>CM007343.1:319950-383851 GCA_000333855.2 Endotrypanum monterogeii | reverse complement strand
CTTAAACTTAAGTTAGTTGTCGACACGACGACGTGTGTCGTCGTCGACACGACGTACTACTAGTAGTACGGTGTTAGTAGTGTGTGTATTATATATATATATATATATATATATATATATATATATTGTTCCGCTGGGCTTTGCTTGTTTTGGGCTAGCAATGCTCGGGGGTAGTAATGTATATGTGTGCCACTGATGGGGGATGGGGGGGGGAGAGGTGGCGCTGAATGCGTTCTCTTGACTCGTTGCTCGTATTATTGTTACTGTTTTTTTTTTATTTCTGTGGCTCCAAAAATGTGCAAATCGCCTAACTTTCGGTAGCATGTTTGACACATCTTCCTGATTTCGGCAGGAGCTAGTGCCTCGCAATATTTCCCAGCGCAGCTGTATGCGAACGGTATCGCCACCTTCACGTGGTGGTGTGGCAGCGATGCCACGTATCCGGGGAGGTGCGAGCTCCGAGATTATTGAGCTGTCCGAGATGCGAAGGAACAGCCGATGTCCTACAAAGCAGTGCTACCGGCGAGGTACCCAATTTGTACGAAGCTGGGCTCACTTTATCAAATAGGCGATATCAATGCATTACTGCTGGAGACTCATCCTTCCTCTACCTTCACCTCTTCCTCTCCCCCTCCCTCCTTTTTTCGATTTGAAAATACGAAGTCTGCACTCGATAACTAGATGTAAAGACCCTACTCACTCATCTTTTCCCCTTCATCTCCCGCAACGCGTTCCCGTAAGTATGACCATTGCTGTAGCGAGGGCAGGTGAAGCCCATGTTCTTGCTGATCGCTGCGGAAGGCTGCGGCCGAGGCGGCGGTGACGATGGGCGACATTGATGATTGAGAAAGAAAAAAGACGGGAAAACCCGACAACAGACACGGGATAAGTCCGTTCCCCCCTTCCCTCCTCTCCTCGAGGGCCGTACCTGGAGAGAAGGTCAACTCTGGGAGCTTCAGACCGTGGGTGTGGGGCATGTGCTTAAGTGGCATCGGAGAGATGTCGTGGCGAGAGGAGGTGCTTCACACATGACTGAGGAGGGGTATCGTTGCAGCGATTTGCTCAGGGCGATGGGGAGGGGGGCGGACAGGTGGGGCATGCCCAACACCTGTGGGCTACCCATAGCGAAGCCCGCCACAGGGGGCTCTAAGAATGGGAAGGGATAAAGGAATCACTACTAGCGGCTGCGCGAAAGAATCCCAATTCCAACGATCTCATTACGAGCGATGGGCGGGGGAGGTGTGGTGGTCTGCGTTCTCCGACAGTCGAGTCACTTCTTAGAGTCGGTTGTGGTGGGCACACAGGGAGAGGTGCAAAGGAGGAGGAGCTCCCCCCCCCTCTACCCCCTACCACACACACACACACATATATATATATATATATACAAAAGACTAGGGCAGCCTGAAATCGTTTTCTGTGTTCGTGCATATCACCTGCCTCCCTTCTCGTTGCCATTCTTACTTTTCTCTCCCTCCCTCTTGAGTGGTCTTTGTTGTGTTCACCCCCGATTCGGTATGTTCACTCACCCCGTGATAGGCAGACGAACGCCGGAGGGGGGGGGGGGCGGGGCGGGGCGGGGCGGGGAAATCATATGAGCCACAAAATAAAGAAGAGACTGGAGAGAAATCAGCAATGTGCCTTGGCTCCGGGTCGACTCGTGCATCTTTTCTTCCGTCGGCATGTTCTGGAAGCGCTGGTCTCCTCTTCCCCAATCCCCGCGTCTACAGCCTCGCGCGTGTCCATTGGGCTACACTCGTCGCCGATCGTTCAGTCCGCTATATCTGTGTGTCGCAGCGGGCTCTCCGCTTCCATGCTGATCGTCTTCATGCCTATTTAACTCGCATCTGTTTCTGCCCCTCCCCGTCTTTTTACTCCCCTTGAACATCAACATGCGGCTATGCATGTCTTTTCCTTGCTTCGTTGCCCCATTCCCTCCTCTCCCTCCTGAACAAACAAAGAAGTATCTTGGGGGTAAAGGGGCTGGGCATCGTACCCCCACTTGCCGAACAAAGAAGTGAAGCGTTGGCCCCCCACCCTCCCCCCCCCCCCCCCCTAACGAAAAAAAAAAAAATAAAAAAAAATGTATACGTCGGCTGTACATATACGTTTTTCTTGGCTTATGACACTTCATTCACAGCAGCGGCATCGGTTGTTGTTGTTGCCACTGCTGCTGCTGTTATTAATCCTACTGCCCCTCCCCGACCAGTCATTCTCCTTGCCCGTTTCCCTTGACGTCACGTATGCGTATGCCCAACCGTCGTGGCCGATGGTGTCGGCTGTGAGCGGCTCGACTTTGTTTTGGCAGACATTCCTGATGCTCGCCAATCTGCGTCCTGAAGTGAAGTCCGCTGTGCAATTGGGACTGGAGCTGGACCTGCAAAACACGGTTGGTGCAGATGTGGAGGTGACCGTCAGGGATCTGTCCGTGAATGCATCTGCGATGTTCATCTGGTATGATTACAAGCCGTTGTTGGGCGCCCCCCTCACACCAGTGCAGTTGGGAAATAGATTGCGGGGCACTCACTTGATCGCGACAGAGCTTGCCGTGTCGATTCTCATCGAACAGCGCTTACTGAGTGAGGTTGAAGAACTTCTACCAACTACCGTAACATTGATCGACGCGCTTTTTTATGACCCAAACGCCACTGACCTAACCAAGATACCTCTAACAGACAATGTAACGTATGCTGTGCGACTGCTTTTCAGCGGCTCGCCAGCGAGCTGGTCTACAGTTCTGCAAAGAAGCAGTCTAGAGCTTATTGCAGCGGTCGAACAGGCGATCGCGGTGATGACTACTTCGCGACGCCTTGTCTGCACGCCGATGTTCCATGATGCGGCTGTGATCCCAGAGGACCCGACACGGAAAAGCATTGGCGACGGCAGTGGTGGTCTCCTCGTGAGTACCGTGTCGAACTGTGCCGGCACCATGGCCATGACTGGCCGCTTCCTAGACACGGACGAGTATGCCAGCTGGCTGCTGTCCATCAACACGGAGAACATCAGTGCTCTATTTCCGAGCAGCTCGGATTCGGCGTACACAGCTCATGTCGCCACGACGGCGGTTGGTGGTCCAGTGAAAATATTTGCGTGCAAAGCTACGTGCAGGGGCATCATTGCCTTGGGCGCATTTTTGCTGGGTCTGATTTTCATCTGCGTTACCATAACTGTAGTGTTTTATTTTATGCGCATGCTGCCGCGTGGGCTCATCAAGATGGAGATTAGCAGAAAGGTTCCCCGAATCGGAGTGCCCAACGTGCAGCGCCGCTGACGCCAAAACAGTTGAACAATTGCCTGTATGTCAGCTGCAAACGCAGGATTGAAAAAAAAAAAACGCTTTATGATCTGGTGGGCCCATGACGATACGACCGCGCATTATCCCCTTATTCTCCTTTTTTGCACATAAATACATATGTACACGCACGTGTACATATACAACTGGACTCTTCAAAGTAGAGAAAAATACTCCACTGCCTCGTTCTGAGGCATACATGCACTCTCCAGGTGATTTGTTCTCTATCAAGTATGTTTTTTTTTTTTGGTGGATTCTCCCATCATTTTTTCGGATGTTATGTCATCTTTGGCCTTGTTTAGTAACAGGGATCTTGTCCTTCAGTACTGGGATTCTTCTCTCCTTTTTTTTTTTACTTGAGCGCGCTCGCTCGCTCGCGCGCGCGTGTGTGTGTGTGTGTGTATGGGGGGGACCCCTGCTTCAATGCCGACCGCGTCTGCTCTTGTTGTTAACCTCTTGAGGGATGGTAAAGTCATCTCTCTCCCGTTCCCTTTCCTTTTTTTTCCCCTCCCACACTTTTTTTTTCTAAAAAAATTTTTTTTTTCGTCGTTCGGTTTTGTCTTGGGATGTCTTCTTTCTCTTCCCTTCTCTCTCCTCATTTTTTTCACGGTCTGCTCTCCCACCCCTTCTCCTCCCCCGTATTTCCCCCTGCGCATGTCTTTTCATTTTCGATGATGGGGGGGGGGAGGGGGGAGAAAAAAAAAAAGAGGACGCTCTTTCCTAGGCCCTCACTACGTCTTCAGTGCAGGCCACTTGCCGAAGTTTTTTTTTTTTTGATCTAACGGATGCACAGGCTGGCAGGCCATGTTGAAGAGACAGCCAACTATATTCTGGCTGAAGTATGTCCTTATGGAGTACCGCATACCTATTTCTGTGGGGAGTAGATAAGTATATACCTATGTAGGTGTCAATGCTTTTTTTTTTTATTCTTCCAAGTACATTGTCTTTTCTCCCGCCACAGACGTATATATATATATATATATATATATATTTCTCTGCGCTGTGCTTCCCTTTGAGTAACGTGTTGTGCTTGCATGTGCTGGATCGTTCTCTTACATTTTTCTCCCCTGCCCATCACTTCCTCCATCGCTCCTTTTTCCCCCAAAAGGAATGCACATGCTGTGCTAAGATTGTGCTCGTTCTCAGCGTACGTAGTGTGTGGGGAGGGGAGGGGAGGGAAGGCGGCACGATATGCGGAAGGGCTGTAATACACACACACACACACACACACACACACACAGTGTGAGAGATGGCCCCATGGAAAACATGTATGTCGGTACATCCAGTCGGATAGCGTCTCTTACTAGAAAGAGAGGACAGCGTGGGGGCATCTAGTCGGTGAAGAACAAAAAAAATTGACAGCGGTGGGATGGGGGAAGTAAGTAGAACTGAAAGGGGAGAGAGAATCCTGCCTTTACGACTCACTCGTAGAAAAGGAGGTGCAAGCAAAAAGAAAAAAAAACATGGTCATGAATCTTGAAAAAAAAAGAACACATTATGGAACCAGAGACAGTCCCAGCGCAGAGGTAAACCCACAAACTCCCTTTCTCTTCCCAACCTACCGCATCTGCTTGTGATCCCCGTTGCTCTTACCGTTACTGTGCTTCTCTGTCGGTGTGTGTGTGTGTGTGTGTGTTATCCTCCTTCCTTTTTTGTTTGCTTTTCTAATTTTTCTTCCTGTTTTTCATTGATATGATTGATCGGGTGCCTAGAGAGTCTTCGCTTTGACAAGCTGTGTTGGTGGTACCAGAACCGTGGGGAAAGAGGTGTTATGTGATGGAGTTCAATACACAGACCTTGGCGTACAGCAGGATAGGTGGCCTCACTATCCTCCACCCACCTCATGTTACCTCCTCCTCGCCAAACACCTTGTGTTTTTTTCTCGTCTCATTTTATCTTTTCCAGTCTACACCCCCATCTAGTACCTCTTCCCTCCAAGTGTCGTTCTGCTTTTCCGTTCGCTTGCTCTTGTCTGCATTGCTGTCGATGTTTTATATGCTTGCAGCTGCTTTTTGTTTCCTGTATTATACACACACATATATATATATATATACACACATATATCGTTTTTTATAGTAATTTTTTTATTTTTATTTTTCGCAGTGGTTGTCGGAGCCCGTCTCTTGGATCACGTCCTCCCCCTCTGTTTCTTTTTTGTTTGCGCTTGCAGCCTTGTCACCGTAATTCATCTTGTTTTCATTGCACCCCCCTTTCTGTTATCGCCAGCAGGGCCCGTTGGCGCGCGGGCGCGGTGGGATATGCACACGTTTTAATATTTCGTGTGTTTAACTCTGCCCTTCATCCTTCCCTCCCCTGTACTGTTTCCGCTATTTCTACCCTCTTATCCTCAGTTTCTGACCTCAAGGCTCCAGTTTTTTTTTTTTTACTACTGGGGCTTTGCACCCCTCTTGTCTCCATATAAATTAATATTGGTCTATATATATATATATATATATATATATACATATATAAACATATATATATATATATGTATATATAAAGTATGTATATATGGATGGATGTTAAAGCGCGCACTCATGCAGACGCGCATAAGAACAGGGAGAATCGATTGGAACAGTGCACAAACAAAGGCGATATGTAGTGGTTTGGTGTTTGGATGCGTGTGGGCATCCCAGGTCTGCGTCTCCCCCTCTCACTGTCTTCGTGTTAGCAGGTACAAATATCCGTGTCCCTTATTCGATTTCTTAGTGTCTGTCTGTCTATGCGTATGTTTCTGTGTGTCGCGGACGTTCCCCTCTTCGCTCTACTTCTTCCGTCTTCCCCACGCAATCATATTAGAGGAGACAGCTGCATCCAGGGGGAATGGGATAAACACACTGCAGCTACAACAAAACACGTGTAGTTGTGTGCCCGCGAGGGGCATGCGGCAGTGATTACATCCACACACGAGTACGATAACATTTTCTGGGGAAACAAAAGGGGGTGGTGGTGATGGCGAAGGCAGGAGAGGGAGGGTGAGACGAGGCTACTATAGGAAACATGATAAACTCTCGCACAGCGCCCCCCCCAAAAAAAAATTAAGAAGACAGCTAACAGGAAAAATCATCCCTCGACAACATACTGACCCCTTCCAACAACGAAAACAACAACGGAAACAACAACAAACAAAAAGCCGAGTTTTTATTCCCCAAGGATTTGGAGAAGCGGTGTGCCTTCCTCTCGAATGCACCTGCGCATTTCTCTTCGTCCTCGGCAGCCCCTCTTTCTCTCTCTCTCTCTCTCTCTGTGTGTGTGTGTGTGTGTGTACCGCCTTTTTTCCTCGTTTTTTTTTTTTGGGGGGGGGTGAGTGTTACCCCCCCTTTTTTTTTTTTTGTATTCTTGACATGGGCTGTTGTGTCTCGAGAAGTTATCGGATAAAAAATATATATATTTGCACAGTGAAAGAGTGCCAACTGATCCCGCAAGGGGTCCGTGCGCTGCGGACCGACAGGTGCAAAGCGGGGTCACCTCTTCATAACAGGTTTTCTTTCCTTTACAATTCCCTAGGTCCGAGAAGAAAATGTGTTACAGCGGGTGTCGATGACGAGAGGGGTAGCTGAGATATTTAGGGATTTCGTCGAAGCCGAGCGCCGTTGTGGGGTGCAGGGTTCGTGCACCGAGACAGACTCGATCATTTCGGGAATGGCGGCTGGCCGCACCGTACTTGCTCGGCTGCTGAGTAGTGTGGGTGAGTTTGCGCGTCACGACTGTATATCCTTGAAGAGCGTGCTGACCTCATGGTCTCATCGTCGTGTGTCTCCATTGGTGCACCATCTGGTTTTCTTTTATCGTTTGGTGTCCCGGAAACTCCCAGAGAGTCGTTGGTACCTGATCATAGATGAGCGTCAGATGGCGGATGAGTGGGTCAGCTAGCAGCATTACGTCTTTAACAAAGTGAAAACGGACGTCGTGCAGTTTCTTGGCAACACACTGTTATGTACCGTTCGCATCTGTTCATATGTGTTTGCTGACCTGCGCGCGTGAATATCTTCCCCTCTTCCTCTATGCTACTGTCTTCTCTCTACTCTCTTCGGATGTCTCGACTCACGTCACATGCTTCCCCGCAACACGCGCGTAACGTGTGAACACGGACACACACACACACACACACACACACACACACACGTATTTACACCACATATACATGCGCTCATGCGACTCTGCCTAACTGGGGCGTATCCCTTATCCACATGCACACACCCTCTCTCTTGCGCTCTTTTTATGATCGCTGTGATTCCCCATCAAACATCTATTCCATATGCATCCATGCAGTATTTCTCTCCCCTCCTCCTCATACCTGCACTTAGGTTTCGTGTAGGTAAGTGGGCTTACTTGCTGCTCTCGCTCACCCAGGGCCATCAAGCCGAATCGGTCCGGAGGAGAGATCTCGTATCTCCACCGCTCTCTCTCTCTCTGCCTGCTGGTGGTATCATTCCCCCCCTTCTTTTACCGAAGCGCACATCTTTGGCGGCATTTTTGATCCTTATTATTCTACTACTAGGACAACAGGGTCACGCGCGCCGCAAGTGGGACGATCTCTGTGCAGATTTTATTTTTGTTTGCTCGATTTCCTGTTGCCGTTCTCTCTCTCCCCTTTTCCCTACGCTTTGCGGAGGGGCATCCGTCCTCTTCCTCTGAAGATTTTATCAAGTCGAGCGTTACTCGATTCCCCAGATCCCTCCCTATCCCGGATTTGCAGAGATATTTCTTCTTTTTTTTTTTTTAACTCTTTCTCTCTCTCGGTGTGTCTGTGCTCTTGCAAGTCATCACTATCTCACGGGTTTCGTTTTGCATATTGTGGGATCATCACAGCGCGTCGTCATTGTGCCACCCATTCTTTTCTCTTTTTTCTTTGGTCATTGTGTCCGCGTGCGTGGGTGCGCACGTACACCTGAGGATAGGTGTAGTTTCGTATATGGGTGGAATTGACAAGAAAAAAAAAAAGATACGGCATATTTAAATTCTCCTCCCTTTTCTCCACCTTTCCCCGCGTGCCATCACGAAAAGTAGGTACTTTGAGCTTTGGCTTCTACGGGGTTCATCTTCTACAAGTTCCTGTCGCATCTATTTTTTATTGATTTTAAATTCCCCCTTTTTTTTTTTTTAAATGATCCTCGCGGGTGAGGGGTGAATCGTTGCCTGTTTGTCTCTGTATCTTTCTGTGTGTTTGTGTAGTTCTTTTTTTTTCCTTTTGTTTCTCCACCGTCACGCTTCGTTGCACGTTCTATAGAGAAAATCTTGTATATATCTATAAGTTGACATTATATGCGTATCTTTTCATGTCGATACCGATTATATAAGTTTGGGTATCGATATATAAACTACGGACCCCCCTCCCCCCCTCCCCCCTCACACACATATATACACACATATATATATTTTTCTTTTTTTTCTCACTGACAGTTAGCTCTTGTGCTTTTTCGTTCACTTCTGCCTCCTCACAGCCCTCTCGCCCTTTTTCTGTCTTTTGCAAGATTTATTCCTCTCGGCGTGTACGCGTTCTGTCGGTTTGAAGAGAATAGCTTCCTGTTTGATTCCTCCATCGAATAACTTCCTCCCCCCCCCTCCCCTCCCCCTCCGGGTGATCAGGATGGCTCGCGCAGCCACACCCCTTGCTGGGTCCGATGATGCAGAAAAAACAGATAAAGTCGGGTGCCTTAGCTCCAAGTCCTTTGAGGAGTTGTCGGTAACGATTTTGTTTGTCACGATGCTCATCTTCCTTGGCGGCACTTTTTTCATGACGCACCGGCACCGCATCCCGCTTCCCTACACCGTGGTCTTGTTTCTATACGGTATTGTGGTGGGTGCGGTTGCTTGTTGGCTATACCCCGAAGTCTCAAGTGCGCTTGGTGACATGCCACCTGAGCTTCTTTTCTACATATTTCTCCCGGTGCTTATATTTGAGGGCAGCTACGCCATCAACATTCATGCACTGCGCCGTATTTTTCCGCAGGTGCTGTTGCTCGCAACTGTAGGTGTCGTCATGAACACAGCACTGTTGGCGCTGCCAGTGAAGGGCTGTTTCCAGGCCTGGTCTTGGTACACCGCACTGTTGCTGGGGTCTCTGCTTTCTGCCACGGATCCCGTTGCTGTCGTTGCTCTGTTAAAGGAGCTGGGAGTGGACAAAAGCATGACGGCCATGGTGGACGGAGAGGCCGTCATGAACGATGGAACAGCGATCATAATGTTCAGTCTTCTTCTACCGGCGGCGCGTGTCGGCTACGTGGATAAATCCCCTGGGATGATCGTTGTTCAGTGCATCAGGCTGGCGTTCTTGCCCATTGTGCTCGGGCCGCTGTTCGGCTTTCTCCAGTCCTTCTGGCTGCGTCACACGGGTGACGGACTCACGAAGGCATGTATCACCGTATCTGTTACCTATGTTTCTTATTACATCTCTGCGGAGTTGGTGGGGACGAGTGGTGTTCTGACTTTATTTTTTCAAGGCATATTTCTTAGCTATTATTGCCCTTCTCTCTTCCCCGGACGCGAGGGCAACATCATCTCCTCCACCTGGGAGTTTCTGGTGCACCTCTGTAACACAGTGCTGTTTTCCCTGGTTGGGGTAATCCTAGTAGCAGATGTGCTGCCCACCGTGCAGCTGTTGGATGTATTTGTGATTGTATCAATTTACATTGCAATGATGCTGTCGCGCTTGCTGATGCTGGAAATTCTGTCGCCGGTGCTGAATATGTTTTCGTTTAGGTTCGATCAGAGGCGTATTGTGCTCATGGTGCACGCCGGACTCCGTGGCGGTGTAGCGGCCACGCTGGCGCTCGCTGTGAAACAGGAGGGTCTCAAAGAGGGTGTTGACATACTCAAGGTCACCTCGGGGATCGTGTTGCTAACGCTGCTGGTGAACGCGACTACCGCGGCGAATGTCATGGAGCGACTTGGCTTCAAGGCGAAGCAGGAGTATCGCGTTGCAAAGATGGAGTACGCGATGGAGCTCATGCGCAGTTCCCAGGAGCACGCTCTGGAGGGTGTGAAGCGCGACCCCAAGTATCGAAACGCAAGCTGGGTGCATGTGGAGGGTTTTGTGCGCTCCCACATCTGCAATCCATTCCGCGACTCTGGTGTGTTGCCGGAGGAGGACGAGGATAAAATAGTCAACAGAATGCTGATGTCTGTCTTCAAGGCGGCGCTGTGGCGGCAAAGGGATAATGAGCTGATCACAGAGACGGTTGTGATGCAATTGGGTGCTCTCATTGCCACACTCATCGAGAAGGGTGAGCTGCTGAATGTGCAGCAGTTATACTTGTATCACCGCCACCATAGTACTCACCGCCAGCACGAGGAAGCTCCGATTGTGGAGCAGCTCTCTGCGCAGCCGGAACAACCTCAGCAGTATTCTGCAGCGAGTCGTCCTAGTCGCGACTCGACACGTGAGTGGCCCCAACTTGGGGCATCGCAGGTGCCGTCCAGGCGTTCCGCCACAGACATCACTGTGGATAGCGCGCCCACGCTCACTCCGGAGAGATCAGAGGAAATGCACAAGATCTCTTTCTGCGAGTCAAGTGCGACAGGGGCTTCTCCGTTCGCGAATGTGGCGGTCTCCGCCAATGACACCAATGTTCAAGTCAGCAACTCCATGGACAGTGCAGCTCCGCAAGGGGACGATAATGACCATCACCGGGGTCGCTTGAGAATTGCAGTGACGAGCGCACAGCGACCAGATATGCGTGGTGGTGTGTACGACTCTGTCAGTGAGGCTGAGAAGACACAGACAGATCTTATGGTTGCCGATCTCATGCGTCGTTTATTGCCCCTATGGGTTGTACTGGTGGAACGCTTTATTTGTAGTCCTGGATATTTCGCAGCGGCGCACCGCCGTGCGCAGGAGAATGCATTTGTCGTGCTTCTCGCTATTGTCAAGTGCTTGACTGCAATATTGCCTCTCAAGTTTAAGTTCATCCGATCAGAGATGCAGGCGCAGCGGGTGGTGCGGTGGATAAACACACAGATCGCAGCCGCCAACCGTGCTATTGGCTTCTTTTACGCGAACTTCCCGGAGGCGACAAACAACGTTGCGAGCAGCCGTGCAGTCGTTTCTGTCGCCAACGCTCTCGAGGAGACAGTACAGAAGCTCCACTCGGCGCATGTCCTGGGCACACGCGCGACGGAGATGCTTGAGGAGATGGTGTCACATATGCGATCGCACGCACCACTTACCTGGGAGAACGATGCATCACAAAAGGCTAGCAACCTCGTGCTGCGCGCTGTGGCTGCATCAACGCTGGGAAAGGGACTACGCAGGAATGAGATCAAGGCGATCAGCTCAATGGGCCTTGTCCGAAAATTTCGGGAGGGCGACATTATTACTTTGCCGGACAACGCATTTCTCGTCGTCGTATTCGGGAGCCTGTGTGCTGTGTACGGGCAGTGGATGACTCTCAACGAGCATGATCAGATAGAGAGTTTTGGCGACACGGTTGGCCTCGAGGTTCTCATGTTGCCACATGAACTCCGTGTGGATCAGCAGAGGCGCTGGCGAGTTATCTCAACCGACGCCACGGCGCTCATTATTTCTTTTAACAGCATCAAGCCATTCTTGACCGAGCGCTCATTGCGCGCGGTCAAGGCGCTGTGGCGAGCGGCCGCTGTGGAGGTGCTTCTTCCCATCTTTTCGCGTATGGTGACGGTCCTGGAGAGTGAGGCACGAACCAAACGGGAGCATTTGATTGAGCTCATCATGGCTGGAACGCCCCTCATTGGCCCTCGCGCCTGCGATCTTGCATGTTGTGAAACGAGTCTTCACTTATATTTCTATCTACGTGGGTCGGATGCGTCGGGTCTGTTCAACAGTCACACGCCTCCGTGCCACATCTCTATTTTCTACGTTAGTCAGCTGCGCTGGGTCGACGCGGATGCGGTTCTTTACGCGATCCCCATGCGTATCGGGGACGGCGGTTACGTGCCATGGAACAAAGCCGTCACGGCAGTAGATGCTGCGGACACCACGTCGCCTGCCGCGTCTGATGAGGATGAACGAGTGAACGAGGAAAGCGGTGACGAGGGCCTCGACGGAGTCGAGCGCGTGGGGGGGAGTTTTTGGTTTAACGCATCCAGCCAATGGGGTGCCCAGGGCCGATTGTCGGTTGTCGCGCCTTGCGTTTCTCTGCCGCTGTCCACGCGGGGTTCTTTGGATGTGTCGACAGATACTGGATCGATGTTCGCTCCCCCAACGTATATTAATATGCGGAGTGACCCTATCGAGCATAAACGTGATGCTAGCGCAGAGCACTTGAGAGGTGTCCCCCCGGGGAGTTCTCCAATAGCCAAGCGCAACGGCAGCGGCACTCCCGATGGCCTCATTATGGGTAGAATGTCGGAGCACACCGGTGTGTCAGCGCAGGCTTTCTTTGGCGCCAGCGGCGTCGCCACCCATGATGCCGCAATGAACATAATTAACAGCGTGCTTCTCGGGTGTTTACCGGAGAGTTTGGATGAACCGTCCCTGAACACGCCCAACAGCTTCGCTGGCGGATTTTCTGATCATGCTGTTTTCGGTGGGACGAGTCACCTCAGCCTTGATATGTTTTCAAGCCCGCCGTCGCTGTCGCAGCGTCTGAGCCTTGGTGCCACGTCGAATGTCGTGGCGGATGCCGATATCAGCATCTTCTACGCTCTTGAGCGCTTTGTGACGCCCATTCCTTTTGTCAATCAGATGCTTGTCCACTACGCCTCCTCCATGGAGCAGCTCTGTTTTGCAACTCTGCGATATCTTTGCTTTCCCTCCGACCCGTTTCACGCGCGCCATGTGCAAGTCACGTGTGAGCAGACGGTGGAGTTTCTGCTCAACTTCTGTGTGGTGCTGTCCATGCTGAAGGAGGCGCACCACATCGTGAGTGAGCGCCACGGCGAGGGCGTCGAGGTGATGCACTCTCTTCACAGAAACAGTGAGGTCGATTCCGCGTTCCAGGCCCGCATCTGTGCGTGGGTTCGTCGCCACCGTCTGAAGGGAAAGTTTGATCTCAAGTCAATGGTGACGGAGATGAACATGTATGCGAACCGTCGCTTTCCCGAGTACGTTGGGGTGCTGAAGCAGATGGTGGAGCTGGAGCCAGGGCTGAGGGATGTTGAGACAGCCGAGGGCATGAATCTGCTGTGTCGGAACATAGTGGGGAGTCGCCCTGGTGGCCTCGAGGCATCGAGGGGCCCACAGGCGCAAGCTTAGCGCGACAGAACTGAGGGAGGGAGGAAGAGTGCCCCAGCGATATGAAGAGAGGGAAAAAAGGGGGAGATGTGTGTTTAGGTCTGACTACGCTTTTAAAAAAAAAAAATATTATGGAGGGTTTGCTGCAGTCGCTCTGCACTACTCTGGGTGTGCGCCGCTGTTCCCATAGAGAACACACGTCAAGTGCAAATGATGAGAGGAGTTCACTGTGACGCGGGGATGGGGTAAAGCGGGGTCGCGATCCTGTACATATGTATTGGTGTTGTTGCCGTGCCCCCAGGCATGGGGGACTCCACCTCTTCGTCCTTCCTTTTTCCGGCTTTTCCTTCTCGCCCCCTCGATGCAGGCACGACCCTCTCGCTTCACTTCTCTCCACACACCCAGTAAGCAGTGGCTTTTTCTTTTTTTTCCATGCGTCCTCATGCGCTTGCCCCTCTTCCCCTTTCCCTCCCTTGGCATTTCCCCCCTCTCCCTTTGGCTTCTATTTCTGGGATCGTACGTGACTGTGTCCATTTTCTGTGAATGCGTGCATGGGGTACTTTTTTTTTTTGTGGTGCAAATCAGCGCTGTGAGCCACTTCGCAAAAAAAAAAAAAATTAATAATCATAATGGGGTAACGCAACTCTCGGGCCGTGAACGGGGGGGGAGGGGAGGGGGGAGTGCACTCTCAATTTCACGAAGAAGCTACGACGTCACTAAACCATGGATTGGGCGGGGTGTGCTGCTACCGTAGCTTACGTGCGGGTAAATGATCAGCGATAAGAAAGGGTTTATATATATATATATATGTTTATATATATATATATATGAGATGGGAGAACAGGCTCACAGACCTCAACACACACATACACACGCATACGTATTTGACATGTGCTTCTTGCTCTTCTAGTTGCCGCTTTCACTTTGAGTGGGGGGGGGGGCTCCCTTGCCGGAAAAGAGGGTGGTGGGGTATTTGGGGAATGTCACACCATCTACGTTTGCGTTAAGCACGCCATTCAACGAGGAACCGGGGAGAGGGCGTATCACCTCGCAGCCCCCCCCCCCCCTCTCCATTCTTCCTCACGTCGAAGAATATGTGCTTGTGCGTGTCTCCTTTTTGTCGTGCGGTTTCATTTAACCGATACGCGTTGGCCTTCTGGGAACAGTGTTTTTTTTTTTCTTCTATTCCTCTCTCTTTTTTTCTCTTTGTGATCCATTTTCTTACCGACCCCACCACCCGTTGCATCCGTCTTTTTCTTCCCGTCTCAAAAGTGTAGAGGGGGCAGTTGCCTGCTCCTCCTTTCCCTGCCACCCCTTCCCTAACGACCTACTGCAAAGATCGACCGGGGAAGCAAACACATATATACATTTATATATCTAACGTCGGTTCTTGTTTTCCTCCTTTCTGCTCCCTTTTTCTTTGTCTGTTCCTGCTCTCCTCCCCACTGCGTCGTGATGGACCCTGATGTGCAGGCTGCGAGTGAGCTGAACCAAATCTTCGACCGTTTGGAGGTCCGGTGTAAGGTTTTTGTGACAGCTGCGGAGGGGAAACATGTGAGGGCAACCGAGGACATGGAGGAGGGCTTTTCCCTGATCGAAGAATTGCCCATCGTGTCATGGCCGTCACCCTCGCTTCTGGCTCTGAACATCCCTTTCTGTTGGCAGTGCCTTCGCCTCAGCAGCCACCACCAGCCGCCTTCCGTGAGCGGCGCGAAGGCGCCTTTTGTGACGTCATGTACATCACTTCAATCTGGCACTGGTGTTGCTGAGCTTCCCGAGTCGTGGTCGCGATGCTCAGATTGTGGGTCTTGTTTCTGTTCGCTCGGGTGCCGTCAGGGCAGTGAGCGCGCGCACCGTGTGCTGTGTTCCTGCCTGCCTGAGCTGCGGGCAAGTCCCGGTTGTGACGGGAGGTTTGACGATGAGGGAGCTGGTACGGTGACGCCCTCTCAGTCTCTCTCGTCAGCCACCTCCTCGGGCACGCCGTCCTCTACATCATCCGGGATAACCTTGGAGGCGCTCGCCCGCTGTGTCACCTGGGTCATCCATCGTCTGTGCTCCGTTATCGAGCATCAATCGCTAACGCACGAGGTTCTCCAGGCTGATTACGTTCTCCAGCAGCATCAGCAGCAGCGGTGTGACGACTCTGCCGGTGGGGCCGCGTGGTCGACTACCTCGCTTAACTATCAACTCTTCACCCAAGTGGTCAAGCCGCTCAGTCGACTCATCAGCCCTCCAGATAGCGCGACCTTTGAACATGTTCCGCTTGACTCCTGGATGTATAAGTTGCGCGTGCTGTTGGCTGACTCGTGTGTCAAACAGCTACTCGTGGCGAGCAGCGCGACGCTGTCTTCTGTTTCCCAGTACGCGCTCTCGTTTGGCGAGGAGGAGCAAAAGCGAGGTGCGCTGGTGCCGGGGCTTCTGTGGGCAGAGGCACTTGTGCTCGTGCTCCTGGGCAGCGACACTCTCCGCACGCTGGTGGGTCAGATGGCATTGAATGCCCACGCTGCCAATGACTATGTTCTGTTATCACACAGGCCGGCCTCGACGGGCGTGTTTGACTGGGTGATGAAGGGGGCTGGTCTCTATTCTCTGCTGTCTTGCTTCAACCATTCGTGCGTGCCCAACGCCTCCGTCAGCAACGTGGATGGGACGCACGGAATTGTGCTCAAGGCAACGCGGCCCATCCAGGCTGGCGAGCAGATCACCATCACGTACATCCCGCTTACCTCGGAGGTCAGCTCTCGTGCGGAGCGACATCGACAGCTGAGGAACTACTTCTTCACTTGTCGGTGCCCACGCTGTGCAATGGAGGAGACGGAGACGGCGTCCTCTGCCTCGACGAGGGGAGTCGATTTTTCCTAGATTATCCCGTCATCGGCGGCAGCCCCCGCATTGGGGTGAAGGGCTACACCCCACCCCTTCCCCTCGATTGCCAGGTGATCATTTCTTTTTTTTTTTGTCGCTAGTCTTCTAAGCTGTGGGCACGTCCTTTTTGATATGTGTATGTGTATGGGGGGGGGGCCTACTATTCACCAATCGATGACATGCAGCGGCTTGTGCGTTCGTGGATACAAGCTTCATCAGCTTCCCCCTGCCTGCCAGTGTTGACATTCAGCAGGGGAGGTGGGGGAAAGCAGAATGCCCAAACGACCACACCAATCTGATCGACGGCATCCCAGAATAATAATAACCTTTAAATGGGGTCGCATGACGAATAATACATGATTCTCAGAGAGAAATCCGACCACAGTAACACACACTACGAGAAACAACCAGTAAAGAGGGGGAGGTGGGGAGGGGCGTGCGAGAACGGGCATGATGCCAACGTACCTCGGGAAAAAAGAAATTCCCCCTCCCCCCCCTTCTTGCAGTTCGCGAGAGTTTTTAGCTCAGTCACCCTTGTAAAACGACAATGGTCACACACATGCACACGGAAGACAAGTGGATGATCAGCAGAGGGTTAACATACGAGAAAACGTGGCCCAGAATGGATAAAATGGGCGTTTCATATTCCGTATTTCTCGATGTGGGCGTGTGTGCCGCTGTTGTGCTTCTTTCCCGCGTTCGCTCATCTCATTCACTCTGGAAGGTCTCTGCCTGTATATCTTTTGATTGGGGTCTCGGGCGCCTTCTCATACAGTCGTGCCCTTCGTTGGTCCTCTTCCCCCTTTCGGGCCTCGAACACGCTCTTCACACATACACGCATATACATCAGCACACTACATCGCTGGCCTTCTGATTTGGGTCGTTCCCAGGTCTCCCCCCAACTCGACCATGAGCCTCACACCACTCGAGAGAGCTGCAAAGTATGCGGTGCGCAGCCCGCGCTTCGCGAAGGTCACCTCACAGCATCTGGCGTACTTTCAGAGCATTCTGGACAAGCCGTGCGGCACCTCCCAGCGGAGGGGAAAGATGCTGACGGACGCGGAGGCGCTTGCACCGTTCAACTCGGATTGGCTGCGACAGGTACAAGGTGCAGCACCGGCCGTGCTGATGCCGACGTGTGCTGCACACGTGAGCGAAATACTGCGATACTGTCAAGCGGAAAGGCTGGCGGTAGTTCCGCAGAGCGGCAATACAGGCATGGTCTACGGGTCGGAGCCTGTGCACGATGAGCTAGTCCTCTCCACACATCTGATGAACGCGGCACCGATTGTATCCAAAAACACGATGACGGTCGAGGCTGAGGCTGGCGTCATCCTTCAGCAGTGCCAGGAGGCTTGCGCGAGGGAGGGGCTTCTTTTCCCGCTGATGATGGGCTCAAAGGGTAGTTCGATGATCGGTGGAAACGTGAGCACCAATGCTGGTGGCATTCACTTTGCGCGTTACGGCTCCATGCATGCGAACGTGCTGGGCGTTGAGGTGGTGACCGCAAAGGGCGATGTGCTGAAGATGATGTCTACACTGCGCAAGGACAACGCGGGTTACGACCTGAAGCATTTTTTCATTGGTAGCGAAGGCACCCTGGGCGTGGTGACCCGCGCCGTCATCAAGCTGTATCCCTATCCTAAGTCGAAGCAGCTTGCTTTGTTCCGCTTGACAAATTTCGAGTCTGTTCTAGAGCTTTACCAGCTGGCGAACGATTACCTTGCCGAGTGTTTGTCGGCATTCGAGGTGATGGATGCGGAGTCGCTGTCGATGAGTCCAGCCAAGGATGTGCCATACGACCGCACATGCAAGAATGACGTGTTTCGCAGCGGTGTAGACTTCACCACCGCATACTTCTGTGTTTTAGTGGAGACGAATGGCAGCAACGAGGAGCACGACTTCGATAAGCTTTCCGGATTCGTGGAGGCGGCACAGGCAAAGCTTGGCGATCGACTGAGTGGCGGTGGTCACTACGAACCTATCCTCTCGCAATCCGCTGCGCAGACCGAACAGTTATGGGCTCTGCGTGAAGGCGTCCCGGTGCACTTGGCGAGTCGCGGCCTCATATACAAGTACGATGTTTCATTCCCCATTGACAAACTCTATGGCATCGTTGAGTACACACGTGAGCTGCTCTACATACAGCATAAAATCAATCCTGATGAGGTGATGGTTGTTGGGTACGGACACTTCGGAGATGGCAATGTACATTTAAATGTCATCGACTCGACGAGTTCGCATGGCAAGCAGCTCGAGGCGGCGCTGTACCCCGCCGTCTACGAGTACTGCGCTAAGCACAATGGCAGCATCTCAGCCGAGCATGGTGTGGGCTTGCAAAAGCGCGACTACCTTCATCTTTGCCGCACGAAGGAGTCCATTCAGCTTATGAGGGATGTCAAGGCGATGATGGACCCGAACGGAATCTTGAACCCCTACAAGGTATTGCCCCTGTTGTAGGAGTCGGTGATGGCTATATGCTCTTGCGTGGCGCCCGTGCGTTTGAGGTTTCATCAGGTAGCGTCCCCCTCCCTCTTCCGGATCTGATTCTGTGCTTCCCTTTTGTTTTCCGGCGCTTATATATATATATATATATATATATATATATATATTATTGCGTCTCCAGTCGAGCGCGAACATCACTCAGCGCATGTCTTTCTCCTGCGTCTTTCTCCTGGCTGCGTGTCTGAAGCAACAGGTAGCCTGGCTGATGTCTTCGGTCGTGCGCTCGTGTGGGCCCTTGTCTTCATACCGCAGCATCTGCTGCCTCTTTTTTTTTTTCTTCGTCAATACTCTTCTGTGTTGTCCATGTGTGGAGCTCCTCACACGAGACCATCCTTCTTTGGTGTGTACGCTTGTTTGTCTGCGTGTGCGTTCTGTTTTTGTTGTCATCGTTTTCTCGCCGACTTTTGTATGCGCTGAGTGGTGGGGGTGAGGATGCAAGCGCGTCATGTGCCTTAACGGTCGCTTTAGCCAACACAGTTGGCCACGATCAGCTCCCATCTCTTGACTTATCAGCGAATCTCTGTCTGCCGCAGTGGTTCTTTTTTTTTTTTTGTTCCCGCATCTATGAGGGAGGGAGAAAGTAAAGCGATTCAAGTGCGGTTGTTTTGACTGCCTTCCTCACTCTATGAGGCAGGGGTTGGGCGCATGTGTGCTTGTTGGGGCAGGGTGGAGGGAGAGAGCGGAAGCCGTATTGTTCAGTCTGTCTCCCGATACTTTCGCACTTCCCTAATCGACTGCAATGACACAGATCCATTGTTGCATTGCTACTAGTTGTTTTGCTCGAGTGTGTGTGCGTGTATGCGTTGCCGTTGTCACGCAACTGTCATCTTCTTCTCGTCTTTGTCTTTATTTTAAAAAAAATTCTTCAGCTACGGCAGGTCCTTGAGGATCGATGATGCATTGCAGGGGCGGGGTGTACCCGCCATCGAGGACTTTGCAGCGCCTGTCGCACGTCGGCATGAAACCACTGCCCATGCGATTGACTTGCCCCTTGCGACTCTTCAGTTTCGTTCCTTTGTCAGGGCGATGCCTACACAGAGGAGTCGGGTTCCGTTGCAATGCACCCTCGCTGTCTCTCGGTGCGACACAATGCACGATGCGTGTGGCGTCGTCAAGGTCGGTGCAGCCGTCCGCAGAGTCAGTGACCTCCACTGCTTCCGCTGCAGGGGAGTCGAGACAGTATCCGGCACACGCCTCCACCTCAAATTTGTCTGCACCATCCACTGAAGTGCCGCGTGGAGTGATGAGAAGTTCTGGGATGGAAGCCAACTGCACTCGAGTCGGCGCCTCGCCCTATGCCGAGGCTATGGCGCCCTGGCCAGCAACGGAAAGGCGTGCACGTGGCAGTGATCGTCAGTCGGACCCAAGCCGCACTCGCCAGATGCCGTCAGCCGCCTCGATAGGGAAAAGTAAGCGTATTCCTTCCCACGACTTGAGGATCAAGAAGAGGGCGCCCTGGGGTGCGCAACAGCTGCGTGATTCTTGGAGCGAGGATGCCATGTCCAAGCAGGTATCTGAGAACATGAGTGAGCGTATCCACCGGGAGTATCGCTACCACCCCGATGAGTTCCGTCGCCACTATATACGCTACACCGCCATGCTCACGATTCCGTGCGTTCTGCTTGGCATGTCTATCACGTACTACTACGAGACAGGCCGGCCGTTGTGGAGAGCTGACCCGCAGCACATTTTAAATCTTTTACGTGTGCTAGACACATCACCCCGGAGCAAGCTTTATGCGTACCGGCTCGCTGATACCCATGACTTGCCGAATCACGTTATACGGCACCGCGCCGAAAATAGAGGGAGGAGGGAGTACGACGAACGTGTGTTTCGGTTAACGCACTCAGCCTTCGAGAGACCCAGCTCGGACGCGTTGCGGCTGCTGGAGCTGGAGGAGCAGCTGAGGGTGAGTGAAGCCTCCTCTGAGTCTGCGACGGAGTCAGAGACTTCAGCAACCTGAAAATTAATGGCGTGGTTCGGCTTTGCCGCTGACTGGTCGTCTTCTGATGGTCGTGTACTGCTCTCTCTCTCTCTCTCTCTCTCTCTGGAAAGATTTGTCGTTGGATAGAAAACAAAAGCGTATGTGAAGGAAGTCGCTTAACAACAGAGAGGGATGGTGACGCGTGTACTTTGTTGTTTATCCCCACTTTTTGATTCGTTCAAATGCCTGTCCGCATTGTGCTCCGGTATGTCTCTCTCTGTGTATGTAGGTGTTTTGCTTGGAGGGAGCCTACACTTCATATGTCCCTCGAACGATCTTCAATGGGCGTCCGTAGGTGAAGTGGCCCACTATATTTTTCTTATCGTCTTTTTCTCTCTTTGCTCCGCAAGTGTGTGCCCCCATCTGCCTCGGGATAATCCTCGACGCTTCGTCCCCAACTCTACGGGCACTGCAGAAAGCTGAGCGGTTATGTACTAACGGCGCTTTCTCGGAACGCCCTCCCCCCTTTATCCCCCTTCCTCCTCGCCAGTGGAGCAGCTCTCTCGTACTTCCCATTGCTACGCTCTCCATTCTTTTGCTTTTGCATTTCAAACCTCTTGCCGTGTGGCGCACGTGCACTTATATGATCGAAAAATACTTTCTGACCTCCCTCTCCCTCCCTCTAGACACTCCTGAGACCCTACGCCCCCCAAATCGGGTCGCCCTGAGCCTCGCTTACCGTTGAGTCACACGCACATTTTGTGTGCACCACAGCCGCGCGAGAGACACGGGGCGAGGTGTTGTTCACACCCGCGCTTTCTCTTCCCCATTTTTCCTTAAACATCTGTAGACGTTGACATCGCACATGTACGCGGAGGGTGATTCACGATTGCCGTCTGCCACGCTTCCGCGTGCGCCAAGGGAGAGCTGTGTCACCTTCATCTGTAGTTCCAAGGAGGAGGCGGGCCGGCACGCCACTGCGCGGCGTTCTATTTCCCCCGGTGAGCTCGTGCTCTCAGCAGCTCCGTATGTGCTTGTCATGAACCCGAGCTACTGCCCAAGCGCCCTGTATCTCTCCTCGAGGGCCTCGTGGGGGATGCCCGGTGTGGCGACCAGAGCCTCACATGCGGCCCGTGGTGGCCAGGCCTCGCCAAAGAGAGCAGGAGCCCATGGTGGCAGGAGTCAAGCCAAAGGCTCACCGCTGGCCGCGGCAGCGGGTGTGTCGGGGTTTGCGTCACACTACACGCACGCTCTGCATGGCGAGGATGACTTGAACGAAAGTAACTCGTTGACTACAGCGCCACGTTGGCGCACCACGATGCCTGCGTGGTGTTCTGTCTGCTTCCAAGAAATACCTGCGGGCCGGTGGCTGTGCAACCGTGGCAGCCTTGCGGAGCTGGCAATGGACATCACTCTAGAGCAAGATGAGCTCGACCGTGTCCTCAGCGCCGCCGAGGAACGTGCCGCGTGTCCTGGCAGCACTCACAGCGACGGGAGGGTTGTTGATTTCGCTGCCACGATGGACGACGCGATGTTACGTACGCCGAAGAAGCCGTTGAAGTCCAACAACACCCGCAAGGGCAGCGCAGTGGAGTTGCGGACACGTTTGTTGGAGAAAGCGCTTGGGCTGCGGGAGGAGCTCCTGTATCAGCGAAAAATCCAGCGTAGTCGTCGCGTCGAGCAAGGTCTGCCGGCTGTGCGCCGCGAGGGGTGGGAGGCGCTCATGTCCTCTTCGCCTGACGCAGCCGCCGCAAGGTGTGGCGAGGCCGCGATGTCCGGGTGCACCGGCTGTGGTGTGCTTTGCTACTGTTCGGAGGCGTGTTGGCGGGCCTATCGCGATGCGCATGAGCGCGGTGGCGAGTGCGCCATACTTCGGAGTTTGTATCCTCGTCTTATGGCCGAGTACTACACAATGGGTGCTGCCAGCTCCTCCGCCAACGCTGGTCCCCAGGGCCGCGGGGGTGGCGCGTCTACCTCTGTCGTGATGCCCGGCGACGAGCAACTGAGCTGGGCACGATCAACAAGCGAACCCCGCATGCTCGAGTTCCAGGCGCTTTTATGCAATGCCATCGTCATCGCACGTGCGCACCAAGCAGGGTACCAAGCACACTTCACCCCTGTAGCTGAGAATGCCGCTCTTTCCTGGGAAGGTAATGCTATGACATGTGCAGGAGCAGCTCAGGTTGTCGGTGACGGCTCCGATTCTGTTGAGGTTGAAGCCGAAGCCAGGGCCTCGGGTGTGTGCTCGCTGCCGTCCACAGCTGAGGGCGCTGTATTGGATGGAACCGAAGAGGTCAGCCTGCGCCCGCAGATGGAAGGTTCGACTGTGACGGCGAGAGACTCCGTGGTCGTTCCGAAGGAGGTCTGGCTGATCAACGAGATACGCGCCAAGGCGGGCCTTACAGGCACGGTGGAGGTCTTGGACCCTGACCCGGAGCTTCGACGCATCGCCAATGCAGCGTCATCTTTGAAAGATTCCTTGGGTAATTACACTGGGGATGAAGCTTCTAGCGACGCAGATGCGGGCGATGAAGGTAAAGCCAGTGCACTCAATGTGCTGCTGACACGCACGCACTCCAGTGAGAAAGCCAGCAGCGGCAGCGGTCTCGAAGACGGTCCACCCGTGCACATCTCTGAACGAACTCCTCCCTATGCTCAGCTCGCCCAGTTGGAGACCAACTTCTCTGTCCTCTCCAAGCAACACCGTAGCATCTACCAACGGTACTATCGCGCCTTTGTGAAGCGCGTGCTACCAGTCCTCCAGCATCTTCTTCACAAGCGAAACACCACTGCCTCGTGCTGTGATGTTGCTGGTGGCGTTTCCACCGCATCGCAGTCCTCTGGGTCGCATGACGAGGACGCTGGCGACGTGTTGCAGGTGTCGGAGCTTTACTTTCAGCGACTGTGCGCCGCTGCACAGTGCAACAGTTTTGGGGTGTACGACACAGAGAACCACTGCATCGGGTTTGGGGTGTACCCCGAGGCTTCATACTTTAATCATTCTTGTGCGCCGAATTTGTGCCGCGTCATGCATCACGGCGGCCGGACTGCCACCTTTTATGCACTGCGAGCTATAGCACCAGACGAGCCCCTGACGATCTGCTACACAGACGTGGAGCAGCAGAACACTGCCGAGCGGCGCCGTCATTTGCTCGGGACGTACCGCTTTTTCTGCATGTGTGAGCGGTGTAGCGGAAAGGCGGAGGGGCCGCAGATGGCGATTGCGGCGGCAGGCAATCGGGGCGGGGAAGGGGAAGGGGAACGGGGCGTGGTTGGCCCGCGCTCTGGCTGTACTCGCGTTTCGTCGACCCTCTTTGAGAAGTCGCTGCTGTTGTGTACCGAGTGTGCGATCCGTGGGTATCTGCGCCCCTTGCCCCCCGACTCGTCTTGCACCTTATCTTCTTCAGTGTCATCATCGTCCTGGTCTATGCAACAGGTGGAGGTGCGACAATGTACGGTGTGTCGATCACTGGTGGTGCGCGATGCTCAGCTTGCTGTATCGACGGATCAGTGAAGCGACTGCAGTGAAAAGAGAGTCTTCTTTGCGTGGGGCGCTTTCGCTCTTGCTTCCTTTTGTCGTGTGTCTTACAGTAACAGTGATCCTCGTCTGTGTGTGTGTGTGTGGAGGGGGGGAGGGCGCACATGATGGCAGCAGCTACGCAAGTGCACATTCCAGATTGCTCGACTATGCTGACTATCCCCTGCCCCCACAGACCTGCCCTCTCTGTTCACTCATCGTCTTCCCCTCCCCCCGTACTTGCCGCTCACATTGTGTGCATCGATTGAGTTTAACTTCGTAACAATTGACATCAAGAAAAAGTGGAATGAACATAAAACAAGAGAATGCACAGAGAATCTTTGACATGCGGCAGGAGGGGGGGGGGGATGCGCTTTTAATGTGTGCTGTCTGCCCTCCCCTCTCTTCCCTCTGCTCTTGGGGAAGTGACTGCTTTACCTCTGAGTTGCTCCACTGTGTGCGCCCGGGCTCGTGGCACAGGTGCTGGCACCGATAGCTGCGCGGAGTCTAAGACCGATCTATCAGATGGCACGGTTTTGCAACTCCTCTTTTGTACATATGTATATTTATATATATATATATATATATATAAATATACATATACACCTTTCGAATCTCTCACTGTCGCTTTCGAAATCATTGTCCTCCTCTCACTTCGTTCTAAACACATACACACATACACACGCACACACGCACACACACACACGTGCACATGTACCGCTGTCTTCGACATACGCACAAACAAAATGCTGTGAGGGATCCGACTCTCCCACCAATACAACCAGAAGCGTGATTGTGTCACTATACTCCTCTTCCTTTGGCTTTATTTTTTTTTTAAACATTAGGTGGAACAGCGACACCACAGACCGACACAGAAAAAAAAAAAATACTGTTTGCCTACTCACTTACTTACGCACATACACAGACACACACACACACACACACACACACACACGAACAAACAGACGCACGCAATTTCTTAACTTCTTTTGATTTTTCTCCTTATCTTACGTCTCTTTTTTGTTTTAATTCTATTTTTCCTTTCCTCGACGAATCAACGAAGAAAAAAAAACAAAAATTTCCTTATTCGGTGCCTTTTCGAATTTTTTTTCAAACTTTCCCTTTTTCCTTTCCTCCTCTTCTTAGCTCTCTGCTCCTCCATCATCTCATTTCTGCAGTGTGTCTTCATGAGTTTTGCTTGGTGTACCCTATAGTGCCCCCCGTTCCACTATTCTCCTTTCACGCAAGCCGTAACATACAGTTCAGGTTCTCGACTAATTGTATCTTATTTCTTTTTTTTTTTTCCTGTTTTCGGATGTGCTCGCCTTAACGATCCTGTGCAGGGTGTATCTCGTCGTCTCGGAGTTTTTTGTTTCTTCTTATAAACACAAACTCCCGCACACACACACACACACACACACATATATATATATATATATATATATATATATATAGGTATACTTCAAGGATTTGTTCTTGTTGAGTCGGGGCATCTTCCTTTCTTCTTCACACCTGTTCACAGCGCGTGTTGTAGTCGCTGCCGCCACCCACACGGGTGCACCTCGCAGCAGCTGCACTCATCAGCAGAGGAGGTTATCACTTCTGACGTGCACACAGACTATTGGAGATTCCGGAAGAGAGAGCGAGAGTGTGTGTGTGTGTGTACGTGTGTGCGTTGATGACCAAAGTCATGCTTCGCAGTTCCCCTGAATCGTGTACTTCATCGAGCCCGAGACCACAGGATGTTTTCCGACGTGTGCACGCCCGCCTAGCCTGTCCCCCGCTGCTGGACAGTGTCGCCACGGGCAACGCAGCTCCTGCTGCACCTTACGCCCGCGTTGTGGATCCGTATCACTTCATCGTGTGTCAACACGGTGTACTCGGCAGCGCAGCTGATTTTGAAAATCTCATCACTGATTCGTTCGTTAGCCATGAGGTGAGTGTCCTGGAAGCGACAGAGACACGAATAGCTGTTGAGTGCCAGCGCACGCAAGGACCACATTCGCAGCAATCGAAATCGATGCACAATACTACACACGTTCCACCGAGCGTTTCCGCTTTGGCAGACGAATCGACGAGCATGGATGGGAGTGTTCCGACGGATGAGCACCGCGCGCGATGCGCTGCGTACAGGGCCTCGTATCGCTTGAGCATAGAGTACCCGAACCGCACGAATGGGCGTCTGTATCGAAGCGGAAACTTTCAGTGCTTCTCACCAGGCAGCAACGAGTACTTGAACACCGATGCCGGGACACTCGTTTGTGCGCGCAGAATGCTGGCAGAGGTGGTGCCCGCTCTCCACATGTGGCTAGACGAGGTGCAGTCGAAGGAGCAGCATCGTCAGGAGATGTGGGCGAGTTATGCTCGCGCGATGGGGACAGATGACGCTGCACGCCTTTCGGCCGAGGCTTCGGCAGCGCTTCCTATATGTTTTTCTGTCATGGCGCACAGCTTTGGGGGGATACTTCAGCGCGAATTTCTTTTTCTCCTCCTTGTAGATGAGTTGGAGACGAGAGAAACTGACGTTGTTCTTTCCAACGCCGTCGTGGCTCTGCGCCAGCGCTTTCATTCTCTGCACGTGACCTTCGAGAATTTTTTGACCGTCGCCACGCCACACTGCGGTGCGAGGGAGTGTCTTTGGTGGCCCATGTACGTGGGTGCTTGGTGCCTCGCTCGCATGAATCTGTGCAAGACGTACGACGAACTTCTCTTGTCCGATTCAAAGCAGGTTCTGCAGCGACGCCTCCTCGACGAGCCTCATTTGCGTGTGTTGCAGTTGTTTCGTCGCCGTGTGCTGTTCGCGAACACACACGGCGACATGCTCGTTGGCTTCGGCACGTGTTCACTCATTTTTGAAAGTGTCGACACAGACCACACCATTTTTATTGGTGTGGCGCCCCACTCCGTCCATTGCGCGGCAGCCTTTGCAAGCGACACGGCAGAGGTGTCGAAACCGATTTTGCTGCGCTCTTTTGATGACATAGAAGAGGAAGGGGCACACTGCTGCACTGGCAAAGGCGAAGGGTGCCGCTTCCAGGGCCCAATATCGAAGCGAACGCAGTCGTACACCTTAGACGATCTTTTATCCCCCGCATCGCCTTTGTCTGCTACTACCAACACGAACGTAAGGTCGGCGTCATATTCGTCTGCAAGCGAGAACACGGACAGTCCCTTGCACGTTGCGGAGGGAGGCAGCGGGGGCAGCGATTTGTTGAGAGAACGCAGGAAATCTCAGGCCACATCTTCTTGTGCTTCGGGCCTAGTCACGTCATTGTCATCGTCCCTCTCGTCACACTCTTGCTTTCCGATGCTGGACAGTGATAGTTTGGCAGGGCTGCAGGTTTCTTCTCTCGCTGCATCCTTAACCATCCGAAGCACTGCAGAGGCGCATAATAAAAAGGCAGTGCGCGTCGAGGACGTCGCCGGATCGTGGGCTGACCGCGTCTTCAAAGATATCGCTGAGGACACCGATTCCGGGGAGCAATCGGTGTCTGCACTCACCTCGACGGCGGGCATGAGGTGCTCGCAGCCTCTTCGTCAGCTATGTCGGCGCAGCACTGGTTCCTTGTACTCGGGGCTACTAGGCCTCTTCATGCGTGGTGGCACCAGCCCCGGTGCTTCGATGAGTAGCCTCGGTAAGCCAAGCGGCATTGAAAGAAACACAGCCCTCTTACCACTACGCGATCCTCGCCGGGTCTACGAGCACGTCCGCGGTGCCGCTTCCACCCTGCATGCAGCACTGAGGCGTCGACTGAGGGTCCAAGCAGCAAGTTCGCGCGCGCATCAGACGTCGGGCCTCGACACGCCGACTGCGAAGGCTGAGGAACCGGAGAAAAGTGTGATGGTGCCATCTGAGCGCTCCCCCCAGGCTGTCTCGGTGACACTTCCGAGAACGCCGCGCTCGTCGGGCACCGAAACACGTATTCCGCGCTACCGCCGTGCGCCTCGCGCTATCGCTGCGACACTGCGCCGAAAGATGAGTTGGCAGGTGCGTGCGATTCGGATGGACAGCATTCTCCCAACCGGCCACGTTTCCTGTCTTGGGAACTGGGCCTTTTTTGGCCGCTCGCCATCGGTCGTCGAGGCTATTGCTGAGGAGTTGCTTATCATTTTGTAGCGCCCTCCCGTCGATCGTGGAGGTTGTTTCATGCGCCATGTATCGTGGGAGATGGTTCAGATGTATGCTCGAAAATGTGTAATATATATATATATATATATATATATATTATTATTATTATTATTGTTATTGTTATTGTTATTAGTTGTCCCCTGAGGGACGTCGCGCGATGTATTGTCTTGCCTCTCTCCTATACAACAAATAAATTCGTCCCGGCTCATTCTTTTCCCGCCTTTCGCTAGTCCTAAGGCTTGGCACCGTCATGCAATGGTGTATACACACACACACACACAGTGACCTTCCTGGGCATACGTTTGTCGCTGTGTATGTCTTCACTTACTGTGCTTATTGGCAGTTCCCTTATTTTTGTTTTTTTGTTTCCACAGTTTATCAGTGTCGTATCTGCGTTTACACGTATATCCACACTTTCGTTTTTTGTTTTTATAACTTTTTCGAACGGGCTCTCCCCTCTCCCCTCTACACCCACATATATTGCATATGTAGGCTATGCTTTCTCAACTGTGATGGCTGTAGGGCGGCCGCTCTTCATCTGTGTTGTTAATATAGATGCGTTGAGCGTATTCGTCCGGGCCGTACCCTCGTCTTTCCCATCTCCCTCCCTGTATCTTTTTATTACGTATGCGCCCCTCCTTCCTCCCCTTTCTTGCGCCTTGTCCCTGGGCAAAGGATCAAGTGTCCTGAACGCCACGAGTTTTTTTTTTCCCCTCCCAATTTTTATTTATCATCTCGCTCGCTATTATTCATTTTTTTTTCGCCATCCGTACAAAGACATTAGAGAATATGCGCTTTACGTATTATGCATGATCACCTGTCATGTTTGTTTCACGACTTCTCTGTAGGCCCCATCTCGCTTTTCCCCTTTTCATAAGGGAGTGTCTCATTTTAAAAACGAAATATTAATTCGTTATTGTTTCTCCCCCTTTTTCCGTGTGTGTGTGTGTGTATGCCCTTCGGCAGATGAATAGAAACACGTACATACACGTATATGCGTATTAAAAAAAAAATGAGAGGAATTGTGTATGATACACGCTGTGAGGTGGCTTACACCACGTTATGATTTCTAGTGTACGACATCAACTTCGCCTCTTTGTATACATATATCTATATCTATATATATCGTAGAGGGTATCTTTTATGCATTTCATGATGTTTTCCTTGTGTGCGTGTTTTTCAGATTTGCTTTTTTTTTTTTTTCTCTTGCCTTATATATGTATATATTATTCACCATTCCTTTTGTGTTGTAGACGCAGTAACCCCTATTTTTATCGCGTGTCCTCCCGTACTCCTCCTCCTTCTCCTTCCTCCCCCTCTATCATCATTATAAACACAAAAAAACAAAACGAAGAGGAAGTGGTGGGGTGAGAGAAGTATAGAAAATTTTACTTTGATGTTGGATTTCCTTTTTGATTTTTTTCACGTTGGATAATCAAGAATATTTTCTGCTTGGAGCGCAGTATTTGATCCACTGGCCTCGGGAGGGGGGGGAGATCGGTGGAAAGCAAGGGGGGCAAAGAGGGCGGTTTTCCCAATTGTCCTCGTCCTCCCTCCCTCCCTCCCTCTCTCTTCCTTGCTCCCGCTCATCACTGATGATGCCATGTATGGCTGACAGGGGCAGTCGACGCCAAGGAACAAAAGCATCGATGAATGAGCGGGAAGAGATCAAGCAGAGAGAAGAAAGGGAGGGAGTGCTGCCAAGGATTCTCTCAAACATATAAATATATTTTTCTGGTTTGGGGTTTTGGCTGGTTGCCACTGCTGCTGCTCTCTTTTTTTCTTCCCTTGTTTATCGCCAGATCATTTGCGACTGGTGCTATTGTCTGTGAGGGTTTTCTACTCTCTTTTTTTGTTTTTCTGCCTTCCCTCGCGCTACGCTCGGGATATATATATATATATATCCTCAAGTGATAATGTGCTTATGTACTTTTTCCCACCCTTTTCCAGCGCCACTGCATCGTCCGTGCGCCACCGTTGGGTCTAGCTGCACACACACACACACACATACTTATATACACATATATATACACATATACTTATATACACATACACAATTATATACACACACACACATATATATATATATATATATATATATGGTGAAACGTTACGTACAGTGTTTACGCCGGGGGTTGAGCTAAGGAAGGGCCGCGCACAGAATATCGTATTGCTTCCCTCAGGCATATATCAGGTATCCACATCCACGTCAGCAGGGCCTATCTTGTTCCCTTTCTCGCCCTCACTTGAAAAAAAAAAATATGCTAGTGAACAGGATAAAAAAAAATTACCATGACTCAATCAAGCAGTATTTGGCCCATCGTTGGCTGCCTCACATGCGCATGAGTGAAAAGGGTGTGTTATGACGGAAAACGTGATATGGATGCAAGCGGACAGAGTACGAGCCTTCGTGTTGTTTCTGTGCACATAAAAAAAAGAAAAAAACATTGCTATCGTTCGCGCACATGCTTCATTCTGTGTCCAGGCTCCTCACTCATTCACCCATGTTCCTTGATAACGTGCGGGTTACTGTTTAACTCTCTACGTCCATTTCTCATATAGTGACCGTCATTTGTAATATAGTTCACCCAGCAGTGCTTCTTTGAAAAAAAAAAGTCGTTGTTTTTTTTTGTTGTTCGCTTCGCCGCACCTCTTCCGCTCATCATTCCTCTGTCCCTCCCTATCCTTCATTCTGCACTTCAGAGAATCGGCATCTGCAACTTGCACAGGGAGCGCTCTCCATTAGATTGCAATGATGTATGGGCAAGGAGGTGTGCTGCCTGTTCCCCTCACCTCCCCCTATTCCTATTCGATATCACTTAATTTTTTTTTTTGTTGCACGACCGTGCTTCTCGACTTTTTTCTTTTCATTTTCGGTCTCTGAACTATTCAGACTTGCTCACTCCGTAGTGTAGACGTGGCTGAACCCCCTTCCTCCTCCCTCGTTGCTGACAATGAGCCTACAAAGGGGCAATGAATACGAGTGCGGGCTGGAGTACGAGCATTATTTCTTCGAGAGTCACTCAGGTGTGGGGAAAACAAAATAAAGAAACGCCATTTGCCTCGCTCGCTTAATTCTTTTTCTCTATTTCTTTTTTTCATTTTTCGCTGTCTAATGACGACGATTTTTGTGGGTCTCGAGTGCTGCTAACAGATGACACTTCCATGGAATACAAAGGTGCGCGCGTTGACTTTGTGATCACCCGCAGCGCACGACTCGCTCGTCGTTTTCCTTTCTCATTTCTTTGCTCTTGTCTCCTCCTGTACCCCTTAAACGCGTGCGCCATCTCTTCCTCTCTCCTCTTCCCGCAGAGGCACAGCTGTTTCTACCGATTCTTGGACTTCTCTGCATCGCTTCATCCTTGTGTTTTTATTTTTATTTTCATACTTTGGGACGTGGCACTCCGACGCGATCGGATGACAGTCGTGTTCTCTTTTCTGTACTCTGTGCAGGTGAGAGGCCTCTGTCTTCGCTGTCAATGAATGTTCCGGTGGTTATACAATTTTATTCGAGGAGGGGCACCGGGTGACTCTCTGTGTGTCTTCCCTCTCGCCATTTCCGCCTGCCACGTTTTCTAAGCATCTCCTTCCTCGCGCCCCTCGCCCCGTTTCCCTCCGTCTCTCCCTCGCGGAAGCAGTAGCGGCTGCACAAGTAAGCACATCAGTGCTCTCGGGCACTACGGGTGCTGCTCCTGCCGCTGTGAGCGTTTGGCGCAGCAGCAGCACATTCTGAATGGAAATGCACTGAGGCACGCACACGCCGGGTGAGGTCGCGCAGATGCTGCCTTCGCGACGCTGCCGTGGATTGTGGCGTTGATGTCAATTTCACTTCTTTCTTCTTGTCCTCTTCTTTCTCTTTTCATTTTTTCCCCTCTCCCCCCCCTCCCCCAACTTTTCTTTATTTCTTCTGCACACTCGCGCTGGAATAGGGTGGAGAAGTATTTTCATGCACTTACGCCATCAAACATCATCTTCGCTACCCGCACATATGCACCAAAAATACGTACAAACGAACATTTACAAACACGTGGGACACATTATGCCTTTTAGTCAGCGCAATACGTCACAGTGTGGTGAAGGATTTTTTCTGCTTTTTCCTTCTGCTTCCCCCCTCCCCCCCCCTCTTCTTGTCTCACTGTCTCTTGAAAAAAAAAACCAAGTGACACCCCCCATCCTCCCCTTCCCTTTTGTTTGGTGACGTCTGCGGTCTCAATTCTCTGTCTTTTCGACGTGTGCTGTGCAGATTGATATACTTCTCATTCTTCTCTCCGTTTCCCCTTCACTGTCTTCTGTTGTGATAGCTGCTGCTGCTGGTTCTCCTGTTGTTGCTTCGTTGAACTCCCCCTCCCTCTCCTTCTTGCTCTCTCTCGGTCTCTATCCCCTACTTTCTGGCCACTTGGCGAGCGCATCCCACTCACAGAGGTGGATTTGTTTTCCCTTCAACCCTTATATCACTGTATCCCTCATCTTTCGATTCAGCAATCCCCCCCCCCCTGCTTAGCGTTCTTGCCCCCGTGTTCTCAACGCCTCTCATTATACTTGATTTTTTTCCTGGGCGATTCGTGCGTGCCGGGCGTGTTTGGCTGGATCTGCTTTTGGTGTATCGATTCCCACATATGTGGGCAACGCTGCCTCCTGTTGTTTCGGTCGCCACCGCCGTTGAGGAGCTTGCCGGGGTGTCGATGGCTGCGCATATGTCTGGCATGATGTGTGAGCCCAAGGATGACAGCTCTGCGCACGACAGCACTTCCACTGCGCCTGGTAGTCGGCCAATCGCGCTCGAGGGATCCCCTACGGTGTCGTTGCCTTGGACAAAACAACTCCCTGACGAACGTCCCATACCGCTCAGTTTTTCGCAATGTGAGCATTCTCATTCCCCTGCATTACTGCCCTCGGTGGTCAGCGAGTGCGCTGCCTGTGAGATACCCAGCACAGCTGCAGCAGTACCAACCGGTGGTGCTGAGAATCCCAACGGGTTCCCTCATTTGCACACCGCACTGCCCTCGCTGCAGCGACACAGTCAGGAATTCTCTACCTCACAACCGCCAGTGTCTCCGCCACCCCTAGGGTCACCGGTGCACACCACGAAAACACCAGCGGCGTCTGCTAGTTCAGAGTCGTGGACATCTCGACAGACTGCTGCTTTCCCCATGCAGCACGTACTTGGGGCTGGCCTGAGCAGAAGCCCTGACGCTCCAGCACTCATGAGCGGTGCAGAGGGAGAAGCAAGGCAATGCCCAAGTCTGCCCCAGCTGTATCTGTCTTCGTCTCATCAGTCCCAGCTGTCTTATCGTCACACCGAGCAGCCCGTTCCAATGCTGGCTGAAGAAGCTCGTGCGGGTAACACACTCGACGCACCCGTAGCGATGTTTACCTCGACCTCTTCGCACGATGTTGCAAAGCTGACAAACCGAGGCAGCAGTGATGTCTCAGCTGGATCGTTGCAGCCCGCCTCGACCAGGCTGGCGGGCAGCCTCCCCGCGACTGCAGCTACCCCCTCTCTTACGGATTTGTGTTGGCCTCCTCCAAGTCCAGCTGCTGTGGCGACGGGGACTTCTGAGAGTGCTGCTGTTTTAATTCCACGAGACGGCGGCAGGTGCACATTGGAACACCATCAGTCGCCTGGGCCTCTTGGCTCTCAGTCTTGCTCGGAAACTGGCGCATCTGCACACGAGCCCCCACCACGCACATCGGCCACGAACAGCCGCGGCGGTGCTGGTCCTGTATCTGTTACTGCGCCAATCGCTGTAAGCCAGCAAGGCGGTGGCGGCGGCGTCGTGGCCAGTCTGTGGGGTGCCAATGGTGATAATGGGGGACCACTCTTGACATCCCTCGCTCCCATGAGTGGCCTTCCTCCCAATCCCTCAAAAGGCGTGGTGGGCCTTCACGGCCGCCACGCACCACCGTTGTTGATCTGGAGGCCAAGTGACGCGTCTTCAAACGGCAGCGGGGTGTCACCCATTCCTCTGAATGCTGAGGGGCCGTCAATGTTTTCCCTGAGCACAGCACCGCAAGGGCAGCGACGCATCCCCACGCATCCTATCCCGGACCCTGTCCCTGGTTCCAATGCTAGCGCTATGGGTCATGTGCGCTTCCAGGAACCGCCTCTAGCTCACTCCTCCTCGTCGCTTCATTCCTCGACTCTCAAGCGTTCCTCACTCCCGGGGAGTGGGGAAGACAGAGCCAGTGTTCTCCAGGGGTCGCTGCTGCTACCGACAGAAAGCTCCGGCTTTGCCGGGCCAAGGAGGCACAGCGAGAGTTTCTACACTGGTACTCCCGGAAACGACAGCCTGCGCCGCAGCTTTTTTTTCCCTTCGAAGACATCCGGCCGCGGAGCTGCGCCAGTCGACGGGGCAGGTGTGGCGCAGGCCATGACTCCAAACGGAGCCTGGCCAGTCCACGACATGACATCCCACCTCCATTTTTCGGTCTCCGCGCGCGGTGGCTCTCTTGAGCAGGCGACCCCGTCCGCCGCAGCCGGCGGATCCATCCTAGCGGATTCCTATTGTTCACCGACACAGCTCGACTCACCCCCCTTTCCGGTGTTTCCACATTCGTGCCAAGGACAGGGGCCGTTCTGCCGACCCCTTTCGCGAATCCCAAACTCCCTTCTCAATATGCCCCTCGCACCAGTTAGGGCACCGACACAGCCAGAGCCTTACCAAAACACTGTTTCTCACTCTCACCATGCCGCGCCGCGCGGCGCGGCACCCCTGCATATGGACAGTACGGTGGAGGTGTCGGACGTGCCCCGTATGGACAGGCACGGGAGTCAGAGTCTGTCCCCTGGTTTGCTGCCGTTACTTCCCAGCGATTGGCAATCCTTCCGCGTGGGGGCTGCGCATGCTTCTGCGTCGGAGACGGGTTGTAACACAGTCATCCAGGAGGCGTCGCTTGTGTCCCCTACGCTGGCTTGCTCGCTGTGGCGATCTCGGTTCGAGGAGTCTTTCTCCAGCTCAGATGAGGCGTTTACGCATCGCGATTCCCAAGTGCCCATGCCTACAAGCACCGCTACGACTCTTGCCGACTGTGGTGGACGGGGTGGTGTCAGTGCAAGGCTCCCGTTGTCAACACCGATCGCAAGGCCGACGCCCGCGCCAGCGTACATCCTCGACTGGGAGCTGAGTCTCACCGCCTTCAAAGAACGCGCGGAGAGCTACTACACCTTCAAAGGCGTTTGCACGGAGACGTACCTGACGCTCATTGAGCACAGCGTAGACCGCTTTCTTGTGTCTTACTTCGACGGCGGCGGCGGCGGCATCGGTCCCAAGGAATCGCTTCAGGGGGCGTTGGCGAGCAATACGGGTGCCACAGCCCGCGCTACGCCTGATCTTCTCGGCGACACCTACGCCGTCCGCGTGGACGCGGTTGGTTCAAACAGCCCTGGGGCTGGCGGCGGGGGTATCCAGAAGATGCTGCAAGGCGGGAAAACTCTTCAGAGGCTGGGTGAGACAGGGTCGAGGTGGCTGGTGCGGATGGGCGCTAACCTGCGACGGACCGGTGTAATCACGGTAGCTGTGCCAAGCGCGTCGCAGACAGCACTGATGAGGACCAGCGCTGATCACCAGGACCTGCCCACCTTGGGCAATATTTCGATGTCACCGCAGCAGGATGGGGAGGGGGACTTCGCTTCAAGTTACCAGGTAGATCCGGCGGCGGTCGATGTTGTCCAATCGGCGAGCTCGGAGACGGACAACAGAGTGCCAAAGGCGACCTATGAAAGGGTGTGCAACTCCGATCCCTTTGGCGTGCCCTCGGCTGCACACCCCGCTCTAGAGGAGCCGCACGCCCCCGCAGCCAATGGTGCAGCTTCATTACCAAACACGAGTCAGCTGTCGCTGACGTTATCGGCACACCCCGAATTAGTGACAGAGGTGGAGTCTAGCGCTTCTTCGTCGAGTCTTCTATTTGAGTCTCGTGTTTCACCCGAGGAGGCAGAGATACAGTGTCTCCGTCAGTTAGGCCCTTACGTGGCAAACGTGATTCCCGACACCTTCATGGATTCACCACCCAGTGACGGCGTGTTACATCAGGTGCGCTGTAACTATGCTATCCTCTTGTATACACTGCAGCACGTCTTGACCGATGGCAGCAATCGCAGCAGGCAAGGTAGCGTCAGCGACTCACTTTATACAGACAGGAATCCGCCTCTTCCGGTTGCACTGTCGCACACTTTGAACCCAGTGTTCTCCACAAGGTTTGAGAGCCCACCGTCTCTGACACTGGACGAACTCATCTGCCAGCGTATTCGCCAAGGGCTTCTGCTGCCAACCATCCAGACTACCTGGCGAGATTACCTGACACCGCTTCGATCCAAGGTACATGAACTGGTGCAGATCGCTAGCGTCAACATCGACCCGATCCTCGAGGAACTGCAGGCAGAGTGCAATCACGGGATCATCGACGACTCAACGTCTAGGCCTGCGGTGTGTTCGACTAGCCCCGGAGGCGGACTGCAGTGTGACTCGACGACTGCAACCGCTTTCTCGTCAAAAGGCGAAACAACTTCTTCCAGGGTGGTCACCGACACCGAGCGAGCTGCTCGCGAGGCTCTGCGAGCCGCATGGGAGGTGCCACTCACTCGACTGATCCGTCTTCTTCGCAGGGATGAGGAGTACCTCTCTACAATAAACACGATGGACAACGAGTTCCTCGAGAACGGGACTGCATGGCGTCTGCGGAGTGCACAGATGCGAATGCGCTGCGCTTCGCTGAGCGACTATGTACCTGTCTATGGACTCTCCCTTTCGAGGCTCCATCGTCTTGAAGTGGAGCATCGTACTGTGCTGGAGCTGTGGGGCGGCCGTGATGCGGCCGCATCAACTGGTAGACAATAACACAGGTATTCGTGTATTGCTCGTGCGTGTGCGTCAGTACGTTCTCTTCTTCAGCGTCAGGTGTGTACATCACTCCAGCTCGCACAGAAGTGGTCGTGCATAGTCTAGGCACTGTGTGAGGGAAAAAAAGGTGGTGCGAAACCTTAGTGATGTGTGTGTGTGTTCATTTTTCCCGATTTGATTTTGTGTGCTCGTTTGTATGTATGTTGAGGCCATCTTTTGTCGTCAAGAGGCTCGCAGCAGCTCTCGGAGAGGATATCTTTGCGATCCAGAGGTCGCTCTGCGACAGAGGAGAGACAGTACGCACAAGGGCGGCACAAGGAACACTGCCTTCTTTGACGAACAATACAGCAACAAAATCATTTTCCGAGGGAAATGCAATACCTCGCATCTGTCACCCACGAGCGACGATTCCATATCCACCTCCCTTCTCTTTTTTAATTTTTTTTATGCTGTGCCCGCAACGTGTGTATGGCTTTAAGCATCAAGGGAATTTGGACAAGAAAAATAAAACGAGAAAACGGTTGGAAGGGGTAGTGAACCAGACGAAAAGCGGCTAGCGCCGATTCTCCACCGCGGGGATGAGTTGCAAAAAAAAAAAAGGTAGCGGAAAGATTCAAGTAACAAAGACAAAAGAAACACACTTCTGCATTGCTGCAGAGGATGCTGTTAGGGCTTAGCCGCACTGTGAAGAAGAAACTATCTTTTTCATATATTCGACTCGGCTGAAGTGGCGCTTGCATGACTTACGTGTGGTGTACTTGCCGGTACGTCGCATGCTCGCAAGACTCGAGGATATCCGCTATCATCTCTGTCGGTTTTCCTTTTTTGGGTCCACTTCACCTCTTGTCCAACACACGAGAAAGTGTTGTTGTGCTCCATCACAAAGGCACATCTCGTTCTCACACTGCTAGCCGTTTTATTATTATTTTGATTAGCGTGGGTGGGAGAAGGGAGAGAAGAAAAGGATGGAGTGATGCGGCTCTGTGCTTGACCCTGCTTATTATTATCAGTCGCCCTCCCACGTTTAATTTTTATTTCTATTATATCGGACGATCACACGCTTTTGCTTCAGCGGAGCAGTGAACCACCGGTGGCGGGTGCGCATCTCTTCTTCGACTTCCTACCCTCCCTGATTTGTCTGATACCCCGTTCTTCTTCGCGAGGCGTTGAAGGGGGAGTGGCGACAGGGCCAATTGCAGAATGCTCCGCTGCTCTCTATTGTTGTGCCGACCAGGGACATATTTTTCTACGAGCGCGCCGCTGCTTGCGTCTCGCACCGGCCACAGTCGGTCGCGCACGTGGAAACAGTCAGACATTCGACAGCTCCGTGACGCCCCTACGCTGCACCACCTGCAGGGAATTCTACAGCTGTCCCAACGAAGCCTGCCAGACCCAGCAAGCCACCGTCAGGGGCGTACATACGTAGCTAACGCACAGGGGTCGCTGTTGTCGCGTCCTGGTGGTCGCCCTTCACGCTTGTCAGACCCGTGCGCCACGTTTCACTACAAAAGACGCACAGGGAGGCCACCACGAGTGAACACGCAGGCGTTCCGAAAGCATTATAATTGGTCTTGAGTGTGGTCACGTATCTGTCTGCGTTTTTTTAATTATTAAATTTTTTTTTTTCGCGGCTACAATATTCCACGATCACTAGTGTCTCTGGTGAGCATGCAACACTTCTTTCGACTCGCTTTGTTTCCGTGCTGTGATTCCGCTACCGGCAGTCTCTCGCGCTGTCTATCGAATAGACGGTTCCTCTCCACATTTTTTTAAAAATTCCCCACACGCTTTACGTTTTTATCACATACAGTCCTCCCGGATATACATCATCAGAAAATCTTCACTCTGGCACTCATCGTCGTTGCTCTCAGCTGTGCCACCGCCCCTCATCGAGCAACTGCTGTCCCTTCCGAAAATCGTGAACTCCCCCCTGTGTGGATCACCTCTCGTCTCCTCTTTTCCCTCACTGCAAACGAGGGAGCAGGACTATTGACTAGGCGACCTGAAAGCCGCGAGCGAGCGTGAGAAGAAAAAATTGCCCCCCCTCCTCCTCTATAAGGGAAGCGAAGGTGATGAAGGGCACCCGTTTATGAAGGACTTAAGTGTGTGTGGATGTGTGCACACAAAAAGCTCCAGTGTGGGTTGATGACGTGCTTCATGACCATCACACACTTGACAGAGGATTGGGGTGATGAATCGTTTGCCAGTCTATTCGTTCGCGCTCAGCTCCCGCCCTGTGTTCTTGTTTTCTCACTTCTTTCACGCCCTCCTCTTCCTCCACCTCTTTTTTTTTTTTGAGTTGTTCTGAATTGATGTGAGATCAGAGCAAGAATACAGCAACTATCACCACTGCAAAACATACACACTCCAAGACTCATTTCTTGGCTCAGAGCTCGGCATCCTTACCACTGCTCAACCAACCTCGAGCATCCCCATTGCCCTTTCTGCCCACACCTCACATTGTTGTGTTTCTTCTTTATTTTGCTAAGGATTACCGCTGAACTTCTTTGCGCCTCAATTTTTCTCCTCGCGCCTCTCTCTCGCCACTTATACATTAAAAATTATTTTGCCTTATAGAAAACAGCCCCCCCTTCTTCTTTTTCCCATTTATTTGTTTTTCCCATAGAGAAAGGCACACACACACACACACACACACACACACACACACACACAGACACACACTTTAAAAAAAGCTAATCGGCACTTGCAAATAGGGTTATTTCTTACCCAAGAAGAGGACCAACGTGCAGATACAACAACACGCGCCGCAATCGTGCGTGCCGTCTTGTTTTTATCTGGTGGCTCGATATCGTGACTGGTGCTTTAAAAATATATATATATATATATATATATATATATAATATTGTCTCCTCCGCTCCATTTATCGTGTTGTTTCTGACCCGATCACAACGCGAAGGCATAACTTCCCCCCCCCTCCCCCCCCCCAAAAAAAAACATATCCAGGAAAAAAAGGAAAATATGCTTCGTCGCATTTTTTTGTCCGGGTCGGTCCCTCGTGTGGTACACGGCACTGTAGTCTCCACTGCTCATCGCACCATCGTTGTCTTCAGTCAGCAGCACCATGTTCTAGAGAGTAACCAGAGGGCTCGGAACAGTCCCAGCAATGTCTGGATCGAGGACTGGGAGGCGGAGCGTCTAGGCATCAAGCCGGAGCCCGGTGCTCTGCCCACGCAACTTGTGTTGGACAAGCAGCTGGAGCTGTATAACTTCGACCAGCTCCTCTCTCCTCCAGAGGTGATGGAGGCCCCCAAGCACAGCAGCTACAGTAGTCGCAAGGTGTATGGTGAGCGCCTTCAGTTTGAACTCAACGACCGTGCACAGCGGCACAGCTACCAAAGCAGATGGTGGATTACTCGTGGCCAGGCGTACAAGGATAATTTGCAATTTAAGTCCAACGCGCGGCCGAGCATCCTCCTGACAAAGTCGCAAATAAAACTTTTCCATTCCAGTCAGCTCAGTGGCGGCGACGCGCTTCAACAGTACCCTGTTAGTGGCGGCACTCGCCGCGTGTACAGCAAGAAGGGCGAGGTATTTCAGCAACTGCAGGACCACATCAAGTCGAACGAGTTCAACAGCGGTTTGTATTTTACCCGCCGCCAGATGGAGTTCTTCAAGCTGGTCCCGCTGCCGGATCAGGTGCCGGTGGTGCAGGAGACTTCAACGGGCGACCGCCATCTTATCTACAATGTGGACCAGTTGGAGGACCCGCACTTGGCGCTGAAGACGCTTCAGCGCGCGCCGGTGAACGTGCCAACATTTTTGCTCTCCGGGGAGCCGATTATGTCGGAAAGCACCAAAAAGTTTCCCAAGACGTTCCGCAGCAACTACTGGCTGACCGGCCGCGATGCCGAGCTTTACCAGTGGCCCATCAAGGAGACAGAAAAGCGACGCGGTGTGCCTTTCAGTAGCGGATCGGCGTCCCCGATACAGTACGAGTTGTTCAACGTCGAGCAGCTGTCGAACCCGGATGAGGCGTTCGCCCGAGCGGGTCTTTTCATTCAGTAGGCGATATCTATCTATATATAGATATATAGATATATGTGTGTGTGTATGTGTTTGTGCATATGCTCGGGTTTTTAGGTTTGCCTTTCCCCTTCTTCATTTGTTACTCCGTCGTCCTCCTCCGTTTGGCACTCCGCTATCTATCGTGGGGATGTGTCTCCGTGTGTCTGCACGTGAGGGATGATAATCATAGAATTTTTTTCGTTGTTGTTGTTGTTGTTGTTGTTGTTGGGACAATGACCTGCAGCACACATCTCTTATCCCCCTTCCTCCTTTGCCCACTTCCCAAAGCGAAAACAGAAGGGGAATCGTCTGATCTTTTTTTTTTCCCCTCCCGCTCCTCTGTCTCTGTGGATGCCGGTTGGTTCACCTATCTTCATCTCCCAATTCGCGCTTTCTTTCGGATAGGGACAGCAGTGCTCAGAGTTCAGATTTCAGTTCTCCTTCTTTTTTTTTTTCGCATTTACGCGTGAAACGGCTTGAGTTCGGCTCTCTAGCGGCAGTGGCTGGATAGCATACATCAATGGCTGTCAGTGTAGTGGAGTACTACCGCGCCAGGAGGGGGGTGGTGGTGGTGGTGGTGGCTGCGTCGGGGTGAGGGGGGAAGAGTGGCAAGATTCAAAGAGATGTGTAGGATGCAGGAAGAAGGAGCTGGTATCTGAGAAAGAAGTCGAGCGATGCTAGTGGTGACGCTAACAATCTGAAGCAGGACAAAGGAGCAACAACTGCAAGTCATCTTCAGAGGTGGGAGTGTAGTGGCTGAGGGAGGAGGGGGGGGGGTGGCGGAGGATGAGGCGCTTGGGGAAGAAGTCAGTCGCCTCTTTTCTTGGATACCGTCTGGTTGAACATTGCTCACCTTTTATCCCTCTGTCCCTCAGATACAACACTCATGTCGTCCATTGCTGCATCAAAATCACCTCCCTCCTCGCCACCTCCTCCTGCTCTTTTCGCGTTTTTTTTTTTTGCTGTATTTCGTGAAAAGAAGAACCACTCGTCCCATTTCTTTTTTCTCCCTCTTTCTTTCCGTGCTCTGCCGAGGTTTTTTTTTTTTTTTGCCCTCTCGTTTATCCTTTTCACCCTTACTTCATGCACCCTCATTATTTATGTTTTCTCGTTTATGTGTGCGTGAGGGAAGGGGAGAAGGGAGTCGGCCTTACGTTGTGAATCACTACCCCTCTTCACCGTCATCAAAAATACACAGTGTGGGGGTAGTTCGCTCTTTTTCTTCCTTTCCCTACACGGGATGAAGTTCATGCACGGTTTCTGTACGCTGTTGTGTCCACCCTACTTTGTGGCTTGTTTTTTTTTTTTTCGTGGTTGTGGTTGTGATTGTGTTTGCTTTTATTTGAATGTTGTATCTTGTCTTTCCTCTTCCCTCCACCTTTCGCTGTTCATATTTGTCCCCGTGTGTGTTTTGTGCACATGCATGTGCTGTGTAATGATATGTGTTCATGCAGACGAAAATGGAGGCAACGGTGGAGAAGTATCATAAAAAAGAAACGTGTTGTAGTGCTGTGGATGAGAGAGAGGGAGAGGAGGGCGGTGTCAGCCTTACTGTTCTCCTTCATTTCCCTTGGAAGCTGCATAGAAGCAAAGCCCGCGGTGAACCCAATCAAGGGAAAGGTGCGGTGGAAGGAAAATATAAAATGCACATCAACCACTAAGCTATTGGGGGAATAAGGGGCACATAAGGAAGTACTCGTTTGCAGGGCCATGCGTGTTATGGCCATACATGCTTGAGAGAGGGGATCATAGAGAGTAGGCGTGCGTGCGCACCTGGTTTTGGTGTAGGGTAGCTTCCCTGCCCCTCCCCCTCCTTTTGGTGTGTGTGTGTGTGTGTGTGTGTGTGTTTTACTTGTAGACGCGAGTTTGTTCGCAGGCCGATAGGGACGGTGACACAGATGCCGACACTGCATTTTAGTACCGGTACAGTTGTGTCTCGATATACATATATATGTGTGTGCGCGTATACGTCTCTATTCTTTTACCTTTCCCTCAAAGCATGTTTTTGTGCTGACCTCTGTCAACCCTCCAGCTGGGCAGGAGGGGGTGCAGGGTGGTGAGGCTTCTTTTTCCGTTTTCTCTTTTCACTTGCACTCTCTCCCCGTCTCTCTCAGCTCTAGGACATCTAAATACCTCCACATCTCCCGTCGTTGTCTCACCCGATTTGCAGTGCGCGTTTGCGCGCATGGACACGACGCTGTGTGCGACTCCAATACTGAGCGTACCCGCCTCCCCTACACACACACACATATATATATATATATATATATGTATATATATATATATATATATATATACTATATCCTCAGCCAATTCCCTAGACGCTTACTCCTCACACACGTCTCTAGAAATTGAAGTTCTACGAAAATAAAAAAGGAGGTGGGGTAACGTGAAGGTCAGTTTTTGCATGAAAGACGACGGTCGTGCTCATTCTCCCCTCACGACCATCACCATTGCTCAATGCTCAAGTGTACGCGCCGCTGGTCGGTGGTGTTCACTCAGGGCTTCCCGGCTCTCGAACGCTTTGCACAGCAGAACTTTCTGCCCTCGCATCCGCTGTCGTCTTCCTGTCTGTGGCTAGATGAGGACGACTTTGAGAATGTGCAGAGGGCCGCACGCGCTTTCAACGTGGTAAATCCTTTGCGGATTGATCCCTACGCCCATCACCCACGCTTGTCTCGCTTCGCCCCGGTGCAGGCGGGGAAGGCGGCAGGCCAGAAGATCAGAGGGTTAGGGGCTGCCGACACTGTGCCTGAGATGGGTAGCAGAGCAGCCACACCAACGTCTGTGCGGGCCCCTGCCGCAAGTGACTCTGTGGCGGTGGGCGGACCGTCGAGGGGATCTGCGCCAATCGCTGATATTTCAAAGATCTGCTCTGAGCTCAATACGGAGGAAGCGACCTCGTCGCGTACCCGAAAAGAGCTACATGCAGAGAATAAGGCGTTGTCTGCGAGGCGTGGACGACAGACGCACCTGGCAGAGGATCTCTCAAACTACCGAGTCCCCATCTGTATGCTTTCCGTGACAAAGCCGCTTTATGTCTTCAACATGGATCAGATGTACTTGTCGGATAGCGATGGCATCTCCATGTCTTCGCTGGCGGTTGAAGACTTCGGCAGGACGAAGGTAGACGACTACGGTGTTCGAGACAACACTCTTCCCACTCTGTGGTCTCAACAGCAACACATCGCTGAAGGTGCTCGGGAACTGCAGCTGCGTTTCCCCAACCCTATCGGCAATGATGCCAACAATCGAGGAAGCCGGTGTATGTACTCGATATGCACCCGCCGTCCGTATTCTCGGCAGCGCGAGCACTCCCTCAATACTCTTGTACACCGACATGGGTATCGATCACACTGGTGGGGTACCTACAGACAATGGAGGAGCATTGGTGCAACACCGCAGCCTGGGCAGACCGAGCACGCTGTCCCGATTCCATTCATGTCAAAGATTGTGCATATATCACTGATAGAGAACGCCAAGGAGGTGCTGCAGCGGTGCATTATTGTTGCAAAGAATCGCAAACTCGTTTTTGTGTTTCTTTCTCCTTCGGCGCACCACAGCGACCCTGAGAGCGGCGACACGGTCAGGGAGGCACTTGCCACGGAGAATACGCTCCATGAAGTGAACTTAACGCTCTTGTCTGACACGGCAAGACATCACTGCCATGATGTGACTTCCTTTGATAGGGTGCTCCTCCACGTGCTGGACGACATGCGAGTCCAACGATGGACACTTCCGGTGTACTTCACCTTGCGACATATCCAAAGGCTGGGCTTAGAGCTCCGTCCAGAGGCGGCTGGGGTTTTGCCGAACACCGCGAGGGCGGCAGGCTTGAGGGACAACTTTGGCGCTACCGAACCCGAGGATAGGGTGAGGACGGCGAGTGCGGTGGGCAGTCAAGCCGGCACATCTGACACTGCGCCAAGGGCTCCCGATGACACCGAAGCATTATCGCCAGAACCTAAGGATGCCTCAGATGTGCCGTGCGCTGCTTCGACGAACACTACATTACGAAGTTTAGAGACGCCAACACCAGTCTCTATCAAGGATGTCGAGTATTGGTATCACATATCACAAGTATTCTTTCCCGACTCGTATCTCGTGCCTTCTGCGGTCCTCACGGCTGAGTTCGAAAGTCCTGGTGTACCGTTGAATGGTGCGAGCGGTCGTCGCCTGCTTTACCCGGCCTTGCTCTACGACTCTCTCATCTATCAGCATCCCGAGATCGCTGAAGCAGTGCGATGTGCTTCTGTTTCAGAGGCGTTACATCACGCTGGCGATACAGCATCGGGAGGGTCGAGGGGATTGACCGATGGTCACGGTAGTGTAGGCCCAGAGTCAACAATGCACCAACAGGAGGAGCCCCGTGAACACCGGAGTGTGGTGTCACCCCCCTCTTCCATTGCTGCAGGCATCGACGGGTCTGCAGGGAAGAAGGTGGGTGAGGAAGACGAGGCCATCTCGCGGTTTGTTGCCACCCACGCTTCACCCAAGCACACACGGGGGCGTTCTTTGTGGTACAAGGCCGAAGACGTTCTCGCCGCCGGCGGCATTGTTGACGTGAACTCCGCGCCGGTCGAAGTAGGGGTGTGCCCGAACACGCGCTTGGTCGGTCGGTCAGGGGCTCACGGTTTGGGACTCTCAGTACGCAGTGGAGAGGCCGAATTACCAGGCAGTATGTTATACAATGTCGAGTGCTTGACAGATCCTGATAAGGCGCTTCGCCTTCTTTCTGAGCCTTTCGATCCTATGTGACGACATCTTTGATGGTGTCAATATCTCGGAGACCCTCTACGCCTGTCGCTTTGCAGGGATTGCTCAATACGTCAACACCCAGTATGCGCCGACCTTTACTTGACACTCCTTCACATCGCGCTAAATCATGCCACGCCGCCTGTTTGTTTATCTATATATATATATATATATATATATATATATATTTTCATTTTCTTCCCCTCCTTCTCATCTTGTGTGCCATTTTATCTGCTGTAGCCGGCGTACTGTATACGTGGCTGGCATATATATGTATTCCTCTCTTTCCCCAGAAGCAAAATGGGGTGATACAAGACACCTCTGGGGGGGGGGGCAGAAGATCGGAAGAACAGAAACCAAACGTTCAACCTTGGGTGTAGACACATAACCGGCGCAGCGAGGTGTTTGAGTTGGGAGGTTGCGGAAGAAAGGGAGGGGAGAGGATGTCGTGTTCCCCCCTTCTTACCTCCCTCGCCATCCTTCCTTACATCGTGTCTTTTCGTATGCCAAATTTAACTATTTGTGTTTTATTTTTTATTTTTTTCCCTTTTGATTTGTGGTGTGTTGTCTGCGCCTCGAGAGGAGTGGGTGGGTGGGTGGGTGGGGGATGTTAACTGCTTCCTTCCTCAAGGCGACTGAGACGGATGCTGATTTTTTTGTCGGATTTTTTTTTTCATGACTTAAAAACAGATATTAAACTTGATCAGGTTTCCCATCTCAAAGTCCTTCCCCTCTGGTCTTTCATTTAGTCCTCCCCGCTTTTCATCTCCATAAACAAACACACACATACACACACATATATATATATATATTGATGCACCTGACCTGCTTTCCGTCTTCTCGACGATGATTTTTCTTCTGCTACTCGTGCCGTGCCGTGTGTATACCTTTTGCATGAAGGTACGTGCCGCCGTTGAGGTTGCGGGTCTCGGGGACAGGACGTACGGCATGCATTCCCCCCTTTGCTTTCTTTTTCCCTTTCCCCACTTCTCCTGCCGCACCCTTTCGAGAGAAAAAAGGTGGAGGGCCTCTGAAGGATGTTCTCACGCGACTTTTGAGTGTTGGCGAGAGGCGGTTGCGAATCCATAAGCGCCCCGGTGTATGTTGGTGCGCGGAATACGCGACACCTCCAGTGTGCAACCGGGGATGGGTTGATGAGGCACATCTGCGTGGAGCAGGACGAGATGATGCCGAGCTACACCGTACCGCCCACGAGACGTCCGTATGGAGAGTGTGCGCACACGGCCATCTCGTGAAACTCGGGGGCGTGTGACAATTCGCGCAGAGCACGGGGTCCCCGAGGGTACCAGCCCGAGGCCTGCCAACCCCCTCACAACGCGCAGACCTGGATATGATGAGGCCCGGTGCTGCATGTGCGGGTACACAAGTGCCTATGCAGATATATGTTTGTATGCAGGACATCGGACTCAGAACATAGGTCAGTATGCCGAATCAAAGGGATTCGAGAGCGCGCGTCTACGCCGCCGTCGCCTGCCAAGAAAAAAGAAAACAGAACGCGTAGTTACACACGTGGTGTGAGGGAGGTGTTGGCGAGGAGGTGGGACAGAGACCCTCTCATGTGTCTTGACTCATGAGAAATGAAAGTGTATACCAGATCGTACTCATCACATGCTCTTGTGTTGTGTGCGTGTGTGCTAGTTCTGTGCTGTACTCTATTCTGTATCACTCCTTCTCCACTGGTCACCTAGTTTATTCGTCAGGGTCAACGGATACATGAGCAAAACTGAGAAGAAAAAAAAACACGAGAAAGCCTGCTACACCTCCCTCTGTACCTTTCGCATGCATGTGTATCTGTGTTCGACGTCCGCCTGTTTTGATTCCACGCTTGTGCCCCGCAGACGCAGACGCAGACGCGGACGCGTCGACATGGAGTGAGCTTTGTCCACCTTTCTCTGATGACTTACTGATATTGCTTTCTTTCCATCCATTCCAGTCATGCACGTATTTCCTTAACGTCACCTTCACTGCATTCATCTTGCCTCGCTTCCCCCATTTCTGTCTGAGGCACACTTAAACATCTTTTTTTTTTCTGTTGGTGACGTGGCGACCACGTGCGTATCACGGTTTGAGTGCGTCACAGTTGACCCACGCCGAACTCTCCTCTGCCGGCAGCGCCACCGCCAACACCAGCGGCTGTCGGCCCTTGCGCATCCTTATTATTCATTGTATGAATATCTTCCTCTCGGGGCTCTGAGCGTCTCTCCATAGGTTCAGAGGGATAGAGGCTCTACTGGAACGTGTGTGCGCCTGGACCCTACATCTTCTCATAATTGGTCGTCGTGGTGTCGACACTCAACAGAAAAAAAACATAAGTTATATAAAGGGACATGCGATCAACGCTGTCTGCGCGTCTGACAGTTCTCCCTGGGGGAGTGCTGCACCATTCACGTTCGCTGCTAAAGGAGGGATCGCCGCACAAGATCGTCATTCCTCCTCTGTTCTCTCTTTCTGGAGACTCGGCCAGCTCGTCCTCGTCCTCCAGCTCCTCCTCGTTGTCGCCCTACTTCAGAGAATACGAGGAGAACCGTCGCGTGAGTCCTGCTGTGGCGTCTTTTTTGCCACCGGAGAGTGCCGCGGAGTTACTGCGTACGCAGCAGCTGGATGTTTTCCGGGAGGGGAATGATGCGTTAATGGAGAAGGTGTGGCGTGATTCGAAGCCGCACCTGCGCAAGCAGCAGAAGCTCATCGAGGAGTTTGGTGTAGAGGGGGCCGTTCGTGAGACGCTGCAGCCCAGTACCACCTCCTTTCGGGAGCAACTTCGCCAACGGCCGCTTGATCGCGCCATCTTGCAAGAGATATACTTCGGTTTGCATGGTCGTCGAATCGAGAGGAAGCTCAAGCGCGGTGTCTCATGGGAGCACTGGATCACTAAGGGTGATGGCACATCACCGGTTTTTAATACCTCCAGCAAGACCCAGCAAACATTTGCGTTTGGCAGCAACATTGAGCAGGTGCGCTGTGCCACTCACCCACAGCAGTTTCCCGTGCTTCTCAGACGCGCGGCAGCAGGTTCGACGTTGGCAACGTCAACTGCGCACGGTAAGCGCAACGGCAAAGCCAAGCCGCATCAGGGGCAGGTGCAGGGCGACCACTTCCATCGGAAGACGCCGTCTCGGATGGAGCCACGGAAAGAATTGCTGCCCGAAGTCGCCTTTATTGGTCGAACATCGTGCGGGAAGTCCTCTCTGGTGAACGCAGTGGTAAATGCGATGATCACACCCTACGGTCATCTGCGAGGGACAACAAGTTCGCTGCGCTTTTATAATGTTGCAAACCGTTTTATGCTGGTCGATTGTCCCGGGTATGGTCATTATGACCCGATGTGCACTCCTGCGATTGACGCGGAGAACGCGGTGCGGGCGATGCGGGCGTACTTGAAGATTAGTGCTGCACCGGGTGCGGTTGACAAGATGCAGCGACATCGTCGCCACGGTGCGCGCACCGTGGTCCACCACCCGCGACTGAACGAGGGAAATCGAGAATCAGCGGAATACACAGAAAAAGAAACGGGGAAGGATGATGTGGGCAGCGATCACCACCATGATAGTGCAGATCTGCCTCTCCAATACCAACCACGGAACATCAAGCGTGTGTTCCTCTGCGCCTCTGCTCAGGGTTTGCAACACCTAGACTACGAGTATTGCGACTTGCTCGAGGCCTATCAGATACCTTTTAATGTGGTGCTCACCAAGACAGACGCGGCACCGATTCGGTTTCTTGCTCGCCTGACTGACTACACACGCAGCCGACTAGTACGCTACACATACTGCAAGGAAATTCTTTTAACCAGCTCACTTCGTATTGCCGGGATCGACAAGGTGCAGGAGTTACTAGGTGGTTTCGCAATACCTGATGATCCACTGCACGGTGCGACATCAGATTTCAGCTCCATTGTGTAGATCACCTGCAAGGGAGACACATGACGACACACACACACACACACACACACACTTACAGGCTTCTTCTGGGGCTATCCTCGTCGTGTCGGCTGTGAAGACGTGCTCTTGTCATTGGTGACGATCAGCTGTGCCCCTTTCTCATGTCGTCATCTTCCTCCTTTTGACACCATTGCTGTTCAATGTGTGTGTGTGTGCATGTGCATGTGTGTGTGTGTGTGTGCATGTGTGTGTGTGTGTGTGTTCATGAACCCACCCTTTTTTTTTACTTCTTTCTTTCATCTTGTAACGACAACTTTGCACTGTTTTGCAGAACAGTGAAGAGTCGCTCATCACGCAAAGTGACCGACGATGAGGTAGGAAGAGTGGATCAGAAAAAAAAAGCGATGCATATAAAACACCTTCCCCCCCCTACACACAAGGCGAGGCATAAAAGCGGCGTGTATAGGGAAGGGGCGCTATGCGGTTGCCGGATTCTGCTCGTGAGATCATAGCGCACACTGGAGAACCTCCGTTTTATTTATCGTGCCGTACCCGGAATGCAGAAGGTTTAATATCATGAAGATGCACCTGTTCTCTTCTTCTCCCGCACACGCGCTTTCCTCGCAACTTGTGAGCATCATCTTCAACGTCCTTTCTTATTTTCATCTGATTTGTTTTTATTACTCGCTTGCCACCTCACGTTGAACACATTTCTCTTCCCTACATGAATAAACAACTTTATGTATGCATGTGTGTCTGTTTGTATACACCCATGTACACATACATATTTTCACTACTCCCAACACTACATATATATATATATATATATATATTTATTTATAAAATTTGTTTTCAATTTCTAACGAATGTACTAATGCAGACACACAGGACATCATCTTTCCTTGTCATCTTGGCACACTGCGCGTATTCCATGGAATCTTTTCTTTCACTGTGACTTGGACTCTCTCAGACACACACACGCGCTCACAAAACAATACAAGACGAAGAGTTATACAGGCTTTGTCGAGGGATTTTTTTTTTCGTTTCGTGCCATCTCATCGTGTTTCTTTTGTCATTTGCAAAAAAAAGTTTTTCTCAGGTTTTTCTTAGGTTTTTTTTGTTTTTTTTTGTCAGCTTTCACCTTTTCTTTTTCACACAAGTTTTTGGATGATTTTGATTTTATATAGCGACCAGGAGGTCATCGAGAGCGAGCATACGCGCAGGGTGGGAGGTATACAGAGGTGAGGTAGTTGACCCACTAATATAGACAACAACACACACACACACACACACACACACGCTTCTTTGCTTTTTGTTTTTTCACCTTAAAGTTACGTCTCGAAGCTACTTCAGGTCATCTTCATAACATTCGTGGCGGGGTGTGATGGAAAGGGTGTGTGATCGGGTGCTGATATCTCCATTACGACTCTCTTTTCTTCTTTTTTTCCCCTCCCTTTTTCTGCTGCTTTGACTCCTCTTGTGTCCGTTCCCTCCCTCCCCCTTTTTTTTTTTTGAGTCTTCTCTGACCAGAAATTACATACTTATACACACAAACATACGTATAAGATCGATAATAAGAGACGCACTGTTACCCCCTTTCGTTCTTCTTTTGCCCTCACCTACGTTTCTCTCTCCGCCTACATAAAACCCACAGTCGTCACCACCATCATCGCATCCCACGCGCCCGTGTGTGTGTGCATCGTGTGTGTGTGTGTGTGTGCATCGTGTGTGTGCATCGTGTGTGTGTGCATATGTGTATCGTTTGTGTGTGTGAAACGTCTTCTCTTTACTCTGTTCTCAATCTGCATACATACACGCGCAACATCAATAACGAAGAGGAGGGAGGTGAATCGGCGACGGCAACAAATAAAAGCGTTCATTCCCCCCCCCCCTCCCTACCCGCAGGTTGTACCTTTGATTTCTATTTTTGTCCTTTGAGGGACGGCGGTGTTTGTGTGTGGGTGTCTTTTATAGTGAGGTGTTATCGCTACGTGCACACAAACTCCTTCTGTTGATTCCGCTTTTGCACCTCTCTTGTCTCCCTTGTTTTTTTTTATCATTTCATCTTTTGCATCTCATTCTTGACGGCGAATCATTCCGAAATTCTGTTGGTGTTTGTTGCATCTTATCCTTGTAGCGTGCTTTTTTTTTTTTCGCGCTCTATTCCCTAGATTCCTCAGCCTCATGGACCGTGGCCGGCGCACCATCAAGTTATACAGTCTCATCTATTTCAAATGCCGGGACGGTTACCTCGCCGCTTCTGGCCTGGTGGGGGAGCGTTTGTTTTTGCGTGCTCCGTCAGTGGTCGGTGACACGACAGATGAGGTACTGCCATTTTTTGGTTTCGCAGATTCCTGTGTGTTCCGTGTAGTGCCAACGCTTAGTTCCCGTGCAGCGGCTTCCTCGGTGAAAGACGCTAGCGGAGCCGACCGCCCACACACCCGCAATCGCCTCAGGAGCGGCAGTAATGGTGTCTCGAGCACAGTTTCCGACATCAAGGCAGAAGACCTGTTTTACGATCCGCGCAGTGCAGCTAGCATTATCGACGTCGAGGAGATCACGTATGGAAAAAGCTTCTCCCTTGTGCATGAGGCGAGTGGGTTGTTCTTGAGTGTCGCCCACGAACTTCCTTCAGAGAATGATCCAGATTGCCTGAGCGTTGTGCTCGTCAGACCTTCAGCTGCGCAGACCCCCTCCTGTGAGCTGACGCTTGTCTCGCGCTACAAGATGCACGCGGATGGCGACAAGCTATGTTTGACTGACAGCGTGCTTATTCGGTTGACTGGAAATCCGATGTATCTGCACGTGTCTGCGCTGCCGATCATGGAGGAGTATGCGGACAACCCCGCAGGCATTGAGCTGCTGCGTCGCACCTTCCGTCTTGGCAGTACTATGCCTTGCAAAAAGAGGAGTACGTCTGTTCTCAGTGCATACGCAGCGACAGGCGGTGCTCGCGCATCTAGTGTTGTCGGAGTTTCCTCCTCGCCAACTTTTCGAGGCTGGCTTGCGGCGCACGCTGCGGGGGACGCTGCAATGGCGCAGGGGCGGTGCAACAATGAAATCGCTGTGGAGGCTCTCACGCGCGAGTATCTCGACGAGGTGAATGCGTGTGAGGAAGGTGGGGTCACGTTCACGGTGCACCGCTACGACATGGGCACTGACCGCGCCAACTTGCAGCGGACGCAGCTGCGCATTACGCTTCCATATATTGCATGCGGGGTGCCGGTGACCCTTTTCCACCGACAGCGTGAGTCGTTTCTCATGATAAGTACAACACAGAACTCTCAGTTCTCAGATCCAGCAGCAGTCGGCCACGAAGGTGCCGACACAGCGGAGGCAAACGCGGACACCATGACATCAGAAACGGCGGCGTCGCCCGCGGCTGAACGTACCTCTACCACCGCGACACACGCGGAAAGCGTCTGGGTTCCGGGAGTGGGGGCCGAGTCCAGCGCTCGCCATCACTCCATCGCTGGATTACCTGATGTCGACCGTGAGTGCACACCGGGCGCAGCGGTGGTCGTCACGGCGAAGCGCAGATCTTCTCCAGCCAGCGTTGAGGCACTGCGTGGTGCAGCCGGCGCGATTTATAAGACTTCATCCTTCGGCAGGGCCACCTCGCAGGCGTCCCTTCGCACCCCTTTAACGACGGTGAACCGGTCTGCCTCGGCGCACTACGAAAACTGCTCTATGTTCACCAACAACACCCAACCGCAGCAGGAGCGACATCAGATGGAGCAGGCGCTACGTGACGAGGGTCTGATCGATGTGGGTAATGGGCGGCACTTGCCGTTCCCTGTGTTCGCGTCAACCTCCCACGACGGTAGCGGTGTCCCCACGGTCAAGGCGGACATGTCTACGGCCGAGTCGCACCGCCACTGCACCACACTGTGGTGCTTTGAACACGAGGATCCCTCGTTGGGTGGACCGCTACGGCTCGGTGATTCGTGGTGCTACCGGCTTCGGCATGTCATATCGGGGATGTACGTGTCGGTGTGCGGGACTGCTGTCGACGCAATGCTCGCAGACTTGAGTGATGACGATGGAGCCTCATCCGACCACGGGGCCGTGCAGGAGGTATGGAAACAAGGTGTTTCTGGGGTCATGCGTGCTGGAACATCTTCTCGAAGTAGCGACTCCTCCGAGGAGTCCTACTCTTCATCATCTTCCGAGGAGTCAACCCCCAGAGTGCTGCGCAGCAGGCGTGCGACAGCCGTCAGCATCGCTGCTACTGATTGGCTCAACAACCGTGCCCCCGGGGGGATAGCTGCGTCTACGCGAGAGACGCGGCTGTGTTTGATTCCGCCTCCTCGCACCCGCCGCGAACTTATCGCAACGCTGTTCTGTGTTGAGTCTATGTACGCGACAGACTCGACATACCTGATCGAGCAGAGCTGCCTATGCCTCAAAAATGCCCTCACAGATATGTACGTCGTGACACTTGCCAGTGTGGAGGGCAGTAATGTATCCCTGTCACTAGATTCTCAGATGTCGATGGTGGACTCCATCAGTGTCTCCTACGTCCCACATCAACTGCAGCTCGATGCACGATTCATTGCAGGGCAGTGCGCGTGGTTGGCACGTTATCGTGCACAGATGCAGGCGCTGGTGCGTCAAAAGCGCCAGGTACGCGCGGAGCTTGAGGCTGCTGCGCTGAAGGGTAACCCAGAAGCGGCCGCGCGGCTGGAGGCTGAGACGCAGTCTCGCGATTCTCTCCCTGCCCGGATCAAGTCGCTGTATAACACCCCAGACCCAGACTCGGAGCTCCTGAAGCGGCGCGATGGGTTTTTGGGGCCAAGGGCGCCGTTGGCCTCCCCTTCTAGAGGGCCCAAGGTAAGAACTTCGCTTTCGACCGTGTGCACCAGTATGTCGACAGGCAACTGCAGCGCGGCGGCTGAGCAGCGGGGTGATAGCATCGATTGCTGGGGTGTTCGCGGTGGCACGGATGAGGTGCCGTCGTATGCATCCATGCGTAACACCATTCGTCTTTGTCAGCGTGCGCTTATCGTCTTGATTGAGTTTTGTACTGAGTCGGAGGAGACCAATGTGTTGCAGCGCGAGGGGCTCCCCATTGTGTCACGGCAGTCCCTCCTGCATGAGGTACGTTTCCATCGTCTCCTCTTCGACGTTCTTCGCGCGCCCTTTGAACTCCTCGACTCAGCCGAGGCGTACGGGCCTGATGCCCGCCGCGCTGCTACATCCAACAACCTTGCGGCTGTTATGACTGCTGACTACGACACGTTTGGTGAAGTGTTCGAGAAACTGTCGTTGGCGCAGCACCAGCAGGCCGAAATGGGCTGCCTATGGTCTGGAATGTGGCGCAGCAGAAGCAACAGTGGCGGCGGTGCCTTGTCCCATGCAGAGTTAGCGACAAACACCCTCGATGTCAAGGGTGACCGCCGAAGCCGTCGCGCGGACGTTGGTGGGGGTGTGATGGAGGTCAAAGAGGTGATGTTGCCGATCCATAGGGAGCTGCACCTACTGATGCGCCTTACGCTGCGACTCCTGCGACAGATGATCAAAGGCAACGCAGCAACATTCGCCCGTGATTGGAGCGCCTACATCCCGGTGCTTCTCCATATGGACGGTCTTCGGCTTCACGTGGTGGACACGATGCAGGAGCTTTTCACGGATAATCCATACATCCCCCTGCGGGCTGTGCGGCAGGTGCTGGAGCACTTCATCAACGTCTCGCAGGAGATCCGAAGCAGTGCCTACATGAACTTTCTGGGGGCGGCGTGCACCATCAAATACAAAGGTGTGCCGGAGCGACAGGCATTCGTGTGCCAGAGGCTCCTGGTAGAAAACCCGCACTCGCTGTGTCGCTTCGCCGTGGTGGTGCGGCCCGGGGAGGTGGAGGGCGCGGTCTACATTTCACCCCACCAGAGCGCTGGTGCCGTCACCGATAGGGAGACGGAGCGTGGGGAGGCGGCGCCAAGGAGAGGTGTGGGTCCTGACCCGGGTGGTGGCGATGGCGTGCCGAGATGCATGACCGGGTCGTCAGTGGGTGTCGTGCTGTCGTCCCCTCCAGAGGGTTATATCCCTTTCGCGGACTTCTTCACCGGCTGGAAGGACAAGAGGCAGGTTTCGTTTGTGAAGAACCAGATTGCCCTCTTTGCTCGTCTCTGCTACGACGGCTGTCCGGAGCAGTGCCGACGTGTGGTTCGTCAACACTTCCCCGCGGTGGCCCTGAGGAATGTCCTCGAGACGTTTGTGTGGACAGGTGAGCAGGCAGTCGGGCGCATCTCGATGCACGATGAGCTGCGCAGTCACCTTATCCGTCTTGCCTTGCAGTGCTTTATACTGCCCCGCATCTCTGCGCCAGCGGTGCAGCTGCGTGTCAGCACCGTTCTTTTCGGCTCGAGTCAGCTGCGGCAACGCGGTCGCACTTACTCGGGTCTGCCCGATGATGAAATGACGCAGACGCTCAAGAGGGTTGTCATGCATTTGTTCCGGGCAAACCCCTTTTTTGTCCAAGACGATATCGGCCGTAGTGTGCTGATGCGCTCGGCAGTGAGCATGTGGCTGAAGCTGATCCGCTACCGGCAGTATTCACACGGGGAGGTGCTTGAGCTACTTCCGGTGCTGATGCAGCTCCTTGACGGCACTCAAGATGTGCTGGAGTGCCGTTTGCTGAATAAAGCGAATCGACCAGAAGCGAAGGGGTCGTTGATGCGGAGCGCAAGCCAGCTGACCGCTTCTTTCTCAGAATGCATCACTGCACAGAGTACCTCAAACCCAATCGGTGCCGGTGGCACAACTGTTAGTGACCGCAGTGGGAGCTCAAGGCTTGTGCACAAAGTCGAGAGTCTTCACATCATGCGAATTCGAGAGATGATCTGTGAAGCGCTCGCGCTTGCCCTGCAGCAAGAGATCTTCCGGGCAGCCGATGGTGTAATTGTATATCTTTACGAGACCTATGTGGACGACCGCAGAGAGGGGCAGCTCTCGAGTCTATCGTCTCGGTCACCAGCTGCGGTAGATCTACAGACGATGAGGCGACGACTTCGCGAGACCGTGCTGGATCAAGAAAGTGACGAGGGCGGCGGTGGTGTCGCTGAAATGACAGAAAAAAGTCCCCTTCTCGCGCGACGCAGGCGCGACGTCAACGTACTCCAAGACGGGACTGGCACTACACTGGCAGCTCAGCGTGATCGCGGCGGCTATCATGATCTCCAGGATCGTGTGGTGTCGTTGGACGCACCAGTGGGTGATAGCGCTGATTTCAGCTTCTCGAGGCAACGACCACAAGTACCTTCGACTAGTTCATCTTCCCCATGGATGTCGAAGCTCCTCCACACGCAGGCATCGTCGCCACCAGCTGCGCTTTCTTCCGCGTGGCCTCGGGAGGAAGTTGTCTCGGATGACGGCGACGCAGGGGCCGCGAGGGTGTCTCTCGAATCTTACGTAGAAGGGGCGGGTCGTTCCGTGGAGGGTAATTCTTGCAGTCTGGCCTCTGCTCACGGTGCCACCGCCGCCAAGGTGTTGGCAGCAGATGTGCAGGCCTATGTTGACTACCACACGAGCTGTATTGTGGAATACTTTCAGCCGACTCTCCTGGTGCCGCGCCTGTTCGACCTAACACGCTACGACTGCCCTGCGCTGACCGTGCAGGCCATGAACCTGCTGGTGCAGCTCTGTGTGGTGAAGCGGTCTATTGCTCAGCTGGTTCTGAAAGTAAATACGCTGCCCTCCGTTGAGGTGCTGCGGAGCTTTGACCGAATATGCGATGTAGCGGTGCAGCTGCGTGAGGCATTTGAGTGTGTAAGTCGGGATAAGGCGTACGCGTTGCAATGGGAGGCACCTGTTCAAGCAGCGCTTGACACCCTTAACGGTCCCTCGCCGTTGGTGGCGGTGGCTTCAGAGGACGCGCCCTGTGATGTAGCAGGTGAGGAGGCTGGTGTCCCTGCGTCGGGTACGGGAGAAAATTTGCAGTCCTCGTCACCCAGAGTGGTGGCAACCAGAGCCACCCACCTCCGAGAACGGCGCGCTTCTTTATTCAGCTGTTCCTCTGGGGGTGTGCTGCACGAGTGGTTCTTTTCCGAAGATGAGGAGAGTGGAGACCAATCAGATGAGAACGAGGGACAGCAGGCCGGTCTTGAGGCGTCGTGCGGAGCTGCGCAGGAAGGGTCTGCAGCAATGTCCGACTCCATGCGTCTGCGGCGACGCCGACAACGTATCAACAGGCTGTGGAGTAGTACATCAGCCGCCGTCAGCATGCTAGCTTACAAAAGAACGATACGCAATCGAAGGCGTGCCTTGGGACTTTCTGAGACCAGTGCTATTCCCATGAGCACGATCATTCGAGCGGAGATGATGGCACACTGGAGAGTGCACGAGTCGCTCCTCCAAATGCTGCCCTACCTCACCCCATCTGACCCAGCCTTCAACACGGTGCTACAGTTCTTCTATCTTTTTACATTTTCAGAGAGCAACTCGTCGCTGCTACAACCATTCGTGAAGTTGTTCATCGAGAAAGTGGACACATGCGATCATATGGCGACAGTTTGTCTGCACATTATTGTGCGTGTGCTGCGGACTGATCCGCATGTGGAGGATTACCTGACTCCGAATCTGCTCGTGGCGTTGGTGGGGCACGTGAGTGGCGAGCTCAGCGCTAAGATACCAGACCCGGAGCTAATTGATATGCTTAGCCAGTACATTTTTTCCAAGAGCGTTGTTTCGCCCGTTGTGCGTCGGCGCATGATGATGCTGTTCCGCGAGCATGGGACGCTGGCGAGTCTTGCACGCGCTCGCCTAAACACGACGTTGCCCTCGGTGGTCTTCATGTCATCGCTGGTGAACCTCGTCTGCAGCATTTGTGGCTCTCACACGACCGTGCTGACATTGGCACGCAGCATGTTGCCTGCTGAGAATATATGTAGCGTCATTCTTCAAAAGCGCATTCTCGAGTCTTTACCGTCCGTGCTGATGAAGGCTCTGCATCGTGGTCACGGTGAGAAGGGGACAGAGGATGGGTCCATGAAACAGTCTCCTGTCGCACCGCTGAAGCTTCTGAACCCCTACGTACGCCTTCTCGTTGCGTTGTACTTCATCCCGAAAAACGACAGCGCGGATGCCAGTCGCCGTCGCTGCTTGCAGTGGGTGGGGAGTAAGCAGTTTTGGTGCATCGCGCGGCTTTTCACAAGCGCTTTGAACACCCTCAGCGATGCCGTGGAGCGCGGGGGCAGCGTGCGTGCCGTGAGTCGTGGCCTTGCTGCCGTGCGCGCTCATCGGTCGCTGACTTGTACAACGATTCCTGTTGCTATTGCAGCTTATTTTTTGAATTGCTTCAGCACCGATGGCTACACGCGCTTTCAGAAGGACGTGATCGGCAACGCCTTCAGTGAGCTGGCAGCAAGTTTTGCCCGTTTTGGCGGTATCTTAATGAAGCATATGGCTGCGCTGCAGCTGACAGCGGAAGAGGTCGTGAACCACCGTAGAGCGCTCGGCATCTTGGAGTACAGACTCACGCACCTCAACGACAACGACGTCCCGAGTCTCGACGCACTGGCAGAGTCGTGCGGGGACACCAAAGAGAGGATGCGTCTCTGGCTTGCCAGACAGCAGTGCGAGCCGGGGACTCCGGCTACGAATATCCATGCGGCCGCTGTGAAGGCCACTGGAAAGAAACCAAAGCAAAAAAAAAAAGTGGATGCAGAGACGGGCGGGGGTGCGCGCGGTGACGCAGGGTCGCTGCGGGCGCCCGCCTGCGCGACCCGGGCTTCATCAGGCGCCGCTACCCGCGCGCTTCTACAGCAAATACAGTATGGCGGTCGCAGTGAATGTGGTAGTGACGACGAAGTTTGTGCGTATCGTGTTCTTTTCTCGGATGAAGCGGTATCTCAAGCTCAGCTGCGCCTACAGGAGACTCTGGAAGCGGCAGGTGTCGGTAGTCCTACTCAACAGGGTGCAGATGGGACTGCCGGTGATACCTTCGGAGAGTTCAAGGAGGAGGTGGACATCTACGGGCTGAACGGCTTGGGGCTTCTTCTTCCCGGCGTGCTCGCAAGGGACCGCGGCGTATCTGCTGTCCGTGCCTCTCTGCGCAGTGTTCTCTGCAGTGACACCCTCATCCCAACTATCAAGGAGTTTCCTTCAGAGGTGGCTATGATTGCAATGCAACAGCTGCTTCGCTGCACCTTCGATGAGGACATGCAGCGCTCCGTGGCCTGCAATTTGGAGGCGATGCGTGAGAATCTTTTCCGACCTGTCACGTTCGTGGGGCTTCTGAATCTCTTTTCAAATGCGCTCGACGCTGCGCTACACTACCCCAAGCTGGTCAGTGCTTTGTTGGAGGGCGGTGTTGGCAGCGCAAACGCCGCATCGAAGTGTCGTACAGGGGTGGCCCAGACTTCGGCGAAGGATGGCCCCTTTCCAGTCTTTCTTGGCGCCCGCGTGCCTGATGCTCCCGCTGGCGGGCCCGAAGACAGCAACCTCCGTCGCGATGCAGCGTGGCGGCGTTGGGACTCCGATGCGGCTGTCTCGCTGGAGGACTTCGGACTCGCGTTGCAGACTACATTCGATGACACCGGCATGCTGAGCGTTGTCATTTCACTTTGTGGCTTGGAGGAGGACGTGATCTCCCTCAACGCCATGCGGCTTGGCGTGCTCATACTCGAGGGTGGAAACCGCCGCGCACAGAATCGCCTGATCGATTATTTCCTGACGCGGAATGAAAGTTTTTTTCATGACATCCGAGACATTTTACGCAAGAACCTCCGTTGGGTGGAGCGGATGAATGCCGAGCATCAGTTTTGCCTCATGAAGCGCGGGATGCTGATTGGTCACTCGAGGAGTGCGGTGGCTGCGGCCAACATTCAGCTTGTGAATGCGTTGATCCTCGCCCAGAGGCCGATGCCGTCTGGCCAAGGCCTTGATGTGGATCGAGAGTTCTTCTTCTCCCACACAAGTGTCACCTCACTTGGCGAGGATCACCAGCCCTTGTGGACGGCGGCGGCGGCGGGCGGCGTGACGCAGCAGGTCAGTGGGTGGGGACGTGTGCGCGGCAGTCGCCGGTTGAAGCTTATTATTTACCTCTTCCGACTCCTGCAGCTTTTCTGCGAGGGTCATCACAGCGGTCTCCAAAACTATGTCCGCGCCCAGCATGACAACCTGCACAGTGCCAACATTATTCACGAGACGATGATTTTTTTGGAGGAGATGAGCGCCTTCGTCACACCAAGCAATTTTGGCGTCATTCTTCAAGGATTCGATTTTCTCACAGAGGCCTGTCAGGGCCCTTGCCGGCTGAACCAACAGTCGCTGATCGAGTACGGTGCGTGCCGTGTCATTCGACATGTGGTAGAGTACTTGCAGGAGGAGTCTGCGAGTTGGCAGACTGCATACAACACCGGATCCATAACAGGTGGTGATCCCTCCTTCCTGCGCGTCGCTGCTGGGGGTTCTCCTGCATTCACCAGAGGGTGTGGGCGTGTGGGCCAAGACTTCTGGAATGCGCTTCCCCCCGACGATGCGGACCGCCTGCGTGTGGCCGTGAGCAGTACCCTCCTTGCCCTTCTGGAGGGCTGCCGCGAGGCAGAGGCGTACCGGCGCATTCTTCGTCAGATTCCGCTCACCACAGTCGCCCTCGAGGTGCAATACGCGCTTCACCCCTCCACTCTTCATTACATTCACCACGATCAAGATACCTTCGAGACGAGCGACCGGGTGGAGGCGATGTTTAACTGGGTGATTTATTTGTGGTCTGTCCAGCCGTACGCAGCACTGGAGGGAGTCGCCGCAGGGGTCGAGTCGCTGTTGCGGAGCGCGCAGTCGGTCTCGAGGTACCTCGGGAGCATTGAAGTTCTTCGCGCTGACGGCCTCGAGCGGGTGTATTTCCGCATTCCAGCGATTTGCAGCAGCCTCACCCGAGAGCGCAAAAACGAGCTACTTTGGGCTGTTGATCGTACGAGTCGAACGACAAAGTTGGCAGATTTTCTCCACAAGTGCGACGAGATCATATTCGCCGTCGAGTGGAGCCACGCCTTTCACCGTAAGCTGCGTAGCTGTACACAATTCTCGATTCCCTACTACGATGAAACGATCGGCGGGCGACCCAGCATTGCGCAACGCTGCACGCGATTTTTAAAGGGTTTCCATAACAGCTATATAGCTGGTGTGCTGATACCATACGAGCTGGTGTGGTACGACAGGGCCTCCATGGTCCTGGCGGTGGCGGTGAACACGATTCTGATCGCGATGGAGGGTGGCAACGATACCTCAAAAGCCACGGTAAAGAAGGGCTTCCTGGTGATGCAGGTGTTGTGCATTTTCCAGACCCTCGTGTGTGTCTATCTCTGTGTGGTCTACGTCGCCGTTCTTTTTCCCGTACGCCTCTACAGTGTATACAAAAATAAGCAGCGCTTTGCAGCGGGGCGGGTGCAACTCAACGTCAAATTGGAGGAGGCCTATGCCGGCCTGACCGCTCGTGAGCGTCTTTCAAGTTTCTTGACATGGTACGAGATGCACTTCAGACTGCTGATGTGTGTTTTCGCCATCCTAAGCTGCACTGTCTCTGATTACTTTGCTGCGTTCAACTTGATGCTTGTGGTGTACAGTATCCCTGCTTTGCGTACATTTATTTCGGCCATCACGATGAACGGCCGCCAGCTGCTCTTGACGTCGTTGATGGGTATCATCATGCTCTATCTATTCAGCATAGTGGGCTACTTAGTCTTCGCGGATCAGTATGATGCCAATAGTGACGGCAGTGGCCATGCCGGCGCTGCATCGTCCACGAACTGCGAGACGCTTCTCCGATGCTTTATGTACATTATGGATCAAGGACTGCGTGCGGGTGGCGGGGTTGGTGACGTGATGCGGCCCTGGAGGTGGGGCAACCGACGCATGTTGGTGCGGCTCGCCTACGACATGCTTTTCTATGCCCTGGTCACCGTCGTCTTTCTCAACGTCCTGTTCGGTATTATTATCGACACATTTGGCCAGATGCGCGATGAGAAACGCGAGAAGGAGATGGACATGCACGGGTTGTGTTTTATCTGCGGTCTCGACTTCGATACACTGGAGAAGAGCGGTGGTGCGGGCTTTGCTGGCCACGTGACGTCGGAGCACAACATGTGGATGTACCTTTATTTTATTCATCATCTGCGCCGCAAAGACCCATCCGAGTACACGGGGCAGGAAAGTTACGTTAGTTGGCACATCGAACACGGTAGTCTCGGTTTCTTCCCGGAAGGAGACTGCATATCTTTGATGTGCAGAGAGGATGGGTCGCAGACGCAGGCGACCGCCCTCGGCGAGGACGACGATGGAGACGTAGACACAAGGATCAATGCTGAGGACACTGCTCGCGCTGTCGCCCGTGGGGCAATGAAGGACTTGACGGTGGCGCGCGACACGGTCAACAATTATCTCAAGGAATGGCAGAGCGATTCACTTCGACTCAAGGCACTGATCCAGCAACTGGAGCTTACAGCACGCGGTATCGGTGCGGCGCACCTCGACGACGGCGTCACGCTACCAGCGTCGAAGAGCTGCAACGATGATGTGAGCAGCGTCTCCTCTCGGTACCGCTCGCTGCGCACCGATACACCAACTGCGCGCAGCAGGCACTACCCAGAAACATCGCCACTGCTAGATTCCGCCCCGGTATCCCGGGTGAATTCGATGCACGCGACAGTACCCTTTCTCGGCGCCAGCTTCTCCTCGGCTTCCACTCACTCCTGTCCACTGGTTGTGGTGGACGGTGGGAGCTCATCTTCAGCGGATAGTGATCACCGCTCGCTGCGCGCTCAACTAGAGAAAGAGCGGCAGATGCGGCAACTTTCAGAGCAGGAGCGAAGGCGCTTGAAGTGTCTACTCCGCGAGAGGGACGAGATGGTGAAAAGAATGTCAAGGCGACTCTAGCTGGAAGAAACAGATGGGGGAGGGATACTCATCATTCTAATACAAGAAAAAAAAAGTGTTTGTGCAAAGGGGGAGGAGGGGGGGGGGAAGTCAAGTGCCGCATCTTTATATATACATATATATATATATA
>CM007343.1:294493-305830 GCA_000333855.2 Endotrypanum monterogeii | reverse complement strand
GTTCTTTCCAAACAAGGTCAAGGTAATACAGTTTTCTAGCCTCAGTGTATTTATATATATATATATATATATATAAATGTATAAATATTTTTATATTTCAATATATTTTTATTTGCACTGATCATATTAATACCTACGTACGTGTCTCAGCGACGGAGACGTGGTAGTTGCTGTTTTATCGCATCCCATCCGTACATGAACGCACAGCCGCGTTCCTTTTTTCTCCTTTTTTTTTCTGTCTAGAAGCGCCATGTCTGTTGATCATTTCCTTTGTGTGACAGTGTACCTCCCCTGGCGCTGGCTCTTGTCCTCCATCTCCTCACGCTTTTTTTTGTGTTTTTTCTTCATTATCTCCCTGAGAGCTGATTAGTTTGCGAGATGGAAATAAAACACCAAGGGACTTGGCTTTTTGACCTCTCTATTATTCTCCTCCCCAAGGTATTCTGTGTATATATATATATATATATATACTTGGGGTGACCGAGTAGTGAAGAGTGCCGGTGGCTGAGAGCATCAAAGACGCATCAGGAAGTCGATACAGGGACAGGGAAAACAAGGGAACGCACCCACCCACGCACATTAATATATAACTATTTGCATATTGATGTGTGTGTGCCAGGCTGCGCTTCGCTTTGCGAGCACGCATACATGTTCAAGGAAGACAGTGCGTGCCGGGCATCACTCCCACACAGCTTGATTCTCCCTTTTGTTTTTCCTCTTTTCACTGTAATGACCCACTCCGCACACCTGCACGGCAAGCATCTATCTTTATATGTATATGTGTGTGAATAGCGTGAATGTATGCAAGACCAACGAAACCCTCCTCAAAAAAAAAAGGCCGACAGAGTCCTGGCAAAGCGTAATCCACTTTGCCTCGCTCTTTTCCATATATATATATATATATATATATATATGGTATTATTGTACATCATATGGTTTTTGTGTCTCATTTCCTTTTCCATTATATATATATATATATATAATTTTTGGGCGCCATTTTATATTTTCAATTCCTTGTGTCATGTACGGCGGGTATTTTTCTTCAATTTTGTTTACTGTTATTTTTGTTAATAAAAAATAAAAATAATGACAACCTCCCCCCTCCCTTCTCCGCTCCCCTCTCTCCAAAAGAAAAAAGGAAAAGGAAAATCTCAAGCACACGTACACGTACAGACATGTGCGCAAACAAAACAAAAACAAAAACAAAAAAAAAGCCTCTCTGTCGATGGCTGCGTTTGTGTGCAGATTGGCCAACGAGGGTTAGGGGAGGGGAGGGTAACAAGAGATTGCTTCTTGAATCGCACGCACGGCTGCCCTTTTTGGCAGCAAGGGACAGGGCTCATCTCCGTTGTGTGCCCACACCCCCACGCGCGCAACCAGCAGATCACAAACATGCGTTTACGCCCAACTGACGAAGAAGAAGTGGGGAGGAAGATGCATCAAGAAAGCCCCAACAAAGTGCAAGGAAAGCCGAAAAACAAAAACAAAAAAAGAAGAGGGGAAAAAAGAAGAAACCAAGACAGTTCTTCTCTGTTACGGTAGCGTGCATTGTTCTGGCTTTGATGGAACGCCAAGCAGAAAAGAATAATGGATGCCTTATCGGGATAGACTTGGGCACGATCAGGGAGGAGGTGAAAAAAAAAAAAAGACTATCGGATGGCTCTTATTTTTCTTAGCAGCCTTCTTTTTTCTCCTCCAGCTTACGGCTCTTTCTTTTTTCGGATTTGCTTCCTCTCCCTCCCTCTTTCTGCCCCCCCCCCAAAAAAAACTAATATATATATATATATATATATATGTATGCCTGAATGTGCGTATATGTATATATATATAGAGAGAGAGAGGAGGTATGCGTGTGTTTGTGTGTGTGTGGGCGAGGCGTGACCTCTTTTTTAATGGGCTGAGAAAAACATGCGACATAAATATATGAATACATTTAAACAAAATCTATCCTGAAACATACATACCTGCGTATATTTATACATGTATTCGTGTATGTGTATTGAAGGGGGGATTATTAAGTGAAGCGCCACCGGTCCAAAAACACACACACACACACACAAACACACACAACGGGTAGGGGAGGGGGGGGGAGTGAGAACAATAGTAATTTTTTTTTTTCAAATGGGGGAACGCTACACAAGTGGAGGCAGTGATCGTAACATCTTATCATATATACTCCTCCCTTTTCTCTCCCACAGGCTACACTAAAGAGGATGCTGTTACAGTTGATATGTGAAAGTAATTGATCCGCATTCATTTTTCCCCGCTTTATTTATTTTTCTTTCTGACTTTCGTGTTGTGCTTCGACATCTTCGGTTCTACTCCGCCTCTCTCCTCCTCGGCTCCCCCCCTTTTTCTCAGTTTTTCGTTTTTCTTTTCTTTGTCAATGCTTGCGTTGTAATGTGAAGTTCTCTTTCTCACGTATATTATTTTTACACTTCGTTGCCTCTCCTCTGTCCTCCCTTTCGACTTGAAAAAAAAAAAATAGTGGACCTGTGTAGGCTGAACAACAACAAAAGGCTGACCTCACTATTCCTTATCTCCTCCTCTTTTTTTTTCTCAAATAAAGTACAGGCAATGCATGTATGCTCACTTAATGAGTGGCATGGGGTGGTGGTAGAGGATGGACGGGAGGGGGTGGTTTGGAAAAGGAGGTAACGCAGGCCCACAGTTGGCGACTGTTTGCCATTCAAATCGCTGCTGATACTCCTTTTTATCCCAGGAGTTGTTGCTCTCTTAAAACAAAACTCACACATACATACACACATACCCCTTTCCCTATTTTCCGTCTTTTTTTTTTTCACCTCCAAGTGCGGTTACATTTTGTGTGAAGCGAGCGTGTGATACGTTCCATATTTTTGAGGTGAGGGGTCTGAGCGATATATGTGACGCACTTTTTTTGTTTTGTTTTGTTTGTTTGTTCGTGAAGGTGCGTCCATTTTTTATCTGCTGATATGCATATGTATATATATATATATGCATATATGTCTGTGTCTGTGTCATCAAATTTCTATGTTGTTGTTGTTTTATTTGTGTTTTCTCTTGAGTCTGACCGAAGAAGTAAAGAAAAAAAAAATGAACAGCCGACTCTCCACCTCTACCTCCCCTTCCGTTCCTCCCCCCTCCCCCCTCACATGAAAACATCCGAGGAACACATAAATACCTTTGGATGTGAATCAACGACAGCACTTTTCTCTCCTTCCTTCCCCTCTCTTGTCCGAGGACGATAATAGCTACCTATGTGGATTCTCCGGCGCTGCTGTACGAACGCGTTGGCGTGTATAGATGGTGAAGATATTTCCACTGCCCATTCTCAGGGAATGGTGTCGGAACTCTCCCTCTGTGTGTGCGCTTATGTGTGTGTACATTTGACACGTACTACCGGATAGGGGCTAAGTCTTACAGCTACATTTTTTGATGTTTTTTTTTTATTTTTACGAAAGGTGGTACACACCATTGCTTGTGATCACCGCATGCTTTTCTCCCCTACCTGAGGAGAACAAAAATAAAACACAAGAGGTGGCAACTGATATATATAAAGAAATATGTGTCTGTGCCTGGGTGTACGTACGGTGAGGGCAAAGAATGCCCGCCTCTCCACTGCCTGCACATTCACACTCCTCACTGCTTTTTGGTGTAACAGTTCGACTGTAAGCCACAGAGAGGCACATGTCGAGGAGAAGCCTCCCTACTTCCCTCTCTCCCTTCGGACAACTGTTATGCGTCCGAGGGGGGGGGGAGGGGAGGTAAATGAAGCTGACCCGACTTCCACTGCGGTCGTGTCCTTTTTTTTTTTCTCTACTCCACTCTCGCAACAACAACAGCAACGATTGGTCATCAATTTCTCTCACACACACTCTTCTTGCTTCTGCTCCTATACATGCGTGGGAATTACATATACATGCATCCACACACACACACCAGGTAGTACCATCTGCTCAGCTAACCAGGACTCCATTGATAACATCGGCGGTATCCCCTCCAAAAAACATACCACAACACACGAAAGAAAAAGAAAAGGGAGGTACATTTGAGTGTGTCTATGTATACAAATATATAAGCGGATATATTATTATTGTGTGTGTGTATATATATATGTGTGTGTAGTAGTACATATATATCTATATATATATATATATATATACATATATACATAGCTGTTTATAAATATATACACAGGCCCCCGTGAGCTTATATATATATATATATATATCACTTTTCCTTCAGTAACACGAAACGAGATACACACAGAAAAAAAAAGAAAAAAAGAAACCCCCAAGATAAAAGGAAAACATTCCAAATTCGCCTTTTTAGCAACGCCAAGTCACCAATAAATACCTTTCACAGGAAAACCGCACTCACGCACATCAAGCAGAAAAAAAAAGAGAGGAGGCTTTTACCGTTTTTTTTTCTTGCATATATTTTTTCCCCTTCCCTCATTCACTTTTTCCCCTTTTCATATTTATTCTTTTTTCCCTTCACCCCCTTTTCTGATTATTATCCCTTCACTCAAGTACACTTGTCCAGACTTTTTTTGGTGTCTGGCTGTGTCTGTCTGTCTTGTTCACCTCTACCACTACTAAACGCACAAACACACACATACATATATATATATATATATATATATATATCATATATATTTTGATATACATCCGTCCACTTGTAGGTGATCCTACATTAAGACGACACTGAATTTCCTGGCATTACCTTCTTTCCGTCTTCAACCCCTCCTCCCCTCCTCTTTCTCTGTGTGTGTGCGTCCGTATCTGCGTCCTCTCTCATCGCTTTTTTTTTTTTTTCAATTCCTCAGGCCCACTCACATTTCACGTAAGTGCTCTCACTCGGACGGTTATCTACTCGAGGTGAAATTACGGCAACAGAGACATCAATCAGAGAAACAAACAAAAAAAACAGAAAAAAAGGGGGAGAGAAAAAGAAGAGTAACATTCGGGCAGCAGGGTGATATACAGACAAAACGTTGTACGTATAGCTGGTAATACTTTTTTTTTTCCCTCTCCTCCCTTTTCCCACACTACACCCTTGCAGGTGGTGTAGCTGCAACGATCGAAGTGGCACAAGGTAAGAGGAAAAGAAAGTTGAGTGGCAAAAAAAAAGGGGGGAATACCGGGGTAACGCCAGAAGCGAGACAACAGCAACCGAAGATAAGAGCAAAAATACGATTAGATCAAATCCCATCAACGTAACATTTTTTTTTTTTTTGAGGGGGGCTTTTCTCTATTTCCTCGTTTCGCTGCATCTTTCCCTCGCTCTATCTGCACTTTTTAAATCCCGCTTTCGTTTGAATATCTCCAGAATTTTTTTCTGCATATATATTTTTTTTTTTTTGAGGAAAGGCAGAAAAAAGAATCGATAACCGCTGTTAGCAGGCAGCAGACGCAGCTGTGTTCTAAGGGAAAGGAGCGTTTCACCGCTTTTTAGTTTTATTTTGCTCACCATTCCCCCTCTGCTTTCGCGTTTCTCGAATTCATTTATTGTTCCCTCCCCCCTCCCCCTCCCCCTTCCGCCCAACAAACGAGGTTTTTCCTCCCGACCTCTTTCAGTTGCTCGTGCTTCCACTGTTGGGGTGGTCTAGGATACATTCCCTCCATATCCGAGAGTAGGCTCTGCCCTCTGCGTCCTCATCCCTTCGTCCCCCTTTTTTCCCCCCTCCCCCCTTCCCCCCTCCGATCTTCATTTGATACTGTTGCTCACACGACTACTGGCGCTGTAGCTCGCGCAGGTGTTCCAATTCCACGGCATCCTTTTTTCCTTCCTGATCGTTGCTTTGCTGAGAGTCTAGCGGGGCCACAAGCGCGCACACATCCACATACATTGGGGGAAAACAAAAGTGTAAGCGCACGAAGTCGCGCTTTCGTCGTTAAAAGCAAATATATATATTTGCTCCATTCATCTCTCTCTCTCTCCTTTTTGTTTTCTTCACTTTTTTTTTTGTTGCCCAAAACATCTTTATATTTGGTTACATATCGCCTCGAGTTGAAACAAAAATAAAAAACAATTGTCTTCTTCTTTCCCTCACCCCATACTTTGTTTTTAAAACTTTTTTTGTGTGTGATCGCTCAAGATTGTCTCGGTCCCCTCCTTCCTTTCTGTTAGCATCTACCCTACACACATACCTATATACGTTCATTAATATATACATACACCCCCTGCACCCCCCGTCATCCTGCGTCAGCGTGCATCTCGTGGAATACAGTTTTTCTTCCTCCCTAGTCTATTAATCCATTTATATTATTATTATTATATACATATTATATATATATATATATATATATATTTGAATAATTTCACATTTCATTCCGTTTTGCAGATATATATTTTCTTTTGTGCGTGTGTGTACTTATATGGTCGCTTCCTGTTACCGTCTTTTTTTTTTTTGCACATTTCCGCATCTTTTTTTTTTCTTTTGGAGTTTGTGCGTCCCTCCCTCTCGCCAGCTCTGACATCTTCATTTCTTGTTGGATTTTTTTTTCTTGTTCCAGCTGGTGCGTGTTGCGTGTCTCCGCCAAGTTGTCCTCCTCTCTTGTTTTTTCCCCCGCTGATCTTTTTTTTTGTTTGTTTGGTTGAAGGCCCTCGGTGTGTTTTGCTCGCCCCCTCCCTCCCTCCGCTCCCTTGTTCTTTTCACCCGCCCCATCGCCTTCTCTTGGTCCGCTTGTCACCACGTCATCGGCACCATCATCCTCATCCTACCCTTTGTTTGGGTGTTTCTCTCACCGCATTTACCTACCCCCCCCCCCCCCCCACGCTTTGCCTCTTCTTGTCTAGCATCTGATTTTTTTTGTCTTGTTTTGTCGTCTGTATTCGGAGTAGCGTATTCTCTCAATTTTGTTCACTGTGTTCCCGTACTTATATATATATATATATATACCCCGCGAGTTTGGTCGCCTTCGCTGCAGCATCCCGCGTCTTTTTGCTTTCTTTTTGTGTGTGCGCTCCGTATTTCGTTAAATCACCCACCCCCTCCCACCCTCATCCCCCGCGTCTACTTTCCTTTCTCTGAATTCCCCCCCTTTTTTCCGTCCCTCTGTCGCTAGTGTCGCGTTCTCCTTCCCTTCTCCCCCAAAGCGCTTCCTCTTTTTTTTTTCCGTATCCCCACAGCTGTCCACGTTTTTCTTTTGTTCTACATATTATTGTTACAAATATATAGATTTTTTGATCTGCCTCCCGTTTCTAGGCTGTCCTTGATCCCTCCTCTCACCCTTACCCCTCTTTCCCCCTTTTTATTTTTTTTCTTTTTTCTTTCTGCGTATTTTTGTTTTCACTTGTGTGCGTCTCTCTCTGCCTGGGTGCGTGTGTGTGTGTGTGTGTGTAGTGTTTGTGTGTGTAACTTATCGTTGGTTTCTCTCTCTGGGGGTGTGCATCTGTTCGCCTCTCTCAAACCCACGTTTTTACCATCCTTGTTTCTTCCTCCTTCCCTCCCTCCCTCCCTCCCAGTGCACACGTGTTTGAGGAGTGAGTGAGTTCACGCGCCGCCCGCTGCCACTCTGTTGCTAGTGTATTTCTGCCTCTTCGTCACCTCTGTGAGAAGCTGCTCTCTTCTTTTGGCAGTGTGCTAAACTCGTGCACTCTCTCCCCCCCTTTTTTTTGTTTGGTCCTTGGCCCCCCCCCCTGTCTTTCTTTCTTCACTTCCTCTCCCTTTCTAACCTGTTTGGATCCCTAACTGTTTTTTTTTTGCTGTTGTTCTTGTGTGCTGAGGTGTATTCCCTGTCTCCTCTGTGCGTGGTTTATCTCTTTTCTTCCTCTGCTCCCCTCTTATTAGCTTCTCTCTCATAATATATACGCAAACAAATACATATTTATAACTTTATATTTGATCTTCGAGATCACGCCCGGCACCGTCTTCCCCCTTCTTTGTTTTCTCCCCGGTTCAAAAAAAAAAATGTCAGACGGTTCGAGCGATGCCCCCAACTTGCCCAGTTGGCCACTGTACATGATGGTGCCCGGTCAAGCCGTTGGCGCAGACTCGCTCTGCAAGTACCCCAGCGGAGGCGCAACGTCGCCAACCTGCACCGCATCGCCTGGAGCTACTGCCGCAACGGGTAGCATGGCCGCCTCTCTCAACGGGTTCTCCAGTCATCCAGCTAGCATTGTGCCTCTCGGTGGTGCCGGCTCCTTCTATTTCTCGTTCTGTGCAACCGATGGGCTCATGATTGGTGATACTGCGGATACCAACCTGAGCAGCAGCTACGCCAACGCCGTGACGTCTCCGACCTTCAGCTCCAGCAACACCACAACCAACAGCCAAGCAGTAAGCCTGGCAACTCCGAGTGGCGGGGTTATGAACGCGATGCATTTGGCACCGGTAAACCTCGAGTACTTCTATGGACTCCCAACCCCAGGTGCGCCAAGCCGTGTCGACTGTGCCGACTCTTGCACCGCGAGCAACTGCAGCAGCACAAGCGACCACCAGGTGGGCGAGTATGGCGCAATACCGCCAGCAATGCCCGCCAACTCGCTGGTGCTGACAAGCAACCCGCCCTCACCAGGTGGGGTACAGAAGGATGTGCTGGCGCTCATGGCTGCCGAGCAGCAGCAGCAGAAATTTGTGCTGCAGCAGCGGAATGTCTACATGTCGGGGTTGCCGGTCAACTTTCGCCCCTCTGCCTTCCGCGCGATGTGTGGCGTCTTTGGCCGGATCGAGTCCTCCAAGTTGTGTATGGAGGCGGACGACTCCAGCCGCTGTCGTGGCTTTGGCTTTGTACTGTTTTATGATGTCGAGAGCGCTACCTCATGCATCTCATCGCTGAACGGCAAGGTGATGCAGGGTCGCACCTTGCAGGTTCGCCGCGCCGACCTCTCGGCGGCACCACAACCGCTGCACCCGGTGACGCAGCGCAATCGCACTGGCTCAGGCCTTGCGACTCCGCCCTCCCAAGGGCAGCAGGCCGCATCTACCGCTACTCTTCCTGGACCACCAGCACCTTCAGGCCTCCCCATCTACAGCCCGCAGCCGTCTCCTGTTGGCCAACCCAACACTAATCCAGTCGTTGTGTCGGCGGTCCCCTTCACTTACGCCCCATCGATGGGTGCCGCTCCACCGTTGGGGTCAACGTCGCTCAGATCAGTGTCCACCGCGAACTCTTTTTCGCTTGGTGCCAATACGCCGGTGTCGAGCTCACTTGTTGCCACTAGCGCACCGACAGTGATGTACGCCTCGAACACAGGGATGCACCCCACTATCCGAGGGGGCGTGCCGATGATGCAACTGTTTACCGCAATGCCACCCTGCAATGCACCGTCAATGGTCCAGCAGCAGCCCTCAACGATGTCGCACACATCCCTCAGCAGCCGCGACGGCGCCACCTCGCACAACGAAACCCCCTCAAGTCTGACGAGCTCCTGCGCACCCACGGGCTTCTCCTCCTCCTCTTCGCAGCACCTCATCCAGCTTCAGACACCAGCGACTCAACAGCACTCCATTCCTGTCAAGCAACAAGCCCCAGCTTCACAAAAGACGCAGTCACAGAGGGCGATGAGTACCGGAGCGAACATGGCCATCTACCACACCCTTGAAACCACCTCCGGTTCCCAAGACTACCTCATTGGCGTCGACCCCAAGATGCCCCCTTCCAATCTTTTCTACTTCATCTCCTCGTAGAAATTTTGTGAGAGGCAGCGCTCCCCTCCCCTCCCCTCCACACAACACACACACACACACGTAACAGGTGAGGGAGGGAGGGGTATGATAGTATCGCTTGGGTAAAGACGGCCAACGCCTGACCCTCCCCCCCCCCCCCCAAAAAAAAAAAAAAGGAGCGGGGAATCAAGGCAAAGGAAAAAAAAAAGCAAGAAACAACAATGCAGAAATTTGCACCGGAGGGGGAGAACTTGCCTATATATATATATATATATATATTCCGGCGTCGACCCCGATTTTTTTCCCATCCTCTTCCTTCCCCTCTGTGTGCTTGTTGCTCCACTGGTGTGACGTTGCCTGCAATGGGGACTAGCTCTCTGTTTGTCATATCACTACGTTCTTCCCCCAGTACTGTATAATGCCGATGGGGTCGAATCGAGCGCACGTTTTTTTTTTTTTTTTGTTATCATTATTATAGGTGAGGACATGGGGATGTTCGGTGAGCGCTCCCCCCTTTTTTTGGTTGCTTCTTCCCTTTTCCCCGTCTTCCCTAAGCTCTTTTATGTTTTGTACCTCTTCGAATTAATAGAGGACAAGGAGACAGACGGACGGCCAGACAGCTTAGGTAAAATATAACTGATGGTAGCGGCGATGGGGTGTGTGCTCAGAGAAATGGGTACACTTGTGCATACAGGTCTGTATATATATATATATATACATATATATATATATATATATATACCCTAATCCATACACATATCCACTTTAAGTGGTCGGAGAGGGTTTGACCTCGCTTCGAGCGACAAATAGTGTTTATGTTTAATGGCAATTGGCTTTTGCCATTGTCAACTTCCCCTCATCTGAATTTTTTTTTCTGCATGAGCATGTGTGTGTGTGTGTGTGTGTGTGTAGTTTGACATTTGCTTTCTCATTTTTTTTTTAGGGGAAAGTAGATCATGTGTTGCTTTCTCCTATGGACGATGACCTCATTTTTTTTTCACATCTCCGTCTGTGCCAAAACCTTCCTACAGCGTGATCCCCTCCCCCCTCCCACCACTATCATATGCGCACACACAGATATACACCCACGCACGCACGCAAAAAAAAAAAAAAGAGGGCATATAAATATGTGCATGGAGAGATGTATATATATATATATATAATTTATAATATGATAAATTGATGCTTTACCTATGTAATATATATATATATAGATCATAGAGGTGCGTTTGTTTCCTCTGCTGTTTTTGATGCACATACTCACAATTTTCACAGACATATATATATATATATATACACTATACATCTATATATCTATATATACATCTATTCCGTGATGGTGCTGACTCTTTCTCTCACTTTTCATCTCTTTTTTTTTTTTTTTGTCCCCCCAGCTTCGTCGCTCCGGCAGACGTAGCCTGCTTTTCTCCCTCCTCTTTCTTTTTTCTCTCCCCCCTATCGGATTATTGTATACGCGCACACGTGACCAACGGACGATGTCGCTGTATTGCTCAAGTCTCATGAATTGGGTTGGATAAAATATATAATAAACAATATATAAAATATCTCTCTCCCCCCCGCTTTCTCCTTTATTATTATTATTTATTATCATTTTCTCTGTCCCTAGCAGAGAAGACCTAATGGGCTTCACTTCGTATTTTTCCGGTATATTATATATATATATATATATATATCTGCTGTACGGCCGAACGGACGGGATGTACGGTACAGCAGACGAGTCA
>CM007343.1:205782-270782 GCA_000333855.2 Endotrypanum monterogeii | reverse complement strand
TAGATCACTATTCCGTTGACAGCCCACGATGACCGGGTGAGAGAGTGCTTCAGGCACAAGAGGCACTTGGTGGGCGAGAAGTCACTGGGATGTCAATGTGGAAAGTTCCTTTGCTCGTGAGTGAGGTCGCTGGATGACGTGAGCTTACATACACGGTACCTACACCTTCACACAGAGGGGTGGGAGGGAAGCGAATGGGGTGGGCAAGGGAAATTTTTTTTTGTTTTCTCCAACTTTCCCCAGAGCGGCAACAAAACCGTTCTGGTGAACGATCTCCGCACCAGCCCAGAGCTGAGGCCACACGGCGTCGCCGGGCGAGCGTGGGTGGATGCTACGCATCCGCTATACACTGCACCTGATAAAGTTTTCCGATGCCGACGGGAAGTGGCGGGTTGAATTCTCAAATACAACAACAAAGGGGGGAGAGAGAGGGGGGGGGAGGCCTTGTGGGTGGGGTGACAGCTGCATGTCCGCTTCGAGGGGAGCCCTGCGTCCTAGCTCTGCGAAATTCATAACCGCAGCTATCGAATGTACTTGAAGTGGCGCAAGGTCCGCTCTGTAGCCAAGGGTATGGTCGAAGGGGAGGCATCCAACGCCCAAGGCACATACCTGTGGTGCGACGTCTCCATGGCTCGCTATGCAGGCGGCGAGGGGAGAGCCAGACAGCGGCTCCAGGCGATGTCAGACAACAGACGTTATCTGGGCGACTATGTCGTGGAAAAAAAAATTGCAGGCTGTGTTGGGAATGCTTGTAGACTCTGCCTGATTCACTGGCAGGGATGCACTTGTCGCGTAGACGTTGGAATAGTACTGCTTGCAAGGAACAGCAACACGGCACATATGTATCCATGTGCGCCAGAGGCACACACACACACACACACATTGGCATGCTTGTACCTTGAAAGTACGACGGGTGAGGTGTGTGTGTATGGACGGGGGGATGAAGATGGCAGGCTGGGACTTCCTCCTCGCTCCCGCCGTCAGTGAACCTTGTTTATGGGGAGCTGTCGGTGTTTTTTCTTCCTGAGCCTCTCGACTATTTTTAAGTGGCATGGACTAACCCAATGCATATCTCCTGCCCCCCCCCTCCCTTGTTCTCTCACAGATCCACACCCCGAGCGCTCTCAGCAGAGAGAGCTAGGGTATATCCCCTCTCGTCCCTCTTTTTGATTCGCAAATATATACACTTTTTTTCTTTCTCAATCCCCTATATTATTCTATACATCCCATCTCTACTACCCCCCCTTTTTTTTACGAGCTCATCTCCACTGCTAAGTCCCAAACATTTCCGCCCTCCTAAGTCTCTTCCCCCCTTACCCCTCTTCCCCGAATCCTACTAGTCTTTCTGTGCTATTTCACATGTCGTTTCGGAGGACTGTTAGTGGGGATCTCATAGAATGCTAGAATGTGAGGATTGTTTTGTTTTTGTAGCGCGTGCCCCTCGATCTTTTCACATTTATACTTGGATGGCGGTCTGTCGAGCACATCCTACTGAGTGTAACCCCCAAGAATTTTTGATTCATCACCGTGGGTCACAGACTTTTCTTTTCTGTATTGGTCGATCATCCTCACTGCTTTCCGTTTCTTCCCTACTACCTCCTCTATGGTTGCACCCGGGTGACAGACTTATGAGTCCCTGCGTGTATACGAGCTGGCGCGTATTGCCCCCCCCCCCTGCTCACCACACGCGCACACACATACAAAGGAGAACAGACACGCATAGATCCACCCATACAGGTTCTCGTCATTGAAAAGAATTAGTGTACACACAACGACGCGCACGCAGGGAGATAAATTTACATGTTTGGCAGACTCGTGCGGTGAACTGACAACATATCAAAGGGGACTCATCCCTATCGCTTTCCACACTTTCTTTATACACACATACATACATACATACATATATAGATATTTATATATAAACAAGGCGGAGCTACCCTACGCCATCCTCTCTCGTTCACCTTGCTTTAGGTCTGACATCGAAATACACACACGCGAGGCAATTCGAATCACTATCGCTTTAAAAAAAAAAAAATTGCTGATGAATTGGCGTGGCTTCGGCGGGGACAGCTTCAGGAGCCGTGGTCGTGGTGCCTCGCTAGGGCCTCTTTACCGTGCAGGCGGAGCAGGGCGTGGCCGTAGCTCATTTTCACAGGGGTATGGAGGTCGTAGCGACAGCCGCAGCGACGCTGACGGGTCGATACATTCTGCAAGCAGCAGTGCCGACCGGGGCACAGAAACTCCGCGTGTGGCCATCATCGGCACTGGATCACGGGTCTTTGATCAATGGTGGGCCATTCACGCCGGAGGCCTGCGTGTTGGCGTCGTCGTGGGTACCGGTGACGCAAAGGTGAGCCACAGCAGTCATTCGTTGAAGGGCACTGCCGTTGAGATGGCTGTCACCGACGCGGAAAAAAATGCCTCAGCAGAGGCAGCCCGCGTAGCCGCATCGCGATGCGTACACTTTTATAGCCTGCCTGAGGCTAAGCGTAGTTCCACTACCCAAGTGCGCGTGTGTGTGTCGGACGACATGGCGGGTGAGGCTGTGACTACTTCGACTATCCAGGCTAATGCCCGAGCCGCGCCAGGATCAACGGAAGAAAAAGATTGCGTCATTGCAACATCGTGGTGTTTCTTCTTCAAATCACTTCTGAGTACCCAGAGTGCTGCTGCGGGTAAGGGAGGGGGCAGCAGCAAGACACCGATGTTTTCTACATCAAGGACGACAAGCACGGGTATTGATGCATGGCGCCCAGGTGCGATGCACACGAGTCTCACCGGTGGAATGCCAGGGAATCCGCCGAGATCTCTCGTGGACGACGTTGAGGTCGTGTACCTTGTCGACTATGGCAGTGACTGCGACGAGGCTGGACTTCGCGTAATGCTTTTGTGGCTACTGGAGCGTGATAAGCAGATTATTGTGGAGTGTGCGTTATCCTCAGAGACACTGGCAACCTGCGCAGCGGCTGCTGCAGGCTCGATGCGTGGACAGTCAGAGATGAAAAGACTTTTTCTTTACCGTGGCGGTGGTTGCCGGCGCGGATGGTCAGTCACAGCGGTGGCTCAGCTGCGTCAGCTGCTCGGCGTGCGTCGCGCCACGGCCACGTCGCATATCAAAGGCCCAGCGGCCTCGAGTTCCGCGAAAATTGTGTTCGGTGGGGATAACATTTTTGCCAAACATTCGACGAGAATATCGGCTCCAGCTACCGACGGCGACGGTGGATTCTCACTGTTTGACCTTGGCGATTCAAGCCTCGGAAGCGCGCTCCAAGACGCCGAGAATTCAAAATCCAGCGACGGCGGCGTTAAACCGCAGGTGTCCGTCGATGCTAAGAAAACGGCAGAAGGTGCGACAGTGAGAACGTTCGCTACTGCCGCGTCAATCGATCCGGAGTCGAAGAATAGAGAGGAGGCGAAGCCAGAGTCCAGGCTACCTGCCCCAACCTCAGTTGCTCTCGATGCGGCAACAAGCGTGGTTGGCGCGGTCCGTCACATGTCGATGGTGGCGATTGGCGCTGCTGGCTGTCTTCCAGCGGGATCAGCGACGGTGGCTTCTCTGGGCATCATGGGAACTCTTGGCTGGGATGCGGTGGCGTTCGTGCTGCACCTGCTCGACTGGACTTGTCCTGATATGGTAGTCGGCCGAGTGCTACGCCGCGCGTGCGACACCCACGAGCCGCTGTGTGTACAGGCAGAGATGTACTACGGTATTGAAGGGACCGCTGTCGGAGGAGGTGGGACGGGGAAGACCGTATCAACCCCCACCACACCCTTGCGTCCGTCGTATCTCTCCATCTCCCTCTACGTCGCCACCCCCGACAGCAGTGTTCTCCACCCTATCGACGAAGACGCAGATAACTCCGCTGTCTTTCAACAGTCACTGCGCATCGTCGGCACCACGGCCGTGCTCACGGTTGACAGTCCCCTCCTCCCAACCGCCTCTACCACAAATACAGGGTCTGTGGTGACATCCACAACAACCGCCACAGCCGACCTCGCCACCGGCGGCTCCTCATCGTCCACGCCTAGCGTCAGCTTGGCAACATTACCTTCTCAGGCATTCTCAGCCGCCAGCACCGTCACCCCAACGGGGACTGGAGCGGCGCCAGCGGCCCCGAAGGTGTCGTATAGCTACCGGCTAGCTACGCAAGATCTCTCTCTCGATTCTGGGCAGCGGGAGCGCTGTGTAAAGCATGTGACGGTCGGAAACGCTGAAGCCTGTGCAGAGCTTCGCGTTTGGCAGCACGTTCGTTCTCAGTTAAGCGTCTCGGCAGCCTCCTCGATGTCGAGCGCGGGAATGGGATTTGGCGGGTCCTCCATGCCCTATGCGTCCCGATACGCGAATCGTGGCGGCGGCTTCGGGTTCAGCGCCGGATATGGGTCTTACGACCGAGCCCGCGGCGTGCATCGGCGCGGCACGGCATCTGTGTCTGTGTCGGAGCCATCTGTTACTGCTCAAGTTGTAGCAGCAGGGTCAGCTGCACAAGACGTGACGCGTTCATGGCTGGTGCAAAAAGTTGTCGAAAGCATTTTAGCCTCTGCTGCAAGACTGCCATCGTGAGGTGCGCCAGCGCGCATGAAGCAAAGGAAGGGTAGGGTAGGGGAGGAGGTGATGGAAGCACTAGCCTTTCCCTTTCTGTACGACTCTTCAAGACTAGAACATCGGGTGGGGGGGGGGGGTTCTGCACGTGGACGGAAAATGGACCCTACAACAGTGCGGATGAACATCAGTGGGTTTGTTCTGAATGCAAACTGACTTGGTAGTTGGACTGGTTTTGCCCGCTTTTGGTGGTGCTACGTGAGAACTGTCGTTGATCTAAAAAAGTTGTAGCTCTCTGCACTCGACCCCCACTTCCCCCTGTATCACGACGGTAGCATATCGCCGTTTTATTTCTCCTCGCCATTGGCTTTGCCTTCCGCTACCACATTGGAGGAGGTCGCGCCGAAGCCCTCTGGGCGGATCATGCGACACAGCCGGTGTTTCTCCTTGATCTGTCTCTTCCTACTTACCTGCTTAGATGACAGTCATCTCTAGGCCGTTTTGTCCACTTCGGCGTCTAGCGGCTGCTGCGCGAAACGCCTCGTCCGACTCCATTTTCGAGCAGCTGCCTTGTAACTGCATTGTAAAACTCAGGCCGGACCTCCCGTCTATCTACCCACTCCCTTCTCAACCGCGCTCCCATCAGAACTCACTGCGCGACGAGCACCCCGAGGATGCTGCCCCTCTTCTCCCGCGTGGGAGGGGAGGTGTACAAGCAGGAGGTGTGCGCCCCAACCTGAAGAACCTACTTACGTTCCCAGAGACTCTAAAACACGGAACCACTGTGTTCTTCCTCCGTTTCTATCGATTTGACAAATATTTCTGCTGTTTGACCCAAAGATGCAAGCAGTGACACACCCATCGCCCCCCCCCTCTCCAAGTGTTGCACTCCCATCCCCGCCCTCTCAGCAGTTTTAATAGCATTCATGCAGTTGACAATCGTTCGTATTGGATGGGTGTTGCCAGAGAGGACAACTCATGGAGTGTGTGTGTGTGTGTGTGACTTGACCAGGGTATGGTGATGGAAAGAGATGATGATAGCGAAGGAAATGGGCATAAATGCAATACATCCCGCCCAGCCACCCCGCCCCCCCCCCCCCACGCTCGCATCAGCACTGATGGGTACGTGCTTCTCTCGTGGAAAATTTCAAATAGAAAATAAAAACAACGCATATATATATATATATATATATACTGACGAAAAAAAAAAAAATGGAGCGTTACTGCTCTCCACACAGGGCCAGCTCGTGTAGGCTTGTGCCTCTCTGGGAGAGGGTTACTGTCGTCGTCGTCTCTCGTCTCCGTATGCCGGTTTTTCCTTCAACTACTCAGACTTAAGCACACGTGCACGCCGCTGACTCCTCCTCACCATCTTTTTTGGCGCTTGCTATCGGTGGTCACACCACGAGCACCTGCACAAATGCATAGACGTATGGATGTAGCTGTCTTCCCAACAACAGCCCCCCCCCCCAAAAAAAAAAAAACCCTCTGAGTTGTCTCCTCAGAGTTGTGGCTTTCTCATCTCTACCTGTGCTCCTCACCGCTGTGTTGTTTCTCGCGTCTTTTACAGGGGTCGTCTTACCTGGGTCAGAGGATAAGTCGACAAGGGGGAGAGAGTGAGGAGGAGGCGACTGCTTCCATCCCTAGGCTTTGTTTTTTTCGGGAGTCTGAGAAACGACTCAAAGTTTGTTCGGTGTGTTGGCGATTAATATATATATATATATATATATATATATATATATCAACGACAGAGCTTTGCATGCGTGTGCGGTGCAATGGCGAACATTGTCTGTTTGCACAACGCCTGGGACGTGGATCGTCGTATCGTTCTGGACTCGGCCGACAAACTAGTGCTCATCCGGTTCAGCAGTTACACGTCTGCTGCAGCGGAAGCAGAGGAGTACAGTCGACAGTTGCATCACGGAGCTGCACGCTCGACATCCGCGACTTCGAAAGCACACCTAGACGTGGCATCGTCGTCGTCGGCGTCAACAACAACCCGCAAGCGTGCGCGTGCCGATGCGAACGAAAACTGCGGGGATGAAGTGAATTCTGTTGTAGCAGCGGCCCTTCTGTCGGCGAACGCCGACGAGCACTTTTTGCGAACTCGGCAGATGGACGCTCTGCTGACTGAAATCGCGCCGAAGGTGCGCAAGTACTGCACCATCTACTTTGTAGACACCCGTGAAGTGTCGGACTTCAATAACCTCTACGAGCTTGGCCACGACCGCGACCCGTTCGCTGTCATGTTCTTCTACCGTAATCGACACATCCGCGTCGATGTGGGTACGGGTAATAACAACAAGATCAACTTTTTTGCCTTCGAAGACATTTACGATTTTCTTCCCATCGTGAACGCTGCCTACAAGGCCGGCCGCCAAGGACGGAGCATTACCAGTTGTGATCGCAAGTTCTCTACCGTGGCGCTGCGTCGTTAACATGGAGGAGGAAGTAGGAAAAAAAAAACCTTCACGTCTTCACTGTTCAAAAAAAAAAAAAATGAGAAAGTCACACCCGTCGAACGGTCATGATGGGACGGACACACACATATGTATATATATGTATATATATATATATATGTATAGCCCATGTAATGCTTCTACATATCATGAATGATCAGTGATGGCATGCACCTTCAGATATGTCTTTGAGGGGGGGGGAGACGAAAGCCCTCCTTTACCTTTTTCCTTCCCTTCTTTCTTCCTTTCCCTCAGTTGCACTTCTTTCTGTTCGGCTATGAAGCAGCTCTTCATATCCCCATTCCCATCTTTTCTCATCTCCACCTTTCCTTACTGTGAGCGGACCTTGATAGCATCGCACTGTTTTTTTGCACTAACAGATCTTTTGTGTCTTTCGCTATTTGAGCCCCGTTGACGCCGACCCTTTTAATTTTTTTCTGAGTGCTTACTGTAGACCCTCTACCAGTATTTCTTCCGTTCCCAAAGAAATTCAGAAAAAAAAACAGAAATATCAACTTTTTTTTCTCTGGTAGCCACGAGCCTAGTATTCGTAAAGCAGCGTGTATGCGTTGTTCGTGATTGCTGGTTCAAGACACCGACGACGTCTTTCTCTCTCTTATATATATATATATATATATATATATATATAAAGCAAACCGTTTGAACAAGGTCTCCCTTTTATTATTATTATTATCAGGGGGAGGAAAACCTTTTTTTTTCTGGTCGAATTCTCGCAAATCGAACATACGCGCAGATACACATCTCCAATACCCACCCCCTCTCCCCACCTCAACAGACAAACAAACACACAGGCGCACACGAAATGAAGTTGCTTTCTACCACCCCTCGCCGGGGCCTCCTGTGGTGCGTGGCGCTCGTGATGCTTCTCCTGGTCGCAGCAGCGTCATCTGTGAATGCCCAAGCTGCAGAAGCCCAGAATGCGCGTCGCGGAGGCGCCGAGCGCCACGGAAGTTCCACGGAGGAACGTCGTCAAACAGACGTTGAGCAGGCTCGCCAGGCAACGGAAAAGGCTAAGCGGAGTGTGGACACTGTTGAAATGATTCGCGACTCCGCAAAAGAACTGCCGCAGGGGTGTGCAAGCCTTGTGGAGGAATATCTATTTCGTATTCACGAGCATCGCCAGCGTGTCGCGGCGGCAGTGAGCGATGCTCGCTCAGAACTGAACGAGGCCCGCGTGCGTGCGCCAGAGAAGGTTGAGGAGCTCGAGAGAAATCTGGCTGCGAAGCAAGATGACTTGCTTGTGTACGACTTGAAGACGCTCCGCATGTACGGCGGCAATCTACCTAAAACTTGCATCGGTGAGGCTCAAGTATGGCTCGAGCGTCAGCCATTGGTGCAGGTGACCAACAACTACGTCCAGGCTTACACGTATTTCTACCGTATAGTTGCTGCGCATTGCAAGACCCTCCAGGAAACCGCTCGTGGTCTGATGCACTATCTTGTCCGTTCCTATACCCCTGCCGCTGCATCGTATACCAAGATGGCGCAGCGCTATTTTGATGAAGCGGCTACGTTGTACACTGAGTTGATGTCAATGGTTGGTCAATGGGCTAACCTTCCGTTGTTCACTCTGGAAAAACAGTTTTTGCGTATGTTAGGCTACGCATCGGTGCCGATCGGCATTGGCGTTGCCGCTGGCATCATTGCAGTCGCTGTGCTGCCTGCGCTGGTCGGCGTAGTGGTGTTGCACGAGTTTGTGTATAAAATTTGGGTGGAGCTTTTTTTTGCCTACTACATTTACGGTGTGCAAATGCCCCGTGGTGCCATCATGGCCCTCAAAGGAGCTTTGGCCGCAGCTCAGGCCGGTAACTGGGCCGCTATCGGCGACGGAGTCATAAAAATGTTTTTTGACCTTGTCGTGGATTCAGAGAAAATATTTTACAACGGCATGATCGCACTTTATCTGATTGGCAGCATTGCCGCACTGTGCTCAGTTTCGATGTGGGTTTGGTGGAGGCTGCTCATCCCTGGCGCGCGTGCCAAGCAACGACCGAGTCCGCTGAAGTCCTCGAGGCGCAGCGCCAAGAGGAAAGCCGCGGCGGCATCGGCTGATGCTAATTCCAAAAAAAAAAATTAGCTTTTGCTTGGTTCAGCGTCGTGACCTCCTCCCTCCCTCGCACAGTCTTTCTCCTTTATACGTTTGTCTGTTATCTCATCTGCGAGTTCTCCTCCCCTCGCTTGTTTGGGCGTTTGTCACGCAAAGGTTCTCAGTGAATTCATAGATGTTCTGCCACGGGAAGGGGGGAGGGAGCTTGTTGGCGGGATCTTCAAGTCACCCGCTGCGGCTACCATTTCCCAGGTAATCATATCTTCCTGTTTTTCTCCTCCAGTTTGGGTTCTCGCCGGTTTGTGCACCTTCTCACACTCAGGCGCGTTCCCTACGATTCCTCGGAATGTGCTCTCATGGTTGTCTGCGCACCTCCCTTCCCACCTTCCACACACACACACACACACACACACACACACACACCTTCCGCCTCGATCATCAAGTCGCTGTCTCGTTTTGTGTTCCTCGGTTCTCTTGCCTTTGTTGGCTGCATCAGGTCTCTGAACGAGGTGGCTGTAGATCTCCTCATGACGTAAACAGAGAAGTACTTTCTACCTCCCTCGACCTCACCTAAAAAAAAAAGAATTAATTATGAAGAGAATTAGGGAAGAGGGCAACGGTGGATCAGTGGTAGCAGAAGGGCATAATTTTTCTCTCGGGTCGATTGACATGCCTACTTTTTTTTCACTTCAAAGATCGCTCGTTTTTTTTTTTCCATTAACTCCCTGTGGTGGTGGCCTTTTTTTTTTTCGACTTCTGTATTCGTTGGCCGCTCGGTTTGACGGTCATCGGTCTCGAGAAGAGAACGAATAAGGAGTCGGAAAGAAGCTGCGTCTGCCCCTGTGTGTCTGTGCGTATGTGCGTGCCCAAAATTCTGAATGGGGTTCGAATATGTGAACCTGTAAAAATATGGACAAGCTCCGCGTACTAGATGTGCGGAATGTTGCCCACCGTTCTCAAGCGCATATAAAAACGCTTTGATGCACAATCTCTCGCGACTACTGTGATGCGCCTTTTTCTTTTCCTGCTCCCTGTTGTCCTCGCTACCGAAAAGTAGACTGATGCGTTCTTCATTGATGCACATCTGCAGATTCTCTTGTATATATTGCGTGCTGCACCTCTCGTCCCCCGACCCCTTTTGCCCTTCACTTTCTTTCCTTCTGCCGCATGGCCACCAGCTTTTTTAAAAATATTTTTATCATCTCAGTTTCAGGAGTACGTGTGCATACTACACTACATCAGCTGTACGCACGCAGGAACGCCCCCACCCAAATGTGGTGCGTCGAAATAGCGACATCCGAGCCGTTACCTCTTCTTTTCCACCCTATTTCCCGAAACGTGTGAAGAAACACACCTTATATCATTTTTCTTCCGCGCCACCGCTTTTTAGTTTCGTTGCCGTTACGTTTTATTCTGTACATTGGATTGGATCGATTCTGGGTCGTCGCTTCACCACCCCCGTCCTCCTTCCCTTCCACATCAAATATACATATACATACACACACACATATATATATATATATATATACATTTAACGTGAAGATCAAAGAATAAAGAATAAAAAAGGCGATGGATGACGACACGAACAGACAGCCGCGACAACAGCGTCGCGTACTTCGTCGATCGGCTGCCGCTAGCAGACAACAGATCGATACTTCAGGTGGAGAAAAAGAAAGCACCCTCCTATCTAATGCACCAGTTGCCCGCACGCCCGCACCGCGGCTTGCGGGGCCGTCGGCGAATCCAGGAATCCCGCCACGTGCCGCTTCCCCTGGTGTCACCGCTACGGCTTCTAGAGAGAGCGCGTCACGCTCATCGAGGACTGTTCTCATGCCCCAGGGGGATTCAGGGGGTGGTGGAGCGGACCCCGTGGCAGTGAAGCGCAACGGGAGAAGCCCGGCAGCAGCTGAGGCCTCCTCACCGGAGCCGGCATCAGCCCCGGCTCGGACGTCATCAGATGTGAAGGCGGCCATGGAATCTGTTCAGGCCAGTCATCAACTAGTAGTAGATCGTACGCTTTTCGCCACCATGGCCTTCTCTCCTCCGATCTTCGTGAACAACATCTCGCAACGGTTGCTGTATCCCGTGCTGCAAAAATATCGCGCCGAAAAGAAACTTCTGCTCGAGACAGGTGGAACTAGCAGCGCCGGTGGTGTTGAGCACAGCGGTCGTGAGGTTGGAGGGACACTCGGTCGCGGTAGCACCACGGGTGCCGGGCCTGCAGACGATGCCGCACAGCTTTTGAACAGTGACGGCACGTCGTTGTTCGGCAACAGCCAAGTGCCAATAAGTATGCGAACCCGGTTAGGGGCGATGCCTGGGAGGCTCGGTCGCACTGGGGCTGACGGGCGCCCTGGTGGCATAGGCGCGACCAACACCGACTTCGCAAGGCTTGCGAGTCAGCTCACATCCACGTTGGAAGAAGCCTCGGAGGAGGTGCGTCGCCTGCTGGAGGAGGAGGAGGCACTCCTACACCGCGAGGAAGTGCGTTGCAAACGAATCGAAATACAAGAGAAGCGGAGATTGGCAGCGGTCAGACTCGGACTCGAGGGGACATCTGCGCGTCTCCAGCTGTACGAGAATCGGGTCAGCAACGCCCAGGCAGCGACAGCGGGCATTGAGCAGCATCTAGCTCAGTCCAATGCACGAGTACAGCGTGGCAAGTCGGTGTCGCAGTTGCTGCGATATCTCAAAATGATGACGTCCATCTCTGGTAGTGATCTCCGCGCGTTGCTCACGGCTATCTCTGGGGCCCGAAAGACACAGCGCTCCGCTGTCACAGCTCGTTGGGCAGCTGGGCGCGTCTCAGCTTTCCGCCCCCGTTTTTACACCACCGTCGTCAACACTACCGCATTGTATCCGAAAACAGATGTCTTCCAACAGAGTAACTCCGCCACCAGGCGCACCGTGTCGACCTCCGCGCGCACGACCGGTTTTGATGCGAGCGTAGGGGAGGATACCCGCAATGATGTGCCCAGGAGGTCTGCCTCCGCCACTGCAGTGTCCTCAGGAGCTGATGTTCAGCCAACGGGCACCACGCGCCGGTCCCGCGTGTTTCGCAGTGGCGGGCGACGTCAAGGCGGAACCGCAAGTAACGGTGCCTCCCCTCATCCTCAGGCGCGCTCATCTTCACACCAGAGAACCTTGACAGCTGAGTCGGGTGAAGGCCAAGAAAGCGAAGGTCGTGAAGACTCAGTGAATGCCCGAGGCGCTGTTGGTGATCATGCGATGGAAGAGGACAGCCAAGTTGACCCTGTAGAGCCGAGCGACGACGAGGAGGCAGCAGCAGCGATGGAGGATGGGGGTGGAGGTACCGACGGTGAGATGATTGTGGACCTGAAGCAAGTGCGCATGCAGCGTGCTGAAGCTGCGGCCGTCGCAGCCGGACTTGACCGTCTTTTTGTTCTGCGATTCTGTACCGAGGCACAGGTGGAGTGGTGCCAACGGCTTCTACTGCTGTCAAGGGAACTCGGGAGCTTGGTCACCAACATCAATAACATTCAAATATATGTGGACTGGTTACGCAAAGAGCTCGTGTCGGATCTCTTCCACGTAATCACGTGCTTCAACGACTTCTATAATGAGCATCCGCAGACGGCGATGCACCAAACCTTCGGCCGTGCTTTACTGAAGACACTAGGACGCATATCATCCCTCTACACTACACTGACACCGTCGAATGATGAGCTCCTACCCTTATTTTTTTCTCGATCCATCAATGACCTAGGCTTGGTCTTGCACAGCGAGTGGAGTCCGAAGCCGCTGCCAGGGTTGCCACCCCTGCCACAGGCATCTGACGTGCGTGCGATGGACCACTACCGCCAGCACTATGACAAGGCTCTCCAGACAACGTTTCGTTTTCTGCTCGACCGCATCCGCCGTAACGTTGTGGTTGTAGAGACGATATTTGGTACCACCAGTACAGCGCGGCAGCAGTTGCTGTCTCGCGTCACAGATGGCGTGGTCAGACCGTTTTTGAGTCAGCAGATCAAGCTGGCAGAGACCCAGGCGGCGTCGATGATCCAGTCGGAGGGAGGTCTCTCCCCACGTACGAAGCGGCGGTGCGCTGCGCGAGTCGCCGATATCGTCGCCTATCATCACACAATGGAAGCGCGTCTCTACACCTTCTACCAAGACTACATGAAGGAGCTAAAGAACGTCTTCAACGCAAACGAGGTTGAGTTTCTGAGTCGCTTTGTCGACGCGATTTTTGTCGGTCGGATTGTCTATAGTCGCCAGCGCACAGAGCTGGAACTACTTGGCCGGTATTTCACGCTGATCGAAGAGAAATATACGCGCAGCTTGCATGCCATTCCAGATGAGGCCTTCGATCTACGCGAAGCGCACATGACAAAGATGAAGGAAGTGGTGACGTGCTTGACAGAAGTGACTGGTCGTGTAAAGACCTACGCAATGCCGCAGGACATGGGCTCCTATGTGTACGAACTCGTCAAGGCTACGCTTGTTTACGTCGGCAACTTCCTCGAGGCAGAGCTTCGTAAGGTGCTTGACTCGCTGCGCAACGACAGGGATAACTGGAGATCCAAGCCCAAGTCAGAAGATGAGTTGCTGAGGCCCCCCAAAACGGAGTCGCAGCAATGTGCTATACGAATGCTGCTCTTCGCCCAGTCATCCCTTATGAGTCTCAACGACGCGATCAACGTTATCTGCGCCCCGCTGCTGCACCAGTTCCCCCGACTTGTTCAAGACATCGAGGAGGCGCGCTTCTCGGCGTTGGGAGCGGTCGATGAACGAGCGGAGCACGTGCTAAACATGAGTGTGCAAGCGATTGTTCTTCGTTCTCTCTCTATTTTGCAGCACTACCAGCTGAAGAGCGACTACTTGCCCAAGGCAGACTCAAAGAAGGACGAGGCCGACACGATCGCGCCGCCTTGCACGCGCGCCTGCACCTTATTTTGCTACTACATTACACGACAGTTGGACATGGTTTCGGAGTTCATTCGACTCTCGAACGGACAAGCACCCCAGCGACACGCATCGACGCAACAGTCCAGCGACAGCGCTTTCAGTGCGGCAGTGCAGCAGCACCAGATGTTTTCATGGCAGGTAGCTCGAGGGGCGGCGACGGAGGCGAGCAATGGTAACAACAGCCATTTTCCCACACCAGGACCAGTGATGTTGGCAACGCCCAGTGGAGCTCCTCCGGCCGCGTCCGTCTTTGGCGCGAATGCCGTCCGGGCGCGTGCACGCACAATGAATCTTCAGCAACTGTTGTACGGCGATGGCGGACCATCCTCTTTTGTGCGCACCCTGGGTGTGTGTCTGTACCGCGGTATTTCGGCTCACCTCAAAAGTTTCGTGGCGAACGACCGCGGTGCGCTTGTCTACAAGCAAGACGTGACCGCCTACAAGGTAGCCATGGCCCCACTCACGAGCACTCCTGGACTTGGTGGTGCCGTGGTGGAGGTGCTCTTTCAGATGCTGAAAGAAACGAGCAGCCTGCTCATTATGCCCCTCAACCACATTCGTGAAGTGAAGGACTCAGGCCATCTCAAACTCATGTCGGCGGAGGAGAAGCTACGCTACCTGAGCATCCGCCAAGACGTGCGCTCAGCAATGAAGATCATCTCGAAATAGCGAAGCGGTGCCCTCCCTCCCACACACCACGCAGGGACTTGGAATATACTCCCGCAAGGAGGAGGGAAAACAGCGATCGACAGGCATTGGCGGTTCGCTGACCGACGGTGTAGTGCGGGCAGACACCAAACAGGCAATGGTGTCAAATTTTTTTTTCTAGAAAAAAAAATGTTTCCATGCAAGCGCTGATGCTAGGATGCACTGTCTCTCTCCCTCGAAACGAAGGTTGTGTGAGGTTGTGGGCCGGGGGCGGAGCAAAAACATCTCTTGACATAAATCGATCAACTGTTTAGCAGACAAAAGCGTATTGTTGCTGTCACATCTTCTCGCTCTCTCCACCTTCACGCTGCTTAAGATGGGGCCTTGCAAGCACGGAAGAGGGCATACAACAACCGGATGGGAGCTGTGTATAGATTTACATACATATACGTATATTATCGGCAATCAGAAATAAGACGATCATCTCTCCCCTCCTCCAAAAAAAAAAAAAAATAATGATTTCGTTGTCAAGTGTGACTCTCGTGCACTTGCCCGTATTGCAGAATCCTATAGCGGCGTGTTACCGGTAGTGAATCCTAGGAAGGGACAATGGTGCGCTACTTGGCTCCACCCGTACGGCAGTGGTACCCGTACACCCTGACTGTTAGTGTTCCTGTCTACAGAGGGAAGCAAGAGAATCCACTCTGAGCGCATTCGAGGTTGTGCTGGACACTCAGCGATACAGCTACCAATTGCTCAAAGCCTAATGCCAAATAAGTTTGCCGGTGGAATATCTCATACCGTGACACGGCTGTTTGCACCTCAACGTTTTGCTAGATAAGCTTTCCTCGAGTCCTACACCGGTGCTCACCCTCTCCTCTACGCCAACACGGTCAACTATGAGCTCTTTGTCCCCTCTGTGTCTCCTGTGTGTGCGTGTGTATAGCATCATCCCCTATGATTTTCATACTCGTATGCCCAGGCGACTCAGTGCGCGGATGCCTTCGTGCACACAACAATGCCCATCTCAGGAGATGACCTCGTCTTCCATTCCTCTCTCCTCCAAACACCACTACTCGCTTCGCTTTCTATTCTCCTCTTTTTCCTTGCTCATCTCTTTCATTTGTTTTTTTTTTTTTGTTTTGTGTGTGTGTGTGTGTGTGTGTGTGTGTCTATTTGAGTAGAGCCGCCGCCAAGCTCGCATAAAACGCGCAGCCTGTCACACATACACACCCGTAACATGCTTGTTGCATCCTGAGCGAATGGAAATACAACAAAAAAAGAAGTGCTGATCCTCACAATTAATTTTTCTTTCATCGGCTTTCCGTCGACTCTTCTCCGCTCCTCCTCGCTCTCCGCTTCGATAACTCTTTGGGGGCCATTCACAGTTCCACGCCTCCGTCTGAAGTGGATTGCAATCTCCCCCCCCCCTTTTCCCTCCCCCTCCTTCCCGGTCAGGAGTACGTCACAAAGTGTGCAAAGCTCGAGGACAGCATCAGCTGTAAAAAAAAAAAAAAAGAAAAACACACAATTGTCACCGAACCAAAGCAATCGACGAAGCGTGTGTATTCCCGAGAGTGTGTATAGGAGGGGTAAAGAAGCAGCAGGAGCAGGGAGGGGAGGGAGGGGAGGGGAGGGGGAGAAATATCGCCATCGATTGACTGTGGGTTACAATAAACGTACTTCACATCATGCGAGTGTTGAGCACATTTTGAGAGGAAAAGAAGAAATATTGGACACACTTCTCTACTCCCCCCTCCCTCCCTCCCCCCCCCTGCTCCTCTGTATATTCCTGTCGACGCCCGCCAATCAGCATTCCCCCTCCCTCCTCCCCCTCCTCCCCCTCCCCTTTTCTGGTCTTTCGTTGATCTCCTCGTGTACTGCAGAAGAAACTGCGTATTTTTCTCTGTTCTCATTTTTTCCCCCACCCCGACTAGAAAATAAGGCGAGAGGGGTGAACAGACGTGAAAAACAAGTGGGCTAAGAGAACCACTTTTTTTTTTTTCTGAAGCAAGAGTGGGCCTCTGTGTTGACAGCCGAGCACTAGTGAACTTTGTTTTTCTCTGTCTGCGCACTGTAAGTGTGTCTGTGAGGGCCGGCGACATCTTGACTAGGTGATTAACCAGCAGCACACACTCTCCCACATGAGAAAAACTTTTTCTCTCTAATTTTGGCTGTTTTTTTTTTCATCACTATTAAATTCGTTATTCTTCTTGTTTATAAGTCTATTTCCTTATTTTCACTTTGAAAGGTGTCCAGGTTTTTTCTCACGCTCTCCTCTTTTTTTTTTTTTGCCCCTCTTATCCTTCATTACCATATCCCCCTGTACACGATTTTTTTTTTTTTTGGACGGCCCTCTTTCCCTCTGTCTGTGTAGGTGTGGGTGTGCTTGTGTGTGTGTGTGTCTGTGTCTCTGTGCAGATCTGCCCATCCGCCTCGACAGCGCGCTGTAGCCACAACAACAAAGAGGATTAGCGAAAATAAACCTCTTAGGTGTATTTTTCGAGCAGTCAGAATCCACGGTGCTCAAATATAAGCGCATACATAGACCCTCCCTGAAAGAAGGTGTCTACACATACGCATTCACGTATATAACAACCGAAACCGCTCTTTCTATATATCTATTTATCTATATCTACATATATATATATATATACATCTACCACCAGCTCTATATTCAATTCTTTGTAATTATTTTCCCCTTTTTTTGTTCCTGCTCTTGTGTGCCTGTGTGCTCTGAGCAGTTTTCTGCTTTTTGAACACCTCCGCCTGTATCTGTGGATTTCTTTTTTTTTTTCCTGTTTGCTTGTTTTGCACCATTTTTTTGTTTGTGTCTGTGCACGACGCGGTTCTCTTCATTTCCGTCTCTCTCAAAGTCGTTTTTTTTTTTTGCTCGTTTGCATTCATTACAGCTGTTGTGCCTTTCCCACGTATTACTACCTCATCTATTTCCTTTCTCTGTTTACAGAAACCACACACACACACACACACACACACACACACACACCAAAGGGACACAGAGTGTACGCATCGTCGTCTCCATCCCCATTCATTCTACAGTTTCAACTTTCAGCAGAGAGAACATCATCTTTTCGGTATTCGTTTTTTTTTGTTGCTGTTGTTATTGCACGTGTGCCTGCTTCCTCTGTCTCTGATACCTCCCCACTCCAAAGGAGGCAAGTGTGTGTGTGTGTGTGTGTGTATGTGTGTGTTTTCATTTTTTTGTTGTCGCTTGTGCCTTTGATCTGTGGTGGTGGTGCTTCATCATTATCTTCGACTGTCCTCCAACGTCGCCTCATTTCCGCTCCTTTCCTCGTCCTCCCTCCCCCCTCTTTCTCCCCCCCTCTCTTTCTTCTCCTCCCCCCCCCCCCACAAGGCACCTCTGTTATCAATCATACACACACGTACCCACGTGACTCTCTTATTGTGAGCTCCCTTCAACGTTATCTACCTCCTTATCGTTGTGTGTACGCTTTCCCCCTCTTTTCTCCCCCTACATGTTATTCAGCTCTGGAAATATTTAGTTTTAATGAAATACTCAATCAAAAGTCAACTCGCTATCTTCCCTCCTCCTCCACTACTATCCCTATCCCTCCCTCCACTCACACACCGGCTTCGTTGTATACCCCTCTGCTGTTTTTTGTTCCTCATCCATTTCGCCGTTCGCCATCTCGTAAGTGCCCCTTGATATTTCTCGAACCCCCTCTTCGGAAATACAGAGAGCTTTTCCCCTTAATGTTTATTTGCTGATTTCTTTTCTTGCATTCTCCACCCAACACCCTTCCCCCCTCAAGGTGCGAGTGTGTGTGCTGTGTTTCCCGACTATAACAGGCGTTTGGAATACGTCCAAGCCACTTCCTCCCCTTTCATAGCACGTGCGTGCGTGCGTGTGTGTCTGTGTGTGTGTGTGTGTGTCTTAATTTTTTCTTTTGTATCTCTCCTGTGTCTTTCTACAGTGTATTGTTTTTTCTTTTTTATATTTTATTTTTGGATATTGCTTCATTTACTTTTCCTCGGCAGTCAAACGTCCCCCCCCCCCCTAGCCCCCCCCCCCTCCCACACACACAGGCACAGGCACAGGCAGATACAAACACTTTGCGAAGCGCCTCTGTGCCTATCTTACATCTCAGCTCGTCTTTGTGCGTTTAGCGGTAAGCAAGTAGAGTGAGTGGAGGAGGAAGTGGTGGTTGTCTTTGCCGACCCGCTTGTTTTTTTTTTTTTACATTTGTCGTCGTCGACTTCGTCCTCTTTTTTATTTGTTTTTTATTTTACTTCATTTTGGAGGGAAAACATTCCGATCTTTTTTTTTGTATCCGTCGACTTCACCTCTTCTTACATCTATCTTCTCCCTGTCCTGTCTTCAGTTCCTGTTGAGCACATCTACATGCGGTCTCTGCGCCAGGGGTCACCACAGCGCGCGTGCGTCGACAAGACGCAACTGTCACCCATGTCTTATACAAGTTTCAGCGACTGTGCCCGGGGGTGGACGGATGACCTGGGTGGTGTGACACGCTCGTCGGGGACACAGGAGAGTCCTCATCTTGCTTCTTCTAGCCCTACGCGACCCTCATTTCTCTCGGCTAGTTTAAGTGAAGCCCTTCTGATATCGCCATCGTTCCCAAGAGGTCATGTGAAGAACTCAGCTGTGAGTGACATGACCACGTCGGCGTCGGCGATCGCTGCCGATAGCAACGAGGTGACGCCACTAGATGTGTTTGACGTGGCATTGGCTCAGGACGTTCAGGAGCGCAGTAGGCAACAACATCGTAGGCGTCGCTCAACAAGAAACGATATGCAGAACTGTAACACAGGTGGAGGTACAGGAACGGAGCCTGCGATGTCCCTGAAGGCTGCCGATGATGTGACCCACGACGCGCCCTCCTTTCCTTCAAAGCTATCGACGCACCCACCAGCTCCTGGAGAGGATTCTGCTGTGGCCATGTGCCCGCCGGCCACTATGATGGGTATGAGTCTTCCTCGTGCACTGCTGAAGACGCAACACCCGTCCCGTCTACCGCTTCCCACCCCAATACCGTCGTCTATATGCGTCGCCTGTGGCTGCCAGAACAGTGACAACGCCGGCGGCAAGGGTTCAGTTTATACTGTGTCTTCCGCAGCACGTGATGAGAAGCTACAACGCCTTCGTGTGTTGTTGAACGAAATGCACTCGCTCCATAAATCTTTATGCAAACAGCTGCGGGAACTGTACGAGATGGAGAAACACCAGTAACCTCTCGGCACTCAAAACCACATAGCTCACCGACGGTGATAACACTGAGCAGAGAGAGAGCTCGCCGGGAATGGCGTAGTGGCGATAGCGCGAAAAAAAACTGCTTGGCCTATCCTGTCAGTATCACGAGACGACATTTTTTTTTTGTTCTGTAAAGGTGCGCCAATATGTTGGTGTATATATGGGTGTGGGAATCTGCTGAGGAATCGCGGCATCGCATCTATCCCAGACTGCTCTTTCGACGCGGCTAGTGATGATCACACCCGAACAACAGCCACGCTCCAGATGCGTGGAGCTCTCGTGGTCGGCGCTACACTGCCCATTTTTTTTTCCCAGCCTCGTGAACTGTACAATGGTTCTTTCGTTTCTCGGCATGCTGTCGGGAAGAGAAAAAAAGGATCTTTGCGTCACAAAATTAACTGAGGAGACCTCCTTCCTCTCATTTGGCACTCATCCCTGTTTGCCACCCGCCGCTTTTTTTCCTCCATCCCGCTGCGTATGCACAGATCCAGGAATGGGTAATTGATCCGTTTTCATTTTTTTTTTCACCTCAACTTTCAACATAAATCAAGACATATATATATATATACATAGGTATATATATGTGTATGTATGTATATGTATGTATGTATATGTAGGAAAAGGACAATAGGAGAAAGAAGATAGAGAGCACCTGACCCCTTCCCACCGCTGTCGCTCCCTCTACCTGCCCGTGTCTGTGTGTGTGTGTGTGTTTGTGATTATACCACAGGTTGACAACAACAACATTTTTACTAAAAGCTCGTGTGTGATATGATGTGGTAGAGGAGCATCGAGCATGCCCAAATGAAAAATCGAAGCAAATATATATATATATATATTCATATATACAGGATGGGCAGTACTAGTATGTTAATAACAATAAAGTCATCAAACGATAGCTCAACATAAACCGAATATGTACGGGGGGGGTGATATGCGAAGGTGCGGAGAGGGAGCTCAAAATTTTGTGTGACAACATTTACATGGTCTCCCTTGCACCTTCCCCTGCCCTGAATTAAGTTTGAAAACAGCGCACTTGGCACTACACGACTCAGGAGATTCGGTGCTTTGCTTGTGGTGAGGGCTGTCCTCTTCGTTTCGGATGATCGGCGTCTCTTGTATGGACCTTGATACAGAAGCGCAGTGAGGTGTTCCAAAGGAGCTGTCGTTTTATGGAGGAAGCCCAACCCACCCACACCCTCCTGGGTCTACCGGTGGCGGCAACTAACCGTAACTGTGAAACAAAGACTCGGGAGGGAATGCCTGGATCACAGAAGGGGAGGTGCATCAAACTTATTCCCGACGGTGTATCGCTGTGTGCATGCTGCCATCAATGCCCCTTTCGCCCACTGTGTTACGTTATGTTTCCCTCTCTTTTGATTCGAATTTTAACGGCACATCACACCGCCCACGAACACAGAATCACACCCAAATCATGCCGGCCACCACCTCATCCCCACCACCACCACCACCGGCGGCGGCGGCGGCGGCTGCCCCCTCGCAACGGGGCGGGGTGCAGCAAGACACTCCCCGCCAGGTTCAGGAACTTGTTGACCAGCGAACGGAGGAACTAAAACAGGAGACGGCACAGCATGAGAAAAAGTTTATTCAGGGTCGATGGGTGACGGACACGGCCGCCCTGCGCAACCGCGAGACGCGCCGACGGGAGGAGATAAATCGTCAGGCCCCGAAAAAGCTGGCAAAGGTGAACATGTACTATCAAATGGAGGAGAACAACACTGGGCTCGAGTTGGACGATCGCGAGGTGGCTGACCGGATCTCGCAGCGCGATATCGCCAGCGCTGTGGATCTTCAGACACAACAGAAGCGCTACAGCCTCCTCCTGGATAAGCTGGGACCTTACAAGATTGACTTTTCCCTAAACGGTACGCATCTGCTGCTCGCGGGACTGCGTGGCCACATGGCCAACATACGATGGAAGTCCTTCCAGCTGGAAGGTGAGACACAACTCAAGGATCGCATCACCGACGCTATTTTTCTCGTCGATCACAGTATGACAGCCGTCGCACAGAAAAAGTTTGTTTACATGTACACGAAAGAGGGTACGGAGATGCACATTCTCTCGAAGATGGCGCATATGGACCGTCTTGGCTACCTGGCGAAGCACATGCTGTTGGTCGCCACATCATCTGCCTATAGCACGATGCAGTATTTGGATGTTAGTACGGGTCAAGAAGTCGGCACTAAAGTCCCCGCAATTATGCGGGACCCAACCAGCTGCCTCGCGGTGAACCCGAGCAACGGCGTCACAGCCACGTGCGATCTGCGCGGCATCGTAAAGTTCTGGTCTCCAACGGTGGTGGATCCACTGCTGCAACTCAAGGCTCACAAAGGCGTTATTGATGACATTTGTTTTCACCCCAATGGCCGCTTCTTCCTGACGCTCGGTGGCGACCACAAAATGAAGGTGTGGGACTGTAGAACGTTTCGCACGCTGGAGGAGTACGCGATCACGTACAGCTTCCACACACTCGACATCTCCAGCAGCGGCCTTGTGGCGCTCGGCGGTGGCACCAACGTACACATTTGGAAAGACCTCTTCAGCGCCGCCAAGCCGAACTCACCCTACATGAAATTCGGTCTTGGCTACGGCAACATCGCTGAGCAGGTAAAGTTTTGCCCATTTGAGGATGTGATCGGCATCGGTCACTCTCGTGGATTTACATCGCTGCTGATACCTGGATCTGGTGAGGCGAACCCCGACTTCTACTACGCTAACCCGCACGAGACGGAGCGGCACCGTAAGGAGCGGGTGGTGACCAACCTGCTGGACAAGTTGCCACCCGATACTATTTCTATGGATATTCAGGTCCCGGGTGTCAATGAAAAGCGTCTCGCAGAGTACAACGAGAATATCCGCCTGAACCGCAAGGCACGGGCGATTCGAGAGAAGAAACTTCGACGTGCTAGCAAGTCGCTGGGAGAGGCGGCGCCCACCGGCCTTCTGGTGGGCCAGGACGAAGAGGTGGATGAGGAACTTGGCTACAAGGAAGCTCCCAAGACACGGGAAGTTAAATCAAAACAGGAGCTACAGCGTGAGCGCAAGATGGCGAAATGGGACAAGAAAGATAGCGCAGACAAGGTGCGCAGCAAGCAGACATTGCGTGCTTCTCGCATTGTACAGCGGAACCGCGCACAGAGGGAGCACGACGCACGCAACGGCGCATATGACAAGGACGCGCTGGACACAGAGGAAGCAGACATGCTTGCAGCAGCATCGCTGAAGGCCAAGAAAATAAGAAAACGCGAGCGTCAGGAAGCACTGACGATGTCCAACGACATCCGCGGAGACCTTCGACAAGGCTCTGAAGACGATCTGGAGATGCGTCCGGCGCACCATCGACATCGTCGGCAGCAGCAGCAGCAGCAGCAGACACCACGTGGGCCTATGATGAATGGTGATAATGGCGAAGAACGGGGCCGCGAAAAACCAGAAGTGGAGGCACGGAAAAATGCAGCCCTCAAACGGTTCCTCCGATGACGTTGAGATGAACGCAATCCTAATACGGTGTGTCTGAGGAGGGCGGGAGGGTTCCCATTGGCTCACAGTTGCTGCAGGAAACCCTTCTCCACCTTCCCCCCCCCCCTCGCTCTCTGCGCCTGCTCACTTCCGAATTGCTTCTGGTGCTTTTTTTTTGAGGGCAAGGTGCACACTTCACTGGTGGGGCAACCAGTGGAGGGTAAGCCAAGTGCCGACGCCCTGCCCCATCAAGCCGCTGTCTCTTCCCCCCCCCCCCCTCCTCCCTCCCTCCCTCCTCCTGCATTCTTTTTTTGTTTGTTCCCCAATGCCGAACTGCAGCTGGTGATGGCGTAGTCGAACATCTGCACCCCAGACAAGTCAGGATGGTTTTATGACAAGTTACATGAGAAGTGAAGTCCTCCATCAGGAAGAAAAGAAGAGGAGGGATGAGGTTGTGATGACACGCAGTACGAAATGGCGTTCCCCCCTCCCCCCCCCCCTTCTTTTTTTTTCTTTTGCACGACGTCCTTCTTCACCTTGTGTATTCCTTGCGACAAAAAAAATTTCTCCACTCTCAGGGAAGTGAGTGGCTATGGGAGATGTGCAAGAGAAGGCCTCTGGTGTGCACGTATTGAGGATTGTAGGCGGATACTGTGCTCTGAGAGTGGAAATAGCGTCCTCGAGAACACATGTCTGGCACTGGGCCTGTACTGCTAAGGCGATTCTGCGACTCCGCAGTAGCTGATATTAATATCACGAACATGGGGCAACAGCAGTCACTTGGTGAGGGAGGGGAAGGAGAGAAAGAGAACCACTCGTGTATGCACGTCCCGTATCTTGTAGGGTATCCTTTCGATTTTGATACGTACTCGGTACAGCTCGCGCCAATTTCTCGTGCGGGAGGGAGGACAACAATGGGTGGTCTCATGCGACGCTTTCTTTCTTTACTGAAGGAGAAACGGAGAAAGGGGGCAAAACTCGCTTGGTCTTTCACGCTGCCCCGCTCATCCTTTTCTGTTTTGATCTGCGGCAGTTCTGTGCTGTGTGGCATTTTTCTTCGCTGCCTTTCTATCCTTGTTGATGAGTGGGGCGCCACCCAAAAGGTCTAAGGGAGACACACTTCCCCCCCCCTCTTTTTTCCCTGGAGCCTAGCTACTTAACTCTCGTCGATGCTACTCGAGTACATACAGAAAAAAAAAAAAAGCGGTAGAATAGGAAGGGTGAGCTGGTGAACGCCGTATGATGGTGTGTCTCCTTAATCGAGTTAAACGAAGTTCAGATTTCCTTAAGTCTCCAACGCTATCCCCACCTTTCCCTCCGCTCTCCATGTTTTTTTTCTTCTCTGAGGAGTTGGGATAGGTGGTGAAGGTTAGGGAAGGGGCGCTTTGACCACCTTAAAAGCAAAAAAAAAAAGTGCTACGGAATATTACTAGATTTCGCGTTTGCGCATGCACACACACACGTTTAATGGTCTTAAAAAAAAAAAAAACGGTGGTGAGTCTACTAGGAAAGGGGAAGGGGGTGTCAACATGTACTAGTTACGCTATGAGAAGGGCGCGTCGTGCTCAGGGGGGCTGTATCTCCTGATTATCCACACATATCTCCTTCTTTACGTATATGGGCAGCACGTGACAACCTCTTCTGTTCCGCCTACCCATACGTTTCTTTGGAAGTTAGAGAGGGGGGAGGATGTGACACTGTAGTCTGACTTGGACCAGTGCCCCCTTGCCTAACCGCCCTATCACTTGGACTCTATGATTATCCCTTTCTTTACAAGTGAGGCGCTGTGGAATGAGGCGAATAAAAATGTACTACGGGAGCGGTTCCAACATTGATTTAGTCGCATGCACGACTCTGCACCGCCTCGTCGAACATATTTTTTCTCAATATGTTTTTTTTTCCATGCAGAGCAAACCGTCCCGCCACCAACCATAATATTTCGTCGTTTCTTCTCTTTCCCTATTTTTTTGTTGTCACCCCAAATGCAGGGGCCACAGCTCACCGCCACCTTTGACATCAACGTCTGCCCTCCACAGCTTTCCGCACGGGAGCATTCCCCTCCGCCCTCCAAAAAAAAAAATGTTTTTCTTTTAAAACACCCTAACGATGGTGTACACATGGTTTTTGGTATGCAACCGCTGCCACCTCCACTTGAATCAAAGACAAACAGAATCGCACCTATCACCACAGCCCCCTCCCCCCCCCCCACCCTTCTTTCTTTCCTCCTGTCATTCGGCTCCCCTCTGAATAGCTGATATATGTACTTATATCGGCCTTTTTGCCGGGCGCACCTCCCCCTTTCCATATATACACAGACTCTCTTTTGCTTTCTCCCCCATCCTTTTATCCTTTTAAATCCTGCATTGCTCACTTGTGTGTGTGTGTGTGTGTGTGCAGCGCTTTTGATTATCCCCCCTCTCTTCCTCTCCCACTCAGTGAGGTGTGTGTCGTCCTCTTGCAATATTTTATCCTACCACCACGGCATCTCGCTGCCTCAACTGCGGTTGCCGCCGTATCCATCCCCCCCTCTTTTTTTTCCCCCTCAAGGAAAGAGGGGGAAACAAACGCTTCCTCCTCCGGTGTTGCCTTCTGTCGGAACATTCCCCCCTTCTCCCTTCCTGTTGGCAATCAATTCGGCTGGAGGCTCAATGTGACATCGCGCGAGGTCACCTCCGGCCCCTTCCCTTCGGTTTGTCTCATTTACTTACACGCTCTGAGGCGGATAAAAGATTACCGTCGTATGTCTTATGCCATCAGCATAGAAGTTTGCATCGACGGGAATAACCCCCGACCCCTACTCGCCACTACTTTTGGCTATGTCTGATACTCTCCGTATTAGAAAAAAACTTCTCATCCTGCACGCCTCCCCTGCCCCTTCCTCCTCCCCCCCCCCCGTCTGTACTTTCGTAGAGCTGTGAAGTGAGGACCGATACCGAAGGAGGGTATCGAGGGGCTCGAAAAAAAAAAAATTCCATTTTCGCTCCTGTGTGTGCACGTGTGCGTGTGTTCGAGAACTTCCACCAACACACGTGCACCCGCACTCGTACACGCGCGAGGAATCAGTTCTTTTTAACATCAGATATATATATATATATTACTTTTTATTTACACATTCAAAGAGGCTCCAATGTCCTTCAAATCGACTTGCGTCTCGGCACTCGCGTTATTGGCGACCGTGGCGGCAGCTCTACTTTTTATCATGTCGCATTTGCTACGTGGTGGCAACTGGACATTCGAAGTTCTCGCGGCCAAGCACGGCTGGGAAAGAGAAGTCAAGGCGAAGGCGTGTATGCGCGGGGGTCTTTCCTACCTCCTGGCATCCCTTGTGCTATGGATTGGTCTTATCTTTCACGAATCGATGGAACGCCTTTGGAGGCGGCTGTTCTGGAATAGGAACGCGGAGGACGAACCGATCGGCCCAGTTGCACTACTGCTCAGTAACGTTGACCCAGAGATGTGCAGTAGTGCAGTCGAGAGGAAGAAAGTTGAAAATCCCTCAACAAAGCGGTGGAGCAGTGGCTGGGGTGAAGAAGAGGAGGAGATGTCCGCACTTAACTGGACTGGCGAGGCGCCGAGAATGGAGACTGTTGGGGCGTTCAGGTCTGAACTGTTTTCCACCGACAGTCATTCCTTCACCGCAGCAAGGAACTCACCGAGGCGGCGCCGCTTTCCTGATATCAGGCGAAGCGTGCATGGTATGGCACGTGGCTTGGGTATTACTTCGCCCTGCGTGAACGAGCATGGCAGTCTCAGTGTCATACCATTGCGCAGCACAGTCAGTGATGGCACCTTAGCCTGTTCACCCTCGCGTGAAATCCAGAGCCTCCGGCCTAGCGAAGGAGTTACCGGGAACGGCGTCGGCTCGAGGGCCGACACCACCGATGACGCGGACTTCATGTCGGATGTAGACGTGGACGGAACACGGCACTACACCACACTGCAGGTGCGCACGTCCAGCTGGGGTTTGCGTCGTGCTGGGGTGAGCTCGACGAGGCCCCGGAATTACACCCATGAACAAATTGATGGCGATGTCGTCGTTCAAACGCAAGAATATGGCCATCACGCGCGCAGTGACTCTGCGGAGGCATTGACCAAAGCTACGCCGTCCTCAATGCTGACCAATCTTTGGCACACCTCTAGGGCCGGGGCATCGCTTCCCGAGTCGAGGCAAAAGATTGGCAGTAGTACGTTCAGCGGGAAGCGCAAAATTACTTGATGACCGGTCTCGGTAGCTGTTGCCTTTTCCCATTCGTGTCTCGTGTGTGTGTATGTGTGTCTCTTTGTCCCCCCCACCCACACACACATACACACACACACACACACGCACTTGCACAGTTCACCGAGAAGGAGGATGGAGAAAAGAAGGGGAAGCTTGATTTCAGATGCTTTTCTTCAGCTCGACGCCGCCGAATCATCCTACGCTTTCGATCTTGCTGATCACCCCTCCCCTCCCCCCCCCCCTCTCCCCTCCACCCGCGATGCCCATTCGCACAGAGAGGCCAGGTATACTGAATCGCTCTTGTGAGCCCGAGTACATTCTGCCACGTTCGTCTGTGAAAATGTAACCGCACACTATCCCGCCAATATTATTATTATCGACTGCTGGCCCTCTTTCAATATTCTCTACCTCTAGAGCAAAGTGTTGCCCGGCACAGTCTTGGCATCCCGTGCCAACTTACCCTGTATTATGCCCTTGCACCCTCCCAACATGCACTCATGCTCACACACTAGTACACGCCGTTGGGGCCTCTGTGTAACAAAAAAAAACTCGACCCAGTGGCGGCATCCACAGGACACCTTCATATCTATATATTTTTTTTTCAACAGCTGCACTGCTGTTTGGGCGGGGGGGGGGGGAGAGGGGGGGAGAATGCAGGTGGCCATGGGTTATGTACGTGCACTCCCATTCGTCACCACACACAAAAAAAAAAAATGAGGAAAATTAGTTTTTCTTGTTGTTGTTGTTGACTGGTGCGAATAGGGAGAGAGATGCTGTCGTGCGCAACGCAGAAAAGGCTGCGGGTGTTCACATTCTTCTGCTCAACTATAAATATATGCCTGTGTAATATATACGATCTCTTCTTTCCCCCCCCACTCCACCCCTCCTTCTCCCCCTCCGCTACCTCTCCCTCCTCTCATTTGAATCACACTGTACCTTTCGCTGATCGCTCTGGTAAAGCCCCCAACGTGTTTCTTTGGGGTTTCCCTTCAGCGGAGCCGCCCGGTAAGCGCTGGTGCTCTCCTCCGCACACTATTGTCTTACCCTCTCCCCCCCCTCCCAAGTGGACTTGGTTGCTGTTTTTGTGTGTGTGTCTGTGTGTAGGTGGGGGGGGGGAGGGTTGACTGTCACAGACATGCACGGTAGAACACACGTATCTGCATCACCGCCCTCGTCGGCCTCGGCAGCAACGATTCCCTCGTATCCAGGCCTATTTCACGAGGGAGGTGCTCACCGTAGAAACCAAATTTCCTCGCCTTCACATCTCCACAGTCATTCTCGCTCTCCTGGTACTCGTGTGCGTCGACATGACCCGACAGATGAGCAGGCGCTTTCTTTCGAGCAGCCGGTGGCCATGTCGCCACTTGCGCTAGTGCTGCAGGCGCACTGGCGTCAACTGCAGCAGGAAATGCTAAATCCCTCTTCTTGGCGTGAACACAGTGACGCACATGCGGTGGAAATGGAAGAAGACGTGCTACGAATCCTGGGCAGCATTTCCGCTCAGCCCGAAATGGCAGTCAAGGACGCTGTGCACACGGTTCCGTACCTCATAGCTTTGGGACAGATGCCGCTACCTTCCCTGCGCACCCAGGCAGTTGCACTCTCGGCGCTGCGTGGTGTGCTCTCATCCTTGGCTCTGGTCTTCGGCAGCAAAGCGGCCGAAAGGTTTGTGAAGGATATCTTTCTCGGCGAACATCAAGCGCTACAAGCGGTGGCGTTGGCTGCTCTGGTCGCCATGGAGGAGCCTCACAATGAAACAGAAATGCGCCACAGCGAATCGACAAAGGTGGGCATACGTGGCCGCACATCTACGGCGCGTGGATCCCCCTCTGGGGCTTCCCTCGTACGTACGTCACACCGAAGTCTCCTTGCGCGAGACAATCGTGCTGCTAAAGAGGGGAGTCGATTGATCCAAGGTTCTCAGGTGCCCTTAAAGGATCTCGGAGAAGCAGCATCCCAGCACCCGAGTATCGCTTTTCCAGTCGATAAAAATGTGCACGATCTGCTCGACAAGAGAGCGGCTTTGCGTACGCGCGTGGTACATGTGGCACTGCAACTTCTCCGCGAAGCTGCAGTTTTGTGTGGGCCCATTGCAGATGCACTGCTGTCTAGCGGAAGCTTGTTTAAAAGGTGCATGGACAGTCTTCTTCGACTACCCCCACCTCCACGAATTCCTAACCTTGCTGGTGGTCTCTCCAGTAGCCACCCGGACAGTAGCAGTGAAAGCCTCTACGTGGCATGCCTCCACCGATGCGAGGATATCGTGTCTTTTCTTATGACGTTGCTCATTACCGAATCTACGAGACACAACGAGGCCTCCCTTGTCCTCTGCAGTTTTGGTGCCCCGCGTGCCGTCTGGACACTAGCACAGCATCTAGTACACACCGGAGTTTCACAGTCAGGTGCAACCCGCGTAGAGGCCAATGCACTCGTTGAGGTGACATCAACACTGCTATGGGACGCGCTCAAGATACTTCGCCGTTTGACATGCGGATGTCCACCCGCAATAAAACTTTTTCTCAGTGAGACCACTGGTGTGCCAGCCTTTCTTGTACAGGCGCTGACAACGCCAGTTGCTGAGATACGCGAGGCAGGTGCCCTGTGGGCGGCTGCATTGCTCGAAACCCAGCCAGAGGAATCGGCAGAGCTTGCCAGTAGTCTCCTCGACGTCCCCTCCATTCCCACAAAGACGATGATGCTTTGCTCATCAACTCCTCTGCCTGCATTCGTGTTGTCTCTGGTGGAGATGCTGCGCTGGCGTGGGGAGCAGATGGACGTCTTCCGCGTATCTGCGATCCTGTGTTGGCGGTGGCTGCTACTGTCCAACCCATCGCGCGTCGCAGCGCTGCTGTTGTGCGACAGCAGCGTACTGGCTACACTGATTGAGCTAATACTGCGTGGTGCGATGCTCTCGCCTTCCCCATCCTCTCATACACTGCCTCTGCGGCTGACTGCGTTGGAGGCACTGCATGTGTTCTCACTATCCTATACGTTGGGCACCGTTGAGACACGAACACAAATAGAGTCCCAAGTGTTGCGAGGGCCTCTCTCTCGGGAAACACTACTTCGGCTGAGAATAGATGGGCGTGCCATCCTTGAGCAGACGCATCCAGGGTATTGGAGTTGTTTTCCAACCATGGAAGTAGAGTTGATGGAGGGAGCTACGGAGCTCAGCGAGGAGATGCAGCACGCCGGCGCAACAGTGCGCACACATGTCATAGACGAAACAAATAGAAAAAGCAGCGGTCTTGAAGGACAACGACGACGACACACAATGTGCATCTCAACCTCTGTGGCTTGGCGGCAGGTAGTGCTGGAGAGTCTGTGGGACCTGACAGATGTAGCCAGTCACACTGACACCTCGCCTGCATATCCCCTCGCAGGCGGCAGGCGGCAGGGGGCTTCACGGGACCAACGTCCTGAAGGCTTACCCACCGCTCCCCCTTCACTTGGCCTGGGGATGTTCACGAAGAACGTGGTGGAGGCTTCACCCATACGTGTGCTCGACCCACTATCGCCCTCACATGCTTGGGCCCGTGGAGCTGACCCTGAAGGAAGCGAGATGACCACGGGAACAAAGAGGGACGGCAGTACCGCGTCCCGGCTCGATACAGGGGCCCTTGACACCCTCATCCACTCGCCCCGTACTATCCGAGAGGCGATCCTGCTTCCAACACAGCAGAGCACAACGATATTTCGCTTCCACGTGGTGCAACAGGCGCACGGCCTCGGGGGATCCTTCGTTCAAGACAGCATGCGAGTAGTACTGCAACTTGCTCAGCACTACACCCAGACAAGCGCCTCGAGCAGCATTTCTTCAAAGAATCTCCGGTGTACAATTCCTGACGCGGGAAAAAGGCAACGTCCTGTCGTCCCTCCGCTCGGCAAACCCCGAAGAAGTCCCTCCCGGCCGCGCTCGACTTCGCCGGGGCCGCGTACCTCCGCGTGCATGACACCCCCGAGCGCTGTATTCGGAACTGCGCCGCGTTTTGTGGATTCGAGCGCACGGATTGAGAAAGAGTGTAATCCATTCGCACCCGTCGCGAAGTTGGCAGATGAGTGGCAAGCCCAGCTGCCGCGTCGACAGTGGCGAGTCAAGGAGCTGCAGCGTGATGATGTTCTTCTTTTTTTGGTGGACTACTCACATCTCATGACTGACCTGCCGGACGCTGTCGCCGCCGTCGAGGATCATCTACAGTTTTTGCGCCGTCAGCTACAACTCTGCCCAACACGCGAAATACGTCGGCGGTGTGTGCTGAACGACTTATACATGAATGTCTACCCAAAGATTCACGTGTTTCTTCGCTACATGGATCAGCAGGCACGGGGGTCGCGCAGCGTTCTGCAGCTGCTCTCCACCTTCAGTGGCGGTACCATACACTCAGGCAACGTGGTGGATGTGTATGACGCGGTAGGACGCTGCTCCGGACACTCAACAACCGATTAGCCAGTGGACGTCATCATGACACAGAGGCGAGGACAGTGCCCCGAGAAAAGAGCAGAGGGCAAGCTGGAAAACAGTCAAACAAACAAAAAAAAAACGGTTAGAAGGAAAACATGGAGAGCCGAAGGAGTAGTCATGAAGAATAATTCATTCGTGTCTCAGAACCACCACAGCGCAGGGGCGCACACACGCGCATCGTTCCTGTGTGCATTATTTTTTTTTCCGGCATCAGGAATGATAAGTCTTCATCAACCCCCTTTGATTCTCTCGCTCCCCCTTCTGCTTTCGAGTGTGCATCGGTGCTCACAAAGTGTGCAACTGACTGGGCTCCCCCCGCCTCCCTACAAGGGGGGGGGGTTGAAAGGGGACAAAGAAAAAGGCCACATAGCCTTCATCAGAATCCCAAATCGCCTTGACATACCGACAAAAAAAAAATGACAGGTACACACTCACACATCGGTGCGCGCCTTCGAAGAGTTGGCCTCAGTGTTGGAATACCATCGCTGCTGGAGTCCTTCATTCGCCACCCCTTCCCCTTTCTCTACCCTTCTATCGTCATGCCCCCAACACGTCGCACACTGCCACCACTTACCTGAGCAGGGGGTGCGGTATATATCTTTTCGGAGCTGTCGAACAATTCAGATCATCGCTTAGGCACACGTAACGGTGATGCCTACGATCGCTGTAGGCTAGTTTTTTATCGTACACCCAAGCTGCATGCCCCACCCACCTCTCCAGTCACGACTGGGAATGAAAGGGCATCTGCAGGGGTGTGGAAAAGAGGGAATGGGAGGTTGCTGATGTCTGTTCCCCGAGGCTTTGTACCGGATTAAGAAAGACACACACACACACACATTTCAAGCAAATGTATCTCTGTCACCGAATGAAGAAAGACAAAAAGTCCGAAAAAGGAAAAAAAACACATCACAAAAGAGAAATACCCTGTGCATGCCTTGTGTGCGTGTGTGAGCGAGGCGGGCGGTGAGGGAATGCAAGTAAAAATTGAAGAAGAGAATGTGACAGATGTGGGTGTAGTCGAGTGGATATGTGTTAGCCTCATGTGAAGAGGAGGATATACTCCCCACCATCACCATCACACGCAAACACATGCACGTCAACTTATCTGCAGCATCAACCGTTTCACAAACTTCCGTCTCCGCTGGCTGGCTGGCTGGCTGGCTGTCTGTTTGCGGGTGCTTCGTTGTGACATTCCCTCTTCCCCCTTTGTTCCCCTCGAATCTATGTGAAAGCCGGCGGTGTCTCTCCCTCTATGGGAATTAAACAGTCGAACACGCCCTTGCGCACACCACCTCTCCGCCTTACTTCTATCCACTATCACTCCTTATATATATATATATATATATCCCCACCAATATCGGCTGGCAGAAAGCGCACCTACAGAGCGCGCGTAATCACCGCCCCTTCCCCCCCCCCTTCTCCTCCTCCTCCTCCTTCTTCCCCCTTTTTTTTTCTACTTCGCCTCCACCCCTCTAACTCTGCGCTCTAGGGGTGTTTTTCTCCGCTAATGGAAACACACGCAGATGTATTTCACCGGGGGGGCCCGGATACTGGCTACATTGCCGATGACCCTTACGACGAACGGCACCGCGAGGCCAATGCCTTGGCGACGTGGGAGCGCCAAAAGGAGGCATGGAAACGCATGCAGAAGCATCTCGTAGCTGTCACCACGACCACTACGTCGTCACGTTCCGCTCACAAAGGTGAGACTGCGAAGAAACTGAATTTTAATGAGGCCACCACCACCGCAAGGGCGAAGCGGGAGGACCTCGGACTGCTCTTCGTGGCGCGGCCTGATACAACAAAAAAAGGTAGCAGCGCCTGGGAGAGCATGCTGCGCTGCACAGACGCCCGATTGGCACGGCGGCTTGTCCCCATTGGTCGCGCGACATTCCCGTATAGACTTCACGGAGAGGTTCGGGACCCAGGAATGCTGCCGGATGATCACATGATTTACGCACGCGTCGTGTCGGAAGGAGATGTCATGGAAGGCCAAAACACCACGTCTGATTCTAACACCGTTAAAGGCTCATCTCTGGAGCAGATCCAACAGCGCGCCGCTGCACAAGCTCGTATTCGAGCGATGATGAGACCATCTACGACCGATGTTACCAAGAACGGTACCGAGACGGAGTCGGCGTTCACGTTATCTGAAGGCAACGTGGGCAAAGGTGTGGGTTTCTACTACGAGTCTCGGCTGCGTCAATATGTTCCCTGCTTGCAGGAGCGGCTGAGCCATTTTCTAGAGCCTCGCGTCTTCTTGCAGGTTGAGGGGCACCGCGCACCGTACGCCTCCGCAGAAGAGCTTGAGGCGTATAACAGCGAGTGGTGTGCCGCACGACCGTCCTCCGCGCCGGGGGTACAGTTTTATCCACCCCCACCCCAGACACAGATGTGGGCATCTGTTCCCGCCTCGAGGTCACCGAGTCGCACTGCGAGCACTCTTCACCCGACCAGCAGTGCACGCAAGGGAAGGGATAGAAGTAGTATAACTCTCGTTAGCGTGCCCTCATACAGCCCTAGAACCCGGCCCAACGTGAACGACCACGGCCGAGCGGCTGAAAACGATATATTGGCAGAAGAAGGTGAGGGCGTGATCGACTCCGTGCACATTGGCTCTGCCCCAGTCGTCTCCCCGTTGGAAAATGCATATGATGCCTCCAACACTGTTCTTGACGGCACTGGGCAAGAAAAGGGCTCACAAAGGTCGCAGGCTGGGTTACCCAGCTCGCTTCATCCCCTGCGAATGAAGAAAGACACTGCCTCGTCGCGTCGCCGGTTGAGTAACACAGATGCTGGCGAGGAGGAGAAGGAGGAACAAGTCCAGATACCTGGACCCGCAGTAGAGCTGTCAACGCGATCCCTGTTCTTTGAGACTCGTCCACACGAGCTGCTCCAGGGCATCGTGACACTCCATAACACTGGTACAACATCAATCTATTACAGTTTGGTACCCATAGACGCGGTTGCAGAGCACCTGGGGCTGTCGAGCCAGGACCCGAAAGCCACAGCCGCCACGAACAGCGGGGCGCTTATAACAACAGCACCGAGGGAATGGAAAGAAATCGAGGCGAATGCAAAAACGCAGCGCGATCCGGATCTTCTCGCATCTGCGAGTATCATGCACACCCTTGCGGTGCATCAGCGCACCGCACGTGAAACATTTTTCTTCGTCTCCTCTCCGTTAGACGGCGTCGTATTGCCGGGAGAAAGAGGAGACTTCGTCTTCGCAGTACGCGCGAATCGCACAGGCATATTTCAGCACACGTATGAGCTGCTCACGGTCCCACCTGCGCCGCTGCACATCTTCATACGACTGCGCGCGCTCGTCCGGCACGACAAACCATCGTGGGAGTGGCTCGCTGCGCCTGTGGCGCAGGCTATCGACGCCAAGGTGGTCGTGGACGCACAGCGTCGACTTGTCCAAAGCGTGAGCATGAACCACACCGTGATAGAACAGTCTGCTTTGTCAGCGCACATCAAAGCCCTGGACGATGCAGCCGAGATCGTGAAGGCAGCCGAAAGAACACGGCGACGGACTCAGGAAAAGGCCTGGCACACCGCCAACCGCTTCACCTTTGACTACATTCCGTACGCACCCGCGGTCTATGACAAACTTGAGCAGCTATACTCAGTCGTCCAAGAAACATACCGCACCTTGAGCAAAGTCAACAACATCAGAAGAAACGCTGCGCCGATTACTTCGACTGTTGATAAGAAGCCGTCGGTCTTTGGTGCCTCTGTCAAGTCTTCCGCATCACCCCCAGCCCTCATGGGAAGAGTATCGTCACCTAAAAAGGAGCCAGCGCAGCGCGTTGCCACAGGTCCGTCCCAGTGGGACGGCTCGCTGCTCATACTGGTTCAACAAATGATGCTGGTACGGGATGCACGGACACGGCAGTTGTTTTTCGAGGCCTTTCTCGTCCTCCTGCGCGCTGCCCGAGCCGCACCGCCGCGCACCAACCACAAAGGAAGTACGGGAGATATCGATCAGGAAGCACTTCCGCTACCGAAGCTTCTCCTACGAGCCGCCGAGGCTCTCGCAGACGGCGTACAGAGTCGCCGTGCCACATTGCTGGAAAGAGAGTGCGAGAATATGATTGGAAAAAAATTGACCGCAGCTGCGACACCCTTCATGCAAGCATTTACCACCACCAGCGGTACGTATTCTCCTCGCGCTGCTGGCAACTCCGCCGATCCAGCAAAGCTTTCGTCTGCTGGTGGCTTCGCTGAAAGGCCGCACAGCAACAAAAAAGTGGTTTCACCGAGAAGCAGAGGTGGTGGATCTGCCACACCAGCCGAGCGCATCAATGGCGCATCCGCAGCCAATCCCGCTGGACCCAAAATCACTGAACTCACACGGGCCCAACGTGTTATATTGGGCGCGATTCCACCGGAGGAACTTCTTTGCTTCAGCGCCATCCAAGCCTCATCGAAGTCTGCGGCGGCCCTAGAAACGAAGGAGCTGGCGGCAGTTCACATGCAGCGAGAGTTGGAGCTGAAAGCAGAGCGTAATGCGCAAGTCGAGTTGTACACCGCGCAATTTCTTGATGTTATCGATGCAGCCTGTGATCGCGGCCCCCTCTCCACCTGCACGGAGGCACGCTTGGCTGAGCTGCAGGAAATCCAAACGAGTCCGCTGCTGCCCATTGATCCCAGTGCAGACGTGACCCTTCCGCTCACCACGGGCAAGACCAGCAAACGCAAGTAGTCCGACTTGAAGGGGGACAGTAAGTACACACACGCGCCTGTCCGTCAACGATAAGGGATGGCGCATTGACGGCTAGTGGTATGTGTATGTATGCTTGTTGTACTGCCCATTGCTCTTCCTGCAATCCTGCCCCTGAGCTATTTTTGTTCAAATCGCGGATACAGATGTACACGTAGCACACAGGCCCCGCCTTTTTCTATAAGAAAAAAAATGTGAAAAAAAAGACGCGTGAGCTCTTCCCGTGTATACACATATATATATATATATATATATATATAACATAGATATATATATATATATATATATATATATATATGTATATGTATATGTGTGTGTGTGTGTTTTTTTCCTCCTTGGAGGAGGACTTTTTGTGCGGCTTCTGAGGAGTCACACCCGAGCATACGCCCGGCGCTCACCTCAGGTGTCAGGAATTCAACTGCCGCACTCACACTTGCCCATTCACGATACAAAATGTGATTCGAAGCAGAAACGGCTGTGAAGTTGGTGCGGTTGGTGACATTGGTGATCGGGCACCCGCTCAAGCTCGTACCTCTCCCCTCCTTCACACACACGCGCCCACGGACTCTAGCGCACACAGAACTCGTTCTTTCTCCTATTGTATATAGCTTTACCTTCTGTTGGCCAGGGCGCTCATGTCATTGATAGCCATGCGGCATGTTGACTGTTTTTGTAGTGCATACACGATAAATTGCACATACAGAAATATATTTACAAGATCGAGCAGTGCGGCTCAATGCGCAGTCAATCGGACAGAATCTGTGAGGTTGAGATCACGCTTCGCCTGCTACGTGAGGGAAAATGTATGGCCTTTCTCTGTGTGTGTGTTTTGTTCACTCAGTACGCTGCGTTAAACTGCACCCATTGCTGAGGAGAACTGAGATACTGTTTCTCTTCAGAATGTGCGAGCCAGGCTCATGCCCTCGCATCCCCTGGCGCATCTTCTTATGCACAACCTCGTGACAACAACCCCATACGAATTCCCACTACTCCTACCTCCGAAAAACCTTCACTATTTGATCGGCTAGTTTTCTAGCGTCAAAGCTACACACACACACACATATATATATATATATATATATATATTGTAACGTCTTCGCTTTCTTACAGCTCAGTACCTGCATCTGACTAGCACATCGTAAAGACACTTACCCCTCCCCCCTCCTTCCTCAACCCCCATCATCCCACCACCACGTGCCCTTCTGTGCATTGCACACTCACCTCTTACCCTGCAGCCTCCCTTCTCCCCTCTGCAAAAGGGAAAGAGAGAACACGCAACGAAGGAGACATATACGCAAACGCGCCCACACATACGTGGACACTTCAGTGACAATGGCACTCAATGGTGAGCCAAAGCTCATTCAGGCGCCGAAGCGGCGCACCTCGCGCAGCACGAGCCGCGCTGCAACGAAGAAAAACGCCTCCAATGGCACGCCCTGGCGCACGGCGAAACCAAAAGGTGCTCAGACACCGGCACGCAATGGCGGCAACGGACCGCATTTGCCCTCGCAGCCCCGACATCAAGACCCAGATCGCAATCTCACCCTTGAGGATGCTGCCGAGGGGACGGATGCCTTCAAGAATCGCGTGTCTGAGATCACTTCTTTCCGCGTCGTATCACGGGTGCGGCCGTTCATCAAGGAAGAGCTGGCCGAGATGGATGGTCAGGAGCGTCGCTCTATTGTGGAGATGACCAGCACCAAAACTATCTTGCTCGATCCCAAGGACAGCTGGGCGCCCAAGGCTCAGTTCGACTTCGATGCGTCGCTCTGGTCGATCCCACCAACGCACCATATTGTGCACACATTTCAGGACACAAAACATAAGACGTACGCGACACAAAAAGATGTTTACAACCTCATTGCCAAGGACCTTGTCCCCCATATGTTCAATGGCTTCAACAGCTGCATACTCACCTACGGCCAAACGGGTAGTGGTAAGACGTACACAATGATGGGCTTGTATGACCCACAGGCTTCGTGCGGCGGTGATGGCGAGGAGGGCATCATCCCACGTGTCTCGAATGACCTCTTCCTCATTCTCAATAAACGTACGGAGGAAGAACAGAAGAAGCAGCCGCGGGATCGCACAAAGTTTCGTGTGGAGGTAAGCTTTGTCGAGATCTACATGGAGCGTGTGCGTGACTTGCTCGACCCCGCACTGCGCCACACCCGCGGGAACGAGCGACTGCAGGACGCGCGCATCCGGCAGGACCCGTATAGCGGCCCGTTCGTGGAAGGTGTCACCAAGTATGAGGTAGAGAGCTGGGGACAGTGCTGTACACTCCTCGAGCGTGGGTCGCAGCACCGCACAACATGTGCGACGGCGGTGCACAACCAGTCAAGTCGAAGCCATGCAATTTTTCAATTGACGGTGGTGCAGGAGGTGGTCGTACCCGCCGTCAACAAGTACGCCCTTCCTACTTTCAAAACGCAGGCGGGCCGCATCAATCTCGTCGACCTCGCCGGCTCCGAGCGTGGGGGTTTCCAAGACTATGTAAAGGAGTCCGCAGCCATCAACACCTCATTGCTGGCACTACGCCGTGTCATCGACTGTCTCACGGAGCGACAAAATATGCTGATGGAGATGGCGGAGGCGGAGATCAACGGACAGTACTATCAGGAGCGACCTCTACCACAAGTACCCTTTCGTGACAGCGTACTGACATGGCTTCTCAGCGACAGCATCGGTGGAAATGCTCGCACGACTATGGTAGCTACACTCAGTCCCCTGGTGAAGAACTACGCTGACACCCTCGCAACGCTGCAGTGGAGTAGCAGGGCTAGAAATCTGGTCACGTTAGTGAAAATGAACGACCAGGCAATGGTGCACAATGGCATGGCGTCCCAGGCGGGCGATCTTGACAATGCCGTGCGTATTCAGCGGCAGAATCTTGATAGTCTTCGCCAAACGCTGCGCTCAAAGAAGGAAGCAGCGCTTCAAATGGAGCGCCAGGCAAAAGCCCTAACGAAGTCCATCGAAAAGATGGAAACGCGCGAGTGCGACATCTTCAAGGACCGCGCTGCCCTAATCATCCAGCGCACGTTCCACCGTTTGATATTTGAAAAGAAGTATGAAGCCTACGAGTTGCAATATGCAAAGATTCGAAGCGCCGGTAAGAGCGGCCCCGGCAGCGCCGCCGATTTTCGTAAGATTCGCGAGCAGGCAGAGAAGCGAGAGCTAATGGCAAAGCAAATGTTGAAGGCGGAGGAAGAAGAGACTGACTCAAAGGCAGCCGCTGTTTCCAAGTACGAACTAGACTACGAAGCGCGTGCTGCGCGCCGCCTCGAAGCTGAGAAGCGTCAAGCAAAGATATTGGAGACGATGAACGCCGAAAAGATACGCCGTCAATATGCGGAGAAACGCGAGCAGGAGTTAGTGAAGCTTCGCCGCATTGCCGAAGAGGAAAAACAGAAGCACCAGGAAAGAGTGCAGAAGCTGGAAGAAATGGAGAAGCTCATTGAAGACAACAAGACAGCAGCGCACAGGCAGAAGGTGTTGGAGGATAAGGAGAAGCTGGAACAGCTGCGCAAGAATCGTGATGAGGTGCGCTCACGGAGATACGAGGTGGTTGGGGAACTTCAAAACATGCGAGATCGCTACAAAAAGGTGATGAGAAAGTGAAAGTTAGCCACTCGCTCCATTGTATTTGTGACGATGGAGAAGGACTACGCAAATATACTTGCAGAACAGCGACAGGGTTGGGGGGAATAAGAGGGGATTTGCAGCTATTAACAACAAGAAAGAAATAGGGCAAGTGCCTGACTGTCTGTATGTGTCTGAGAGTGTGTGTGTGTGTGTGCGCTTGTCACATAGAGCGAATCTTCTTCGCTGTGTTGTAGGGACGTGCACACAATCCTCTCCTCTCTACTTTTTTTTTTTTGAATCTCCAGGTGTGGATGATCGTGTTGTTGCTGTTGCTTTTTTTTTTTTTACCTGGACCGCGCCCGCTCATCTTCTCGCAACGCCGCTCTCATCGCCCAGTATCCATTTACCTACCTCCCTTTCATGCGTGTGTGTGTGTGTGTGTGTCTGTGTGTCGCCGAATCTGAGCCTGGGGCAGCAGAATACACACACGCACACACATTTCTCGTGTTCCCGCACGTTATATGGGTGCCTCATTTCTTTCCCTTATCGCCGCGCTCTTATCCACTCCCTCATCATTTGTTTTTGCTCACTTTTATTGCTCGACCCCGCCCTGTATTGTGTTGCTTTCTTCTTTCTCTCCTCCCCAACAGCGATTCTACTTTTTTTTTTACCAATTCTTCTAGAAATTCTTTTTTCATGTTTTTTTTTTATCTCTCTGCCTTTTACCCAGGAGGCTGTCCTTTACCACTACTCCCCTCCTCCTCACCCCCTCCCCTCTTCTACCCCACTCACTGATTTCTTTTTATATCGTTTACATTTTCCCTCGCTTTGTATATATGTATATATATATGTTGGATAGAGAGAAATACTTCTGAACTGAGAGGGCCTCCCGCGGTGTATGTGTGTGTGTGTGTGTGTGTGTGTGTGTGTGTGTGTTCGAGACTGAACTTCACTGAGAGAGAGAGAGAGAGAGAGAGTGGAAGGAAAACAAAGCCACAACAAACTACGGAAAAGGGAAATGGGATCCGTTTGTTGGCGCGCTGGAGACCCATACTCCTCACGTTTTGACCTTCGTCCTCCCCTGACCCCTAAAAAAAAAAAGTGTTCCTCTGTTTTCTTATGGATTTGTGGCATCCCAGCTAGATCCCCTTCAGTGGATCGTTCGATATATCATCCTCTCTTTCCTCCCCGCACCTTTCTCACCACTCTCTAGTTAGCCCCATTTGCGCTTTTTTTTTTTTGCTGTTTTTGTTCGGTCTTCTTTTTTTTTTTTTTCCGGTCGACCCTTTCATCTCCTGTCGTTGTTGCTCTTGTCGCGTTCGAGGAGAAAACTACAAAAGAAGATGAGAGATTGAAAGAGGGACGGGGGGAGCGAAGTGGAAAAAAAAAAAAACTCTACCGCACACATCGATATATATATATATATATATATATATCACTTTCTCTGTATTTATTCTTTTTTGCTTCCTTTTTTTTTCTTTCGCGTCGTTAAGATTTTGTATTGTTGCTTTTTTTTTTTTGATTCTCCCCCTCCTCCCCTCCCCTCCTCTCCTCTCCTCTCCTCTGTCGTCATGTGTCAGTCTCGCCTACGCAACGGATCTAGATGATTATTGTTTCGTGTCTTTACCAGCTTACTCACATTTGGTTTGAAGTAAGGCGCGCGTGTGCACATCGTTTTTTGTTGTTGGTGTTTTATTTTTAAACGTTGTCGACTCGGTATCTATCTACATATCTATATCTATATAGATATATATAAAGAATCGGAGCAATGTACTGACATGGAATATATGCATATGTATTTATGTATATATGTGTATGTATATGCCCCAGAATAAGCGACGCAGTACATGGGAGAGGGAGAGGGAAAGAGGGAGCAGCACTCTCACAGAGGTGTTCCTTTGGGAATTTAGATGGCTATATGTGTGTACATGCAAAAAAAAAAAGGCATACAAGTATTTTCTTTAGTATAACATCGACTGTTCCTTTAGTTATGTTCAATCCTCGCATTTAGCTACCTGCACCGACACGACCCCCCATTTGAGTGTTTGTTTGTGTGGGGGAAGGAGGTGTAGGCAAGCTGCCTGTGCATGGAGAGAAGGTAGGGACTCGGGGAAGGGGGTCCGGAACAATCTTCTCACGCGCGAAACCCCCAGAGATAAGAACGAAAAGAACTGAGGAGAAAAAAAAAAGAATTTAGAAGAGAGCGCACGTTTCGCTCTGTCCCTCCACCCCCCTCTTCTGATACACTCAGAGACACACACCTCCTCACCAACAATCGCCATCATCTCCTGCACGTGTTTGTATGACTGGCCGTCATATGAAGAGTGTGTACACCTCTACAGACTGAAGTTACAGGGAAAAAGAAATGAAAACGCCCGTGAGGGGGGGGGGTAAATACCCCTTAAATATACATATACGTATATATATATATATATATAATGTCAATCCAGGGGCGCATGAAAGGTATACGCTACATTTTAATGCAGATATGTAACAAATGAAAATCTGGCAGAGGAAGAGGAGGAAAGGTTAGGGATTGGAGTCACGGCCACCATCCTGGTTGTTATTTATTTTGGGATAGAGACAAAAATCATTCCGTACATCTCTGTATTTATCATCCACCCTATTCATTCTCTACTCTTCGGCATCAAGTCAATCCACAAATTGATCGCTCTACACGTATATATATATATATATATACATATATATAATATACCTTGCTCGCCTGTGTGTGCGCCTCTTTTGTTTCTATCCTTCTACACTATTCCTCAGAATCATCATATTCATTAACATTTGTGTCCGTGTGTGTGTGTCAGTTCTTACGTTGCCGTGGCTGTTGATATATGTACGTGTGGGCACGCTGTTTTGTGGCTTTATTTGAACTTCTGGTGTCTATCACAAAGGAGTGTCCGTCCGCCCTCTCAACTCTGCCTATCCGCTGATTCCTCATCCACTTGTTTTTGTTATTGCTGTTGTTGCCTCCGCATATATCGCGTTGCGCTCACGAAAGTATTATTTTCTCTTCTAGGGCATTGACACCTATACACGCATATAAACGAAAACTCAGAAAAAGAAGAAGATGGCAGTATCGATGACCATGTTATCCGAAGAAGAGCTGAAGCAACAGTTATACAACCGCCAGGAGTATGTGGTGGGTTCAGAAACGCAGGCCAAGTACGGGTCAACAGATGTGCTCGTTGTTGGTGCCAGAGGTCTTGGGGCTGAAGTGATCAAAAATCTTGTTCTCACCGGCGTGAAGAGTGTGAGAGTGCTGGATAACGCTTTGGTCACCATCGAGGATCTCGGAACCAACTTCTTCTTGCGGCCAGAGGATGTAGGAAAGTCGAGAGGTGCTGTCGTGGCGCAGGCTGCTAAGGAACTCAACCGCTTTGTTGACGTCGTTTCTGTGGGCGGGGATCCGCTCGCGCATATTCCTGGAGTGCACGTGGTGATCTACACGAATGCTTACACCTCCACCCTGGTGGAGGCGAACGATGTCGCGAGGAGAAATAAGACGAAATTTATTAGCTGCGAGAGCCGTGGTGTCTGTGGCTGCATCTTTGTAGACGGTGGTGACACACTCGACATTGTAGACACAGACGGAGAAGATACTGTCATGTGTGTCGTCACGGCCATCTCATCGGATGGACTCGTCACGCTGCACGAGGAAAAGAACCACGAGTGCGAGAAGGGTAGCAAGGTATACTTCACCGGCCTCTCGGCCCTACCGCAGGCCAACACAGCGGATCCGAAAACTCCGTCATCGTGGAAACTCTTCGAGGTGGAAGAAGTCATCTCACCTCACATCATGCGTCTGAAGGGCATTTCGGAATTCCTCAGCGCTGGTCAACCCGTCAATGTCGGGACGAGCGCCTACCTGCACACTACCAAAAAAGGGCGACGAGAACACTACAAGACTCTGGCCGAAAGCCTCGGTAAGCCCGAATGCCTCACGATCTTCGACAAGGAGGAGAAATTTACAGCCGCTACAACGCTGCACGCCATGTTCACGGCTGTGGCACAGCACGGCCGCGCGCCCTCCTCGACGGCTGAAGTAGACGCAATCGTGAAAGCAGCGCAGGGTATTGACGCGGACGCAGAGGCACACGTGATGCGCACACTGCTCCCTGTCTTTGGTGGGGATATGAACCCGATGTCATGCTTCATTGGAGGCATAGCAGCACAGGAAGCGCTGAAGGTGTGTAGTGGGAAGTTCACACCGCTGCACCAGTGGATGTACTACGACGCGCGCGAGGTGATGCAGTTGTGGCGATTTGGAGCCAAGACTGTCTCTGCGTCCACGTTGTCCGCGTTGGCGGCAACGTTCCCCGATGCAGCAGAGACACCATCACGGCACACCGACCAGGAGAAGGTACTCGGACACGCGTTCCAGCGATACCTACAACGTCAGAAGGTTTTTATTGTGGGAGCTGGTGCGCTGGGCTGCGAGCTTATCAAGAACGTTGTCTTGATGGGACTGGGTGAGGTGTCCATCACAGATATGGACACTATCGAAATGAGCAACTTGTCTCGGCAGTTTCTTTTCCGCAACCACCACATTGGCCGCCCGAAGTCTGTCGTGGCCGCTGAAGCAGCTAACCAGATCAACGACGAGGTAAAGATAACACCGTACGAGGCCAAGATGGCACCCGAGACGGAGGCGATCTTTCACGAAGACTTCTGGGCACAGCAGGCGATCATTCTCAACGCGCTAGACAATGTGATGAGTCGAAAATACGTCGATAGCCGCTGTCTGTTTTATCAAAAACCGCTTTTGGAAAGCGGAACCCTCGGCACTAAGTGCAACATGCAGCCTGTCATTCCGTATGTAACGGAAAGCTACAGTAGCAGCTACGATCCGCCGGAGAAGGGAATTCCGCTCTGTACGCTGAAGAATTTCCCCAACGCGATTGAACATACGATTCAGTGGGCGCGTGACCTGTTTCACCTGATCTTCGTCAGTGTGCCAGCGGACGTGAACCAGTACTTGAGTGACCCCGCCGCCTTCGCAGACAACCTGCGCAATGACCCGGCTGCTGCAAATATGGTCATGCACAACGTGAACGATGCGCTGAGCCGGTGGCCTGAGAACGAGCAAGATTGTGTGCGTCTAGCGCGCCTGCTGTATCAAGAACACTTCAATGAGAGCTTCCGCCAGCTTCTGCACAACATCCCGCTCGATAAGCGGACAGAGGACGGACAGCTGTTCTGGAGCGGAGCCAAGAAGCCCCCAACACCCCAGGAGTTCGACGCCGCCTCGGAGCACGACGCCGAATTTGTGTACCACTGCGCCTGCCTCTTCGCCAGGGTGTATGGACTACCGGCGCTCTCGCTGTCCCGGGAGGAAACGATGAGAGAGGCGGCCGCCGTGGGGGTTCCCGACTTCGTGCCACGCCACGTCGTCTTCGCCACCTCGGAGAAGCAGACGTCGCAACAGACGACCTGCGCTAACGAGTTGAGTGTAGAGCAGCTTCCTCACGTCGCCAAGTTTGGCTCTCGCCGCATGAGCGCCGAGGAGTTCGACAAGGACGATATCACGAACCACCACGTGCAGTTCATCACCTACTGCTCCAACCTGCGTGCACGAGCCTACGGCATTCCGGTTGCTGACTTCAACCAAACAAAGCGTATAGCAGGCAACATCATCCCCGCCATGGTCACCACCACGTCTCTCGTCACGGGGTTGGTCGGCTTTGAAGTGCTCAAGTATCTCCTCATCCAATTCCACCACGAACGCCAAACCCCGACCAATGGAGCGGGGAGCAGCCACGCCGTGAAACTCCAACCAGGCGCGGACGAGGAGCCGGAAAAGCTGGTCACCCTCTTCCGCAGTGCCTTTGTGAACATCGCCCTTCCCTTTGTGGCCTTCTCCGACCCCATCGTTGCGCAAAGTCGCACCTACTCGTTACCAAGCGGCAAAAAGCTCCGGTGGGGCATCTGGGACCGCATCGATGTGGCGGAGGGTCGTGACATGCCCGTTAGGGAGTTGGTACAGCTTCTACACGACCGCTACGAGCTGGAAATATTTATGATCGCGCTTACGAATGGGAAAATGATTTACACCGAGTTTGGTGGAAAGGCGAAAGACAAGGAAAAGCGTGTGTCTGAGGTCGCTCAGGAGAAAGGTGAAAAACTGTACGACGGCATCAACTACTTCGACCTTGTGGTTACGGGCATGATTGGAGACGACGACGAAGTGGATGTACCTATTATTCGCTATCGCTACCGGTGACCGGGGAGATCCCTCGAAGAAAAGAGGAGGTCTACTCTGTGACTTATAAGCTTGCTCCACAGAGGTGTATGCATTGCATATATCTCTGCAATATTTTGTTTGTACATCTCTTCAGGTGTTTTCGGACAACGGAAGGCAGATTAGCTGCCGCTTCTCGCCTTCTCGCCTTCTCCCCTGTGCTCTACCCTCGATGAGTCGAGCGGCACGGGGGGTGGGAAGGAAGGGGGGGGGGCTACAAAAGAATAAGAGGGAGTTTCGGATGACACAGTTTCAGAAAGTATTTCCGCTCTTGGCTGTTGCGTTTGTGTGTGTGGTGGTGGGTAGACAAGAAAAACATAGAATTCAGATAAATCCACAGAAACGATGCTTAAGAAAGCCGATCCCCCCGGGATGCCCTCCCCCCCCCTGACCACGACCACGACCAACACCTTTGTTTGTTTCCGTCCTCTTGGCCCTGCCACGTGTGCCATTCTGGCTGACGCGGATGCTGCCAACCTTTTGTGCGGTGAGTGCTGATGGAATTCGGTCCAGGGCGATAACAGTATTCACTGTGAAGGCATCCATACACTATCCTGGTTCACGACAAGGGATAGAGCGACGCGAACAGCGGGAATTTTCCTACACAAAACGAGGAAATCGATGAGCCCCCACTCACCTCACCTCACCTCACCTCTCCCTTCCTCTGTTATGCCAAAAAATGCTGAGCAGACGAGCAAGATGGGTCGATTTGCCCCACGTAACAGATTGCCAGCACGATTGCGGGACCCCGTTAAAGGATATCGTTAAGCACCACAATGTGGCACTCGACTGCTTTCACTGCGTTTCAGAAAAGGTAACCTCTGGGCACACTGGGAGATGCACCATCTGGCAATGACACAAAAATATATATTTATTTCTCCACTCGAGTCCAGGTTTCCATTCTCCCCTTTCCCCCTCACTCGCCACCACCACCATCACACTCCCCCTTTTTGTTGTTGTTCCGCAGTTGTTGTTGTTTTTTGGTTCTTCTTGGGTTTTTGTTTCTGTGTGACTCGGGGCACCACAAATAAGGAGTGAAAAAAAAAAAAACTTTGCATGTGTATTCATTTTACCGAAGCCATTACAGCAAGTGGGATAGTCGCGCAGAGACACATTGGTCAAGCAATCACACATAATGGCACGTTCATGGTAACACACACACACACACACACGCATGCATGTATATATATATATATATATATATACAACTTTGGGGTCTGTACACCTATGCAGATGCGCTTCTCGAACGAGGAACGCGTCCCCCCTCTCTCTGTCTTGGGAAGAGGAAAGCCCATCTGAAAGGATACATGAACGCATATTTCGTATCATCTATGTGAGTGTTAGATGGCTTCTGAGAGATTGTCGCACCCACACTCAAATGCAACACCACATACTCCACGATTTACCATTTCTTCTCGATGTGCATCTATGGTCAATATCGCCCCCTTGTTCTGTACTCTACGCCCCCCCCCTCTCGCTTTGCCTCTTGAATAACGAAGACAAACGCCCTCCGTCTCTTTACAATTCTCTGTCCTTCGACTGATTATCTCGTCCCTCCTCCACGCACGCACACACGCATATTCATACTCCATTTCTTCCACTTGGCTTCTCTCGTTTTTCCCTTTTTCCTTTGCTCATTTCTATTCTTTCGTGTGTGGTTGGGCAGGACTGCGTCCAGTGTAGCCCAACCGATTATTCTTTCGCCCTCACAAGGTGTGTGCCTTTTGACCGTCTCGAGCCCTCTTCGCAGGCGATCTACTTTATTAACTCTGTTCCCCCCCCCTCCCTCCCCCTCCCCCCTTGGCTTCTGCATTCAATGGTGTTTAGCTACCATCTAGCTCGAGCACTGTAACAAACAAACAACAACAACAAAAAGGATCTATTTTTCTTACCATTTCCTTCCCGCTCCCCCTCAGACAGTGCAACTCCCTCCAGGGACCCTCTACTACGATTATTATTGTTTGTTGCTCATTGAGTGTATATATTGTAGGAGTAATTTTATCATCATACTTTTTATTTTTATTTTAAAAACGCAACAACTACGGAAACATTTTTTAAAAAAAAAACACACAGCACCCCCCGTGCAGACCCAGTTGCGATTTCCCTTTTAAACCCGCACATACGTATCGACACACACACGCGAATATATATTTATATATTCATATATATATATATATATATATATATATATATATATATACACACATATACACTTATATATTTATAGTTTTACATCACACCCATTTCGACATTCCACAAAAAGAGGGCGGGAAAAAAATCATGTCCCTATCTTATATCAATTGTTTGGTCGACAAAAGTTGTACTTACGGGGTCATCGGCGCTCTTGAACTCGCAAACCTGTACATGCTACAATTTTTCCCCGGTACTGTTGTGGTTCCTTTCTTGACGAGTTGCGCATGTATCGCGGCCGCGGCTAGCAAAGGACTAAAGCGCGTTGTAAAGCAACCCAGGCCGCCTGGTGCCCGAAAGCGGAGTCCAGGTATGCCCAGCAACCACGCCACAAGCCTCTCGTTCATCAGCCTGGTGGTGATCTATGGTGTACAGCGATATGCAGCGAACACTGCAGCAGGTGGCTGTTCGAAGCAGACGGTGTTGGATATGTCGACCCGCCTAACTCTCCCGCTAACGTATGTACGACTGCTGCAGGCATCGGTGGCAGCGTTCAGCCTCTACGTTGCATGTCTTCGGGTAATTCGAGGTCACCACACTGTTGCGCAAGTCGTTGCCGGATATCTGCTCGGTGTCCTCCTTGCCACGGTGTCCCTTGCAGTGAACTACTACGGCTACGCCGGCTCTCGCCTCGGGGGGCGAGTGGACGATTTGCCTCGGTCAGCGAAAAACACCATACTGCTCACCAGCATTGCCATCTCTGTGATGGCAATCCGTGCAATCGTCCGTGGTTCACGTGTGTCACACCTCAAGCGTTCCCCCACTCATGCTGCATGAAAGGGTGGAAAAAAGAAAGAGGGGGTTGAATTTAAAGAATGGTAAGCGGTAGTGGTGCAACAGGTGTGAGGGGAAAGGGGGAGATGTGCTCACCACCCCAAGACTCGACCCTCCCCCAACCCCCAACCTTCTTCGCTGCATTCGTCCATAACAAATCTTCTCATTACCGTAAAATTTAAGGAAAAAATTTTCCTCCACGGGCTCGGAAAAAGAAGGAAAAAATACACTCGACCAAGAGGAGATCACTGTTGTTGTTTTTTTTTTTTTCTAACCACCCCTTTTTCGCCTTCTTATGTGTTTTGCTTCCTTTTTTTTTTCTAACCGAAGTGGGAAATAATTCGATGCATTATGGTCATCATTTTCTCTTGGTTTTTTATTTTCGTTTTCTTTATTTTTTGATGTGCACACACACACACATATATATGTATATATGTATATATATTATTATTATTATTTTGTTCTTATTTGCACACTTACGCTACGATCCTAGGTGAAAACAATTAATTCCTCCCATTTTTCCCTTTGAGCTTACGTCTGGATAGATGTGTGTGCGTGTGTGCGCTGACTCGCTCGGTTGTTCTCCCTTTTTTTTTCCATTCATGCAACTTTCCGAAGCAGCTTTTTTTTTTTTATCCGTTTCGAAATAAGAGGGATGTGGCTTCTTACAAGACTCCCTGCCCTTTTTTTCTCCCTCTTCCTCCTCCTACATGCGCCGCTCTCCTCGTCCGTGTATACACGCATATATATTATTTGTGGGAGATGCTGGAGCCCGGTGGATAATATCTTGCAGGGGACTTCTATGTCGTGGTGAAGATGCTGTATCCGACGAAGAAAAAGCATATGGAAGAACTACTACAGAAAGAAAACAGAAGTGACACAGCAGCACCGAAATATACGTGGATTAGGTCCCCCAAAAAAAAAATTAAGTGTTGACACGATTCCCGATTTCAGTCGCGTCGCTTAACCCCCCGCCCCCTATGGTTCTCTCGTTTTGCAGCACAAATCTACACGTTGAATCGCAGGCGATTCCACGCGACTCGATGTGTCATATTTATTGCTGTCTGTGTATGCTCGACCCTCGACGGTTCCTCGTTCTTCCCCCCCCCCCTACACACTTGCCCAGCTAGCTCACTCTTTATTTCATTCAAAGCCCTAAACACTTTTCTTTCCTCGTATATATGTATATATATATATATATTGAACTTCGCAACGCTGCGCGCAGGGTCTCGTTTTTCCCACCCCAGGATGCCCCCTGTCTGTGTTCTTTGTTGACCTCCCTCTCTATCCCCCACCCACCCACACATCCCCCGCTGCCGCAAGTAGTGAATTTTTTTTCTTCTTGCTGGCTCTATACATCCAGTCTGAGCTCCAGTCCGTATGTGATGCTTCAACTGGAGAATATGTGTATATATATATATATATGTATACCTGGGAAAGGGGGTACGAAGCACTGTGTACTAAGACACGAAAAAAAGAAAAAGATAAACGCCGCGGGAGTTGTCTCATCCATGAGTGCGGCAACAGATTCCCTTGCTTTATTTCTGTACTGAACGACCCCCCCCTTTCTTTTCCTGGAACTCTTGCTCCCGTCCCTTCTCCCCTTCCATACTCTCTTCCCCATTCGTCGTAGTCTCCTTGAACAAAGCCATCGCCACCCTTGTGGGACAGAGACACCTTCGCCACGGTAGATGCCCCGCCTTCAGTTGGCCGGTGCGTACTCAGTAGTTTCCATCAACTCGTTTATCCCTTCCCCCCCCCCCCAAGTCGCCATCCCTGATCCCTGACCTTTCATGTGTTTACCGAGGTACACGGCACAGCTGTAGCGTAACAGCCCATAAGTGCTGTGTGATTTAGGGGAAAAAGGGAACCTCTCCTCCTCTGCTACGCCTTGAAGGATTCTCCCTGAGCAGCAGCGCTGCTGCACTTGGAAAAAATAAAACAACGTAGATAAGTTCAACACAGATAGACGCCCCACCGCTTGTGCAATGATCCAGCTCTGTCGATCGCTCCAGGTGGCGCGCATCGGCGTCGGGCCGCTCCGGCCTGCAGCCCCGCTGCTGTGTACCTTTCAGCCAAATCTCACCTCTCTCACAAACCAACTAAACCGACACGAGCACTTCCTCAAGTATGGCAACAAAAACACACCAATAGGCATTCCTCGTGTGTCGCGGCGCGATGTGCGGCCTATCTCTGTCCTCCATGAAACCCCACACCTGTTGGTCGCAGGGCGTAACTACGCGAACGGTTTCGCTGGAAACCAATTCCTTCTAGTGCAAAAAGAAAAGAAGGAATGCATCTTCATCGATGCAGCGGATGACTGGCCTGATGATTGGGTCTCCTTCATCGCCACATCTGGACTATGTCCAACACACTTCTTTCTAACACACTGCCATGTTGACTGCATTGTTAACCTCAACGCGTTCATCGCCGTGATGGAGGAGCATTTCCACGTGCGGTTGGGGTTGATGTGGTGCCCGGCGGAGCAGTCCTGGGTGGACGCTTTCCCACGCGCCTGTGAACGCTATGGTCGCGTCGAGGAGATGCGGCAGCCGCTGCCACTACTACAGAACAGTTTGTACAGCTACTACACGTACGCGCATCAGCTGACCGAGCAGGAGCGCGCCTTGAAGGAGGCAGCCGCTGCCGATGAGGAGGGTGCGGACAACGCCGAGCCAGTAACCCGTAATCGCAACTCTACATCACAGCGCAAACTGCCACAGCAGCTGGTCCGCTCAAATGACATTCTTCTTTCCAGCGCAACAAACCGCTCCACCTCCTTTTACGAGTTTGGTCCTCATTCCTTGCTGCATTACGTTTTTACACCAGGTCACTCACCTGGACACATGATGCTGTCGCTCCCGCGCGAGCGGCTTCTTTTCACCGGCGACTTATTGTTTTACAATAGCGTCGGGCGCGTCGACTTGCCCTGGGCGTCAGCGGAGCGACTCGCGGAAAGTCTCTTGACACTGGAAACATACCCAGACAATACAGTCCTGCTACCGGGTCACGGTCGCCTCTCAACCCTTGGACGGGAGCGACGGGAAAACCGTGCATTAAGAGCCTTGTACGAGCGCCGCGCCGCTGGAGACCAACGTGTGTCCATCGGCTACAATACCGGATACCTGTAAGCATGCACTCCTATCCGCATTCCCTACCTCCAAGACCCCCACCACCACCACCACCACCACCACCACTCCCGAATGAGACGAGGGGATACAAGCCAATGCTGCAAGCAACGCTTTTTTTTCTTCAACGTAACTCTGTTTGCAGTAAGCGTAGCGCGTTGGCCATAACTTGTACTTTCCTTGGTTAGAGACTCGAAGGCGCCAAACGACCCATTCCGGTCTCTTTTCAGCGAAACTCTTCACAGACACTCACAGCATCTCTTCTAGAAACTGAAAAAAAAAATTTAAGGACGTGAGGACTAAAGGGGGGATATGTGTCAAGAAGGTCATTACCTCCTCCGCCCCCCCCCCTTCTCTGTGTCGACGATGCAGTTCCTGTGCCAGGGCCCGCGCCAGATACACCTCCACGCAAGCGCGCCATCAAAAGGCTGCTAAGTGGCCCCGTGTGTGTGCTTTTTTTTTTGATCGTTTCTATTTCTGAAGAATATTTTTTGTTGCTGTTGATTTGTTTTTTTTTTTTGAGGGTACAATTCTGTCTCGCTCAAAAGGACGACTGTCTTTCTCCTCCATAACGGCCTCCAACACCCGAGCATAAAATTCTTCTCTCCATCCCTCCCTCGCTGCTCCCCTTCTCCTCCTCAACTCCGATCATCTCACTTTTTTTTTTGTTCTCGCTGTTAAATTGAGCGAATCCGGACGCTTTCATGGACCCTTGAACAATATAAACCATAAAAAACAGAGAATCTCAAACAAACAGAAACAAAAAAAACTTTTTTTTTAGGTGCATCGATGTCATCGTGGGTGTGCCCGGAGTGCGAATACGAAAACGAGGAAGCTGACGCAGTATGTGCAGCCTGCGATGCGAGCCGACCTACAGCAGTCCAGGTTGCTTCCACCGCGGATGACGACGATCAGTATGCGCATATCTGCGTTGGTGTGATTATGGAATGTGAAGACGCGCCCAACACCAAGCTGAAGCGCCTGCAAATCAATGTAGGCCAAGGGGCGCCGATCCCGGTCGTGACGGCCGCGACCAACGTAAAACAGGGGGATCACGTTGTTGTGGCTTGCGTCGGGGCAGATGTGAAGGGCGAGATCGTGGCCAAGACAACTGTCAAGGGTTTTCCTTCTCAAGGGATGCTGTGTGACGCAGGTATGCTGGGATGGGTGGGCGGCGGGGCAGGTGCAGCGGTAACGTTACCACAGTCCTTCGCAGCTGGTTCGAGACCACCTAATAGCCGCCCGCGTGGCGACGTTGTGTGAATGCATCGAGTAAGGAAGCAAACAGACAGACATGACCTACATGGCGGGAGGGGGCGTATGGATTGGTTTCAGCGCCGACAACCGGTACCGAAATGACTTGGTGTGTTGTGAATCTAAGCTTGGCTGAGGATCGCCTCACATTTCTTTCCTCTCTTCCAATTATTCCCTTCACCTTCGGCATCGTGATAGGCAACTATATCGAAGTCTTTGCTCGTAGTAACAGTATTAAAAATTATTAATTTGAGTATCGAAGCGGAGTTGTTTTTCAGCGCTTCGTTTCGCCGCTGCCATCACCCACCCACCCACCCACCTACGTGTTCCTTGACTTGTGGTAGCGCAATCCATCCTAGAGTGCGGTGTGTGACGGAGAAGGTATTACGTAATAAAGGGGTGACCCGATGTAAACAAGCAGGCGCCTCGTTTTCCATGGACAGTCACGCCTTCAGACCACGTGTACTCTTCCCCTCATATCTGATCATCCTCTTCTTCCTCATTCAACATGCGCTACAAAGCTGACGCAGATCTCCTCCCCCCCCCTCGCCACACACATATATATATATATATATATATGAGTGCGTGTGTGTGGGTGTGTATAACCCCCCTAGCGCAATTCATCCTGTTCACCTTCGTCTCATAGTAAGCACCTGTTGCTAAGAAGGAACAGAACAACAACAACACCACCACCAGCTGCATTTAACGGATATCTCCCACAACTCCACACACCAGGCAAAAAAAAAAACAAAAAAAAAGAGGGAAAGTGTGTGTGTGTGTGTGTGTGTGTGTGTGTGAACAAGAGGAAAAAGTAGTACCCACACTTCTTTGCTCTGGAAGAAAAAAAAAAGGCGGTAAGTGCTCTCTCTGGTTTATCTCTTGACCTCTGTGGCAATCTGGAGGAGTTTACTCCATATATATATATATATTATTTTTTTATTATTTTTTTTTGACCTATTGGGCTGCCTGTTCGCCCCTCCCTTTTCCCCTATAGGGAGCCGAGAGTTCATACGGCAGCGTAAGCTGTGAGCCACCTCACAGCTCTCTACGTCTAGCGTCTGCACTGCTGCCACGGACAAGGCTGCTCCGAGGATCTTAGCCCTACTTGCCTTTTTCTTCATTTTGTCCGGCTTTGAAGTGGTGCCTGCCTGTCTCTCTCGTCTCACTCCCCACTCCCCACTCCCCTTTACTTGCTACCGTACCAATTTATTTATTTATTTTTTTTTGAGTCGTCGCACACGCCACACATCTTCTCCTCGAGGGTGGCAGCGCACACCATCGGTGGTCTTTAGTGCCGTTGAAGTAGGACGCTGTACGGGTGTTGGTGCGGGTGGGATGGGAAGGTCCCGCAACGCCACTTGAACCTCTTCTCTCCTCGGTGAATCAGCTTCCCACATTTTTTTTTTTGTACACGCGTGCAGTCACATACAGCTGTGGCGGGAAGTTGGGATAGCAGGGGCGAGGACAAAGGCAGGGTACCTCTAAATCGAGAATAAACGTGACGTGACTCAGTCTCTGTAGGATCCACGTTGCCTGCAAAGTAGAGCGTGGGTGAAATTCGGTGTAAAGGAGGAACTCCCCTCCTTCTTCACACACACGCGCACACACATACGCGCGCGCGAGAGAGAGAGAAGAAAAAGCCGGGAAAATTGCGAGACTGCGACAGGCAGACATTTGTCGCTCTCATCCACGTATCACCTTTTTCCCTCTCATTCGCAAGTGTTTACTCGTAACGAGCTAACGCAACCGATGACGATGGAGAACACCTCGCTCTTCTCGGAGCTCTCCAGCATTACGGAGACCGTTGGCGCAGCGAACTATGGTCGATGTATCTCTATATTTGTGACCAGCAGCGATCCCTCGCAGGATGAGCTAGCAGTGCGCCTTGGTGGACCGGGGTGTCCGTGGAAGATGATCGAGCTTCCTATGCAACAGCCACTCGTCCTGCACCGCCAACATAGCGTCCGCGTTGCCCGACGCGCGACTGAGCTGGCGTTCGCCACGAGGGAGTATGTGGAGAGCCACGTGGCCGATGAGGATGAGGTGCATCCGAGCGCAAACATGGCTGCCATGGATATACTCACAATGAACGCTGTCAGCGCCGCTGCCTCGACGCTGGTAACGTTGACTAACCATGAGGCCGAAGATGGCACTGCTGAAGCAGAGCTCACCGCGGCTACAAACCTGCCGGATGACACGGCCACTCCCGGAAGCGACCAGAGCACACCACAGCCACCACTGCACATCAACTTCCGTTGGGCGATTGGGGAGGTGCTTCCCGGGTTCATTCCGACCGGTGATGACGCCACGAAGGCCAGAGAAGACAACGTTGGCAATGAGAAGGAAAATTTTCCCAACAGCTCGGAGAAGGGAAGTGAGATGGAGACGAGCGGCCAATGGAGTAAACTGCCATCTCACAAGCCCCCTCTGTTGAGGGATCTATCGCCAGGATTATCACCGACATCGGCTTTCGCAGACGTGAATACCCCAAGAGGGGAGAACGAAAGGGACGTGACTGTCGCTTTAAACGCTGATCCCACTCACACAGCCCCTCCCAACGACCACAGCAGCAATGAGGATGAAAAACTGCACAAGAAAGGCGAAGCAGCCACAATGCATAATGAGAAAGCTGCGTCAGTAGTCCCATCGCCGTCCAACCCGTCTACCCTTCCGGGGCCCTCTTCTGTTCACGACGACGCACTGTCGTCGGCGGCGATGTCTGTCGCCAACGAAGCGGTCAGAAGTGCTATCGCGTCACCGGAGAACAGTCACCCACTGTCTGCAGCCGCCAGCTCGTGTGTGCGCTTCTCTCCCCCCCGTTCCGTCACACCGCGTCGCCAGCGCCCACACAATTTTCGTCGGAACATCCTCCAAGTAGCGCTTGCCCCATCGATTGGGCTATCCTCAGAGAATGCCAACAACTGCGGTGAGACAACAGATGATACCCTGGACATCAGCGACGACGAAGACGTGGGCTCGGGGAACCTGACGTCAGTGGCTAGACAGACTTCTCCGATACCCCCGTCGGCAAGCGCAGCTCGAACCTCCATCAACCCTTCAGGATCAAAAGTAGTGCCGACACTAGACCCTAACAATATCATGCCCAATGTGCACAACAATCCAAGCAGAAAACCACGCAGTGCGTCGCTCGAACAGGCTCCTATAACCGACGCGACCAATGGTACCTTGAGCGGCCAAAATCATGCAAGGCCCCTCGCTGAAAGAGATCGAGGTACCGCTGCACTCAAAAAGGCGTTATCGTCGCCACGCCCAACGACGGACAATTTATTTGAGGGAGTCGACGGCACCACTTCCATCCTGATGGTGGGGGTAGTGGCTCTCTACAATGTCCATGGCACAGCAGACCCGCATCGTGTAGCCTCGGTTGAGATCAAAGCCACGACCTTGGAGAGGGAAAGCAGGACGAACGACCCTCCCTCACACACACCTACGTTCTCGTTTACCACGAAGCCATCCCTGCGCGGCCTCGCGGCGGTGGTACCGCAGGTAAGCAGCCCTTTTCTACTGCTACACCCGCGTAAAAATGACAAAAATCGCGCCGATGCTGCTCACGCAGACGTCGCTGACGCTTCCTCTGCGGTGTTGCCTGCCATGCAAGCCACGTGCATTGTGACTGAACAGATGGCGTCCACGGAGAAGGGCCTCGCGAGTGGACTCAAGTCAACGACGTTGTGGACTCGCATGGCCGATGTGGTGCCAGAGCACAGCTCACCATCGCCACTGGCATCCCAGCCAGGAAGTATAGTACCACTTAACCAGGAAATGCGCTTCACCGGACCCAATGGTGATGTAGTTCTCACTGTTTGGACATTTATGACTGTAAGTGCCTACCGCGAAGCGGTGCTGAACGTTCGCTCCCGTGTCACAGAGCCAAGCGCGAAGCCGGTTATGCAAATGCTTCTCATCAACGAATCCTCGTCGCAAGTGAAGCAAAAAACAGCGACCTGCAACAACCCATCGACAGCCACCGTCTGGGTGAGCTCACCGTCATCCGCTGACGCATCTGGTGCTGATGACATTGTACACCGCGTTGTAACCGTATGTTCACCGCATAGCTATCTGCAGCAGCCAATCACTGTACCTGTTAGCAGCCCGCTCGTCTACGTGGCAGTGAAGCCGTTCTCATCTTCACTTGCCGCATCGCCTGTGCAGCCCATTTTCCCGCGCATTTTATCTGAGGTGTGGACACGGTTACCGTTGGTCTTACGCGATGACGGCACCACCTCAGATCCTTTCTTTCCTTCCTCGATGGTTTTGTATTACCGCCTTGTCGATGCGTCGACTGCTGCTGCTGCTGCTGCTGAGTCATCATTGCCCGTGCCCCTACGCCACGCATCAAAAGCGCCTCCCAGTATCCACGGGGCATCTGAACTGCGTGAGGTCACCATCACGGTCCGCCCACCACAGACCTTCTTAGCGGCGCTGTCGTGCTCCGCTGAAAGTAAGGCGCACATCAGCCGATCGGCAGCTTCCAGTGAAGCTGACACGGTTCTCACACAGGCATCAGCTTGGAATCTCGTCCTCCGTCACGCTGTGACACACGCCGTCCTCACGGAGGCCTCCCCAAGCACAGGTGTCCTCACCTATCATGGATTTTTCCCTCCATGGCGGGACGGGCACAAAGCATCTGAAAACTCCAATGCACTGCATGCAACTGACAGCGCGAGCGCGGACACCTCAACACTCGGTGAGGTGGGGTGCCTTCCACTGGAGGTGCTCCTGGTTCCCACCAGTGGGCTGACCAGACAGCATGATGAAAGGTCTTCACAGCCGAACTCGGGAACGGCAAGGGCGCCGCACATCACACGCCTCCTCCCTCGCACCGCCCCTCTGGGCCGTGGTGGCAACCTTCTCTCCCAGGGGCTATATGAGACACCGAGCGCCAACGCGCTGTCTGGAACCATGTGGATATCCTGCTCCGCTCTGCACGCCGCCCCATCCACCGGCTTGCACTGGAAAGATTCCCTCTGTGTATCGTCTGCGCCAACTCCACCGACTGTGCCGGCCGCGGTGCTCAGCTCACCCTCTTTGACATTGGGGGCACAGCTCAAAGTCACGTGCGATATTCGCTCCCACACGCTCGACGCTGAGTCGGCAGTGTTTTCTCTGCAATCTTTGCGACTCGCACCGTCCTCGCTTATTGGCAACGCACCGACGTCCGCTGCAGGTGCGTTGTCGTTACCACCGACGAAGGTGCAGTTGTGGTTCACCACCAGTGGTGGAAGCGCTCAGGAGGTGTACGATGCCTGGGAAGCGAAGGGTGTACCCTCAGTAAAGGAGGTCCGGAAAGCCTGGGCACCTGCGATTCCTGGGGCCAACAGCAGCTGTACACCACCTCTGTATGTAGGTCCAGACGGTCAGCTGGAGAACACAAACGCGCCAATTCTTCTATCGACCACCAACGGGTGTGCTCGTTTATGCGTAGCACTGACCCTTGCACCAGAAGAAGCGATGTATTCTCACGGCATGACCGATGCGCCCACACTCCGACATTGTGTGGCAGCAGTGCGAAAGCGTGCTATTCACCGTTACAATAAAGAGCAAGCAGTGTCCGGCGTTGCGCCAGAGAAAAACGGGGAAGAGAATCTTCAGCTGTCTGGAATCCAGATAGCAGAGCTGTTCGTCCACTGCGTCAACACTGTTGCAATGCGCGTTGACAACTACGCGGAAGTGGATCTGAGCTCGTCCCTTGTGGCTGCGAGCGAAAGGCCCGGTCACACACGACATCGGCTTCTGACCAGCACTGTCAGTGGCTCGATACGCATGAATCACAACGTGGTGCTTAAGCTCCAAGGTCAGTGGATAAAGGTGCCGAGCCAGGTGGCGGCGCTGTCAGAGCACTACACGCCGTCTCCGCGGCTGTGGGGATTGCGGCGCAGCTGCATTGTGCGGCACCCAGATCCACCACCGCGAGTCGCCTACGGCTCGACCACCGCAGATGGAGCGAGACTGATGCGAGAGATGTTGAAAGCAAACGCCAGCTACGACGCCGTTGTGACGAGTGTGCCGCTGGACTACACCGACCCATCAGAGCAAGCCTTCCAGAGACTTCTGCCGGGGCTATCGTACGACCAAGTCATATTGCATATGAAAAGGCAAGAGGCGCGGCTGCAGCCGTACATTCAGACAATTCATAGCGCGCCGTGTAGACCGTTGACCGCATCGCTAATTCGAGGGAACCTTGGTGCAGCAAAGACGGAACAGAGTTCGAAGGATCAAGACGTCGTGTCGCTCGAGAACACATCGGAGCTCCTCGAGCAAATCTTTGGACCTGCGGGAATCGCCCATGCCGCGTACACATCCAAGGTGTCTCGAAAGATGGCAGTCGTGCATTTTTTCTTCGGCGACATACATACAACTCGCACTGCACTAAACGTTTCATGGAGAGCGTGTATCTCCTCCAGAGACGAGATCGAAGGCGTTAAAGCACAGCCTTGCGGTGACGCTGCTACTTCCTCGTCGTTCTCAGTGTTGGTGCTGTGCGACAGTCTGACCCGCACCTCGAAGCTCTACAACTCTCTTCCAAAAGGCGTCGCCCTGCGCCGGTTTCCTTGTGAGAGTCATTGGCGCTATCCGCCGGAGCTCACGTGGTACCACGGCAGTATTGGCGTTAAAAGCGAGGAAGATCAACAGTTGCTCGAAGAAGGCGAAGCTGAATGGAAACGTGGATTGACAGAGCAGTGGCTCGGCCCCCATCAAAAACCGGGGCCATTGATCGTCTCTGCCATAACGCAGTATCCGTGCTCCTGCATACCGCTGGTGGTGGAACCATCACTGACACGGTGCGCTGACGGGCAGCACTCCATTCTCTTTGGAGGTCTCTCGGCAGCCACAGGGGTTGCCTCGTCAAGTATATACGCCTTCGACGACACGACACAGATGTGGCACTTGCTGCGCGCGCGACAGAGCGCTTCCAACACGCTCGCCTCCTCAGCCGAAAACGGGGGGCCGCCGCCTCGCTACGGCCACACAGCTGTCTACCGCCCCTCCGACGGTGCCATCTACATATTTGGTGGCCGCAACAAACACCACGATGTTGCAACGTCGGTCTTTGGAGATGTGTGGAGGTTGTCATGGGACATGACCGCTGGTGTGATGGAGGCAACAGAGCTGCCTTGCAGCTTGGCTGACGGATCCTCCGCTGTCACAAAGAGCGATGTAAACCGCACGTCTTTGCCGCTGTCGTCCGAAACGGTTGGAGACGTACTGGCTCGATGGCGCCATGCGGCAGCGCTACACAACGATTACATGGTTGTGATCGGAGGTCAGTCGAGCCTTGGCGCGTTCTGCTCGTGTTCGGAGGTGCTGTATCTCGACCTGAAATCGTTGACGTGGGATATACGCCGCAGCTTCGGGACCGAGGCGCCCTGTCCTCGGTACGGACTTCTCGCAACCGTAGCGAGCGGAGAATCCACGCTTTATGTCTTCGGCGGGTGGGGCCAAGTCCCGGGGAAGACCAGGGATGTGCATAACGTCATGTCCCCTGGCACTATTGCCAGGAGCAATAAAAATTGTGATGTAGTAGAAGCACGAGAGGCGCAAAACGCCGTAGCCCTCTCAGACTTTTTCACGTTGGACCTCATTACGCGCATGTGGAGTCGGGTGGAGCCGAACGGCACCGTGCGACCACCAGCGCTCGAGCTTGCTGACATGACCTCGTGTATTATTGATAGCTCCCCTGTGATTCTGCTTGTTGGTGGTCGCAACAGCGGCGCTGTGGATGTAGCACCTGCAACAGGGCCGCATACCACATCGCAGCTAGATGTGTTCATCTTTTCTACTGCAACACTCTTTTGGCGAATGGTGTGCATGGACTGCACCCCGGCTGCTCCTCGCTTTGGCCTACGGGTGGTGGCGTCAGCCACTTCAACCAAGGCCCCCGAGTTGGTGCGCAAAGTGGGCAATGTACCGCGAGTAGGATCACCACTTCTGCGTCGTGCACTGTCGTCGCGCGGGAAAAGTATCGGCAATATTCTTGTTGTCGGTGGGCTTCCTCTTCAAGAGGCCGACATTTTGCACGCATCGCCAGCCATCACAATGCTTCTGGTCGCCGTCAAAGGAGCCACCAACACCAGCAGCCACGTCACCAGCGAGCTTGGTGAGAGTGAAGAGCTGTTGCCCTCGCAGCGGAAACCTCTGACACCACAGCTGCCCACTAAGCCGCGCTCTCCTTCGACGCGCCGGCTGACGACCCACACATCGAAAAAAGCTTCACACGAGCCGCATCCACCGCCGATGGACAACCGTCGAGCACAGACCGCCACATCGTACCGGCCACCGTCTTCCCCGTATTCGAGTGTAAGAGGTGCTGAGCGCCACAAACACAAGGAGGTGACGGGAAATTTTGTACCGCGGACGCCACCGGCTGCTCCATTCCGCAAATCGACAAAATTCGCTCGCGTTGTTTCCTTGGAGACATGGCGGTCGGCCGTTTCTGCGAAACATCTGCACCTTCACTATCCATCTTGTTACAGTACCTTGACGCCCCAGCAGCAACGGCACCTCGTTCAGCGCCTGTACACGCGGGGCGTGGAGATGCGTGCTGCTCATCGACAGAAACTTCAGGATCAAGTTGACCAGGAGCTTACCACACATGCCTGCCGCAGCACACATGTATACAGACACCCCCGTGGCACTAATGGTAGCGCGAAGCCTCTTCGCCACTCCCCAGCGCCGCGATTCCGCCCGCACAACAGTGCAGCCACAAGATGGAGTGGGGGCTGGACACTGTCAGCCGCTAGGGACACCACTGACGACGACACAATGGAAAACGCCACATCGGCCCACCGCGGCTTGCAAGGCAGTTTTCTTGTGTGTGGAAACAGCAGCAGCAGCATCTTTCGTAGTCAAACGACGTCAAGCAGCAGCAGTAGCGATCCAGATGGGGGCACTGAGGCTGTAGATCCACCGTTGGCGGAGGAAATATCCCCGACGCATGTGTTGGGCCGGGATAAAGCATCCGAGAGCATACATAAAAGTTACGGCGAAGAAAACGAGAGCTCTACCGTCTGTGGAGACAAGTTTGTTGAGTCTAAGAGCGACACGCTGTCAAGCCTCGCCGCGTCACCGCAGCGGAACTCTGAAAGTAGCGAGTACGACCAATTTGAGAGCTCGTCATCGTACGAATCGTTAGCGGTATCGCCTTTACAAGACGCTGTGGCGGCAGCACCCGTCAGGCCAGCCTCGATGCCAGTGACCGTGCCTGCTTTAGCAGCTTCTATCGAAAGCATAAAGGTAAACCAGGAGGATGAAAATAAAGACGACAACACCTCTTCTGCAGCGACGTCGGAGGTGCTCGCTGGCCCATCTACGCCGGAGCCGTCGTCATCGTTATCGTCCTTTAGCTCGACGAACAGTGTCTTGTCAGGGCCGCCGTATCCCTATGAAGTACCCCCCTTGATAGACGCGGGGCAAGAGCAGTCACAAACCATAGAGCTACAAGAGCCTGACGCACCTAATACGACACGACAAGCGCAGCCATTGCAGTCGTCACCTGTGTCGTCCAGGTCTCCCTTACGCCCGCCGAGTGAGGAGGAAGAGTCCCACACAGCGCCGGCAAAGGTGGAGAAAATAGAGAGCGGCGCGGCGGAAAGCAGTGACTGGGAGATGGACTCAGATGTGGCAGCCCCCATGGCCGAGGATCCTCCTCACTCGTCGGCGTCCTCGTGGTCGGCCCCTTTGCCCCCGGCCCCGGAAAACGAGCATGACCCCATATATTCCACATCGACCTCTCCGCAGGACACCTTTGCGCACGAGAACCCTATAGCGAATAATGATATCACCGCGGGCTATGATCCAGTGGTGGATGAAGTGAAGACCAAGGAGGTGGATGACGACTACGCTGATGCTACCGACGACTGGGAGAGCATATCAAGTGACAACGAAGGCGGCGACAGCAGGAGCCGCCTTCGGTCAGCAAGCAGTTCACGAGGTACCCCAACTCCTAGTGAAGTAGAGGAGGAAGTCCTAGAGGGTGCACACCCCGCGTCGGAATCTACCGAGCGCACCAGGAACAGTGACAAGGATGCGGAAGAGTTTGAGCAGGCGACAGCCACAACGCCGTCCCTTTCCTCACCATTTGAAACTTCGGCACGGGAGAGCCGGAGTCCAGAAAGCGAGCTCTGCAAGCTTCCTGGGGCAGAGAGACCCCTTCATTCTCCTCCTCCAAATGGTAGCATATCCACCGCAGCGGATCACGAGGACGACGTGCCCTCCTCTCTCATTTCGTTGGTAGATACACCTGCAGTCGCCGTAGAGAGAACCACGGTACCTGGCAACGTGTACGCTGGCAACCGCAGCAGCACCGAAGATGATGCATCTCACGACACCGGTGACCAAGTAGACGACAAGCCCGCCCCCGACAACCGCGGCGACTCCTCATCGCTGTCCAGCCAGGAGGTGCCCACCAGCCCAGGCAGCGAAAAACTCGACGGGGAACACCAGCATTCCATGAGGCTGGGCAGCGCCAGCAGCCGTAGCTCATCCTCTGCGGCGCCGGCCAGTTCAGGGAGGAGTGACGAGATGCTAGATTTGCCGGATGACGGTGATGAGGTCGCCGACAGCCTTTCCGACACACCCATCCAGTCGCCCGCTGTGGAGGAGTCCATCGAGGGGGAACTCGCCAACACACAGGCATCCGTGTCGTCTGTGGACCATGAGGTCAGCGCGGAGAACCCCACAGATCACAAAAATACCACCCTGGAGTTCCAGGAAGCGCAGTCAATCGAGGAAGCACCGACTGCATCTGACGACACCGGTGACCAAGTAGACGACAAGCCCGCCCCCGACAACCGCGGCGACTCCTCATCGCTGTCCAGCCAGGAGGTGCCCACCAGCCCAGGCAGCGAAAAACTCGACGGGGAACACCAGCATTCCATGAGGCTGGGCAGCGCCAGCAGCCGTAGCTCATCCTCTGCGGCGCCGGCCAGTTCAGGGAGGAGTGACGAGATGCTAGATTTGCCGGATGACGGTGATGAGGTCGCCGACAGCCTTTCCGACACACCCATCCA
>CM007343.1:188282-200782 GCA_000333855.2 Endotrypanum monterogeii | reverse complement strand
ATTAAGGACCCGAAAGAGGGTCCTATAGTGTAGCGGTTATCACTTCGGACTTTGAATCCGAAAACCCAGGTTCGAATCCTGGTAGGACCACTTTTTAGTGTTGTGAAATAATGGATCTAGGGGGTCACAGCTACCTATGCATGCTGCGTGGCGTGGGTGATCTAGTGGTTATGATGTCTGCTTTACACGCAGAACGTCGCGGGTTCGAACCCCGCCCCGCGTATTTTTTCCCGGCATGAGAACGTCGTCTGTCGTTCGTGACGCGAAAAAGAATGTGCTCCCGGCGGGGCTCGAACCCGCGATATCCGGTTCATAAGACCAGCGTCCTAACCAACTAGACCACGGGAGCGGCGTTAACGTGAGTAACGCCTTTGAGGGAGTGTTTTAAAAGGAGGGACAACAGAGAAGATGGGGAGGAGTAGCCGTCTGGGCCATTAGGGGGTCGGAGGGGGGGGGGCTTCCTCGGGCATCGGGGTGGGGGGGGGGGGGGGGGGCAGCCAGGGTAAGGCGGCGAGGGGCATAAGCGTTCGCTATCGCTAGATGAATCCCCGTGACACAATGCACGCTGGCGTGTTTCCCTTAGATGTTTGACAACCAATAATTATTGCACCCGCTGTCCCAGGTACGGCCCAGGTACACTCCACCCGACGGAAGTTGGCGCTCGTCATCTATTGATATAGGTCTGCTCTGTTGCTACTAATGCTCTTGCCGTTTTCCCCTGCAACGCCCTTTTCCCCACATCCGGGCATGAGGGGGAAGGACGGCGATGCCTCACCGACGAAGAAGTCGCATGAGCCTCGGCATTGTGTGCCGCATCGCCCCACAGCCGCCAGCAGCTCCTCCAGGCAGCAGCCCACCTAGGGCAGGCCCTGATAGGAACGACCCCGTAGCAGACACCGTCTTCCCTGCTGCACCAGGCATCGACTGGCACTGATGCGGCGGCACATACGGTGCAGCGCGGAGCAAGCGCGAGCAACTCTCGTTCAAACGCCGCGCCAGCACCTCCGCGGAGGGAGCGGCTGTCGGCAGCACACCCAGGGTCCGCCCGTCTGTGACGCTATAGAGCGATACTCCCGACACGTCCTGCGTCGCTAGGCATGACTCAATATGATGTGCCTTCACGGTCGCTGCATGTTCTAGGTCCAGCACCCCCGCTTCGGTCGGCAGGTACTCGTCTGCTGCCTCCTTGCGCAGGTCTACGGCGTAGAGAGAGCGAAAGAGCGCCAGTTTGTCGCGGAGGTCAGATGGCGCCGTCTCTAGGGTATACCCAGCCTCGCCCAGAAGGTTGAGCAACACTGTACCTGTCATCAGCGCGTCGTACCCCGCCTCGTGCGCCGCATTGCCGCCGCCGCGCCCCAGCAGTGTCACCGGATCGTACCCCTCGAATCCCAGCGGCAGCTCAACGCTGCAGTGCGGTGACGCACCCATGTACGTCTCGTGCAGACTGCCAAGACTAATGTTGCTGAACCGACCACGCGGAAACAAATCGCGGCGCGACGCCAGGTAGCGCGTGTCCCACATCTGCGGGAACAGCTCCCGCACACGCGCCTTCCACACCGGCAGTTGCTCCGGCAAGGCACCGTCCATCGCGGACATGAGAAAAAGCCAGTCGGCGAAGCAGTTATGGCCGACAGACGGTTTGCGGCTCTTCACCAACTCCGAAAACACAAGTCGGAAGCCCAGTGTGTCAAACAGCTGACGCCGCTCTTTCTGCGCAGCCCGGGAGGTATTCTTCGACACCTCCTCTGGCGACAGCACAGCCAGCGTCACCACGTACCCACTTGGCCCTGCCCGCCGCGTGCGCACCGACAGTTGCGGATACTCCCGTGTGAGCTCCAGTTCCAGATGCTCACGCGCCGCTCGACTCGCCTGGACAGGCAGAACCGCTTCCTTGCCACCGTCTACCGCCACCGACGCCAAGAACGGCACACTGCATCCCCTCTGTTGATCCGCACCCAGCGTGGCGGCCGCCCACGCTGCCTCCACGCGCTGCACCAACGCCTGCGCCGTCTGTCGCGCTTCCTCTACCCACGTCTTTTCTGCATCGGTGAAGAGTGGCTCAGTGACCTTCTCAGAATCTGAGGCTGTCGCCGCCAGCCGTGCACGCAGCGCAGCCTCGCGCGAGGCGTCGCAGAAGGCCATGCCGTCGTACACCCACCGCTGAAAGTCCATACCATGACGCCGCAAAAAGGCAAGCGCTGAAGGATTAACCACGACGTCGCCGGCGCTCTCCTCCGTCGTGTAATCATCAGCAGACTGCGGGAAGAGCAAAAAGTTAAATGGGTACGCAGCGTACCGCTGTGGAGCTCCTGGTGCCAGCGCGTGAGCGGGAGCAGCACCAGCTGATGACGACGGTATGCGCCGGAAAAGGCACACACCCACCTGAATGATCGAATATCGGCTCGCCGCGAGCCGTTTCGAGTGGTACGACTCCGACGGAGAAAATGTTATCATATCTGTCACCTCCGGAACCCCAATGCCCGTCATCTCCTCATCCAGTGCGTAGAAGTCGCACGTGTGCAACAATTGCTGAAAGTGCGGGAAGACCGCCGGCAAATTGTCACGACGAACCTGCATGGTGTCTGGGATACTTTTTAAATATCTATGTACACTGCTTGGTGTGTGTGTGTGTGTGTGTGTATGTACCTATGGCACGTTGCTTCTGTCAACTAAAACGTTCTTGGCGACAAGTAAGGGGATCGCGCCCACGACGCTAGGAAAGGGGGAAAAACAGTCATTGGGAATGAGCAGAGTGCAAAAAAGAAGTTCTTTGGCTTCAACAGCGCTACGCCCAGCTAGTAGCTCCCAAGTACTAGAGAGAAGGCAGCAAGTGTGCGTCATCACAGCAGACTTGCCATCCCTCGAAGGCACACCTCACTGTAACCCCCATCTGCATGCTGAAGAGTCCGTCCCCATCTGGCACGCCCTCAGAGCGTGCTCGGACGCCACCCCTCCCCCTTTATAGTCTCAAAATAAAGCAACGAGAAAAGTTCCACACGTTTCTTCCCTGCTAGAAAATATCATGAAGCTCATAGACACCTCCTGAGAAATCCTTGGCACGCTCAGTTTTTTTTTTTTTTTACCTCGCACCGTTCGGGCAGCACAGGATCTTCGTCGTTCGCGTGATTCGCAGCCAGGAACCCTGTTCTTATTCTTTTCAGGACAACCACTGCCCTCTAGCGTGTCGGTCAAACGCCAGTCTCTAACCCGAGCGGCATCACACACCCATCACCCGATGCGTAGCAGCGGTAAGCACAATGAGCAGCAATGCTGATCCCCTCACATAAGCACAACCTCAATGTATACATCTCAATCGGCAGACACACCAAAGGGCTGGATAAGAAACGTTCGGGTCCCGCTGACACATTACTCGGCACTTTGAGCTAGACAACAACGTCAGTAAGGTCGAGAGCCTTTCCAGCCCTACTGTCATTCAGGTCCCAATAGCTGGCATCGCCAGTGCTGCATCAATTTGATCCACTTTGTGTTCCACATTCTCTAGCCGTTCATCGTGAGGAAGGGACTCGCGTGTTTTTTTTTTTTTTGAGGGGGGGGGGGGGAGGTAGAGAGAGATGGAACTCTGTATAGATTTTCCCCTTGGGGTGAGCAGAGGACTCCTAAGCGCTCCACGCCAAGATGTGTGCTTGCTGCTATACAATTAAGTAACCGTCATGCACCAAAAGACCACTGTGCCTGGTAGCGCAGGCATAATCCAGTACGACAAGCCACTTCAGACCCGAGCGGTGACCGTCTGCTCGAGCGACCGTCACCCACCGTGTGACCGGGAGCAAGATCATAGTACACGAACAGATGCGACAAGTAAGAGTACGACAAGATGCCACGCAGTTCGGCGGCAGTGACTGTCTTACCATAGCAGTCAGTGATGATCGACCCGTGACCAAAAGCGGCTACCGCACTGCTGCCGCTGCTACCTCCGCGGGACCCACTGTCGCCCCTCTTGCTGATGGACGTACTCTCACTGCCGCGCCCGCCCACTGTGTTGTGTGGCACCGCATAGTAGCGCTCATAAAGGTACTCGAGAGACTGCAAGTTCAGGAGGTAGCAAAGCTGAGGCAGTACCTCAATCACAAACTGGAATGAGTACGTCTCACCAGGGTACAGCACCACTGGCGGCCGCTCCTCGCCCACCACCACAGGCGTTATCGTCACCAACTTGGTGAGGAGATCAATAGTGCGCATGCTCGATAGATTCGCACCAGGCCGCATGTCACCCCACAGCGGGCTCGTTGTGATGCGAAGCTCGCCCGCCTCGGCGCCGGTAAGGGACCCCCCAGTAACGGCGGCATCAGGCAGCACACACGATGAATTTAGATCGAATGAGGCGCTATACAAGCGTGCCGCGTTTGCAGTCACGTTGGTCAGGGAGAGGTTAAGCACAAGGCGATCGTTACTCAGAGGTGACGTGGATGAGACACAGAGAAACGGCTCTGTCACTTGTACTGGAACCAGACCACTGCCAAACACCAGTGCCGATGCCGATGCCGCCTCAACCTGTGTTTGACCCACACTGCGCGCCAGCACCGAACGTAATATGAACGGCTGATGCCAGCAGTCGGCTACCGCCGCGGATGCACCTGTGCATCCAGCTGCACAGAGCGGCAGTAAAACCACTATGGCTAACGCGGTGTCGGCCCCACGCACAGATGCCGCCTCAAAGTCGGGAAGCATCAGTTCTATTGTGTAGCTGCTCTCTAACAAACGTGGCAAATTATCCCCTTTGAAGCCTGAGGCCGAACTATAGCCAGCTGCACTCTCCTCCGCAGGCAACCGCCGCGGCGACCCTTCGTCCGGCATCACGGTTGACACACTCCCGATCACTTCACAGTGAACTCCAGTGCTGGAAGCCCGGTACGCACCATTATCACTCTCACTTCGACGACAGCTATGCGACATGTCGCTGTTGTTATTCGTGAATGATGGCGAGGCAGTCGCTGTGACTGTCGGCAGCGAGTGCACACTCATCAACGAGGGAAAGGCGTTCGCTATGGGAAGGCCTTTCGTTGTCGGCAGGTGTGATGTTGTTGAGCTCACCTCCCTTCCAGCCACGTCGCTCAAAGACCAGGTGTAGTGGTGGTTCGACCAAAACTGCGGCGTTCCATACACAAAAGAGCTGCCGGTACTGCCTAGCCACCCCTTCAAGGAGGATGGTCGCGCTGGCGTCGAGCCTGCTTGCAGCGGAGAAGACCTTGCCTCTCTCTCTAGCATCGGTGACGAATCGCCTCTGCAAATAAGAAATGGCACCACCTGCACGGCACCAAACAGGTACGACCACGCTGTCTCCAGAGAGTGGACACCGATCATGGAAAGAAAAGACGTTACCATCTGCTCTTTCGACACATCCTTTGCCTCATTTTCGTATGTGATGGTGAGGCAGAAAGTTAAAAGTTGGCGCGAGACCAGCTTCATTTTCTCTTCTAGTTTCAAATGTGACTTGGTGGTGCCTTCCCCTGCTGCCGTGACAGGAGAAAAAGTCACCGTCACAATCTTATGGAGAATGTCCATCAGTGTACTCAAGTCACGCACTCGCGTGATTTTTGTGCAACACGCCCTCAAATATGCACCCTGCAGCCCGTGATAGTGACCAGCCCTTCGTGTAGAAAGGAGAAGGAGACGAGATAGAGCCTGACCCTATTGATTCTGGGTACTTGATGGGTGCTCTGAGAAACCCTGACCCACAAAGAGCGCATTGAATCACAAGGAAGGTCAAGAAGGTACAAGGGGAAAGAGATATCTCTAGAGGAAACCACAAATGGAATGTTACAATCCCTTGTCGTGTTGCAACATTCATAACACCTTACAATGACTAGCACAAGCCCAACACTGCCTCCGCGGGATGCACAGTGAGGCCAAGCACTCTAACTTCCATCCACGCATAGTATCTCTGTATCGAAAAAGTTTTTTTTTCGAAGCTGAAAGTGAGAAAAAAAGATGTTCGAAAGGGTAAGACTCTCTCTAATTTGTGGGATAGTTTTGCTTCTTGTTTCGTCTATCTCGCATGAAGAGGAACACAAGTGAGTACTCGTGCTGGAACCACAACGCCACTGTGATATGCACGGGCACTCCTTTGGTTAAAGCTGCAATAATAATAATAATGATAAACATAGTCTAGGTGCGCAGGGCCTCCAATAGGGCCAAATCTATCGAAATTGCTGCGGTAGAGTCACGCAACTACCGAGAGCGACAGCCGTGGGTCAACAGAAAAAATGCCCCGTCACTTAGGCATAACACACCCTCGCCAGCTGAGAAACGTAGAGCAGTAAAATAACAGAGACCTCCAAGCCATTTCGAGGAGAAGCGTATGTGCCTCCAGTGTTTTAATTCACCTCGTCAGTGGTAAAAAGGACTCGCCTCGCACTCTCCAAGATGTCTGTGGCCACTTTGTGTCTCTTCTGAAACGCCTCCTCTTGGGTATCAACATCCTGACAGAGTCTCTGGAGATCATCCAGAGTCACATACGTTTCCTTACCATCCGAAGAAGTCTCTGAGAAGGGAATGAAACGCAACACACGCTGAACTGGTTCATCAATCGGTCTATCTGCCTTTGCAGTTCCCAGGTTGCCCTGCATGTTTATTGGTTTTACTTGCAGCATCGAGACTGCGCAAGCAACATTTGTATGATTCTGTGCAAGACTCTCCTTGTCAGGAAAAATAGTGGAGGGAAGCCGTGATTCGTCCATACATTGTCGCTGGAAATGCTGCTGGTTATCTTCGCCAACCGCAGCGTTGGCTGTTCCCGACATTCTAATGTCTTCTCTCGAACGTTTGCGGTCAGATGGCAAAGCCAATGCTCGTGAGATGGTTGATGTCTCCTCTTCCTTACGATCTTGCTGTGGAGCAGGTGTGCGCGCGGCAAGCCCACTGGTATCATAGCTTTCCTCTGTAATCTCCATGTCCCGCTGCGCACCAGGCCTTTGGGGAAAGGGAGTAGTTACTGCAGTAGAATTATTTTTGTTTGCGAGGGAAGTATTATCTACACAACCACCTTTTATTGTCACCTTGTTTATGGTGTGGCTTGCCGGTGGGGTGGGATGCTCTAGCTCGTACTCCTTGACAAGAATCTTCCCACGGAAGGTAACATAGCTGTTTCCAGCCTCAGCCCGTGCGTCTCGCCGTGCAATGTAATGCCGGCCACTGTGTAAAACGTCTGATGGGGAGTCAAAAGCCACAGCACGTGGCTGAACGTTTCCGCGGGCGTCGCACTCGAGAACACTGCTAATGTTGAACTCCTCGGCCAAATCACGGAGTGTCACACTTGATTGATGATGTACAGAAACAAAGGTGGGATTGCCTTCTTCACGAAGAAATAATGTGGTTCCCGTGGATGGGAGTGGTGTTCGCAGAATACTGCTGTTGAGGCCACTATCTGATACAGCGAGCTCCACCGCCGGCCGTGTTGCAGATGACGCGAGCCCGTTCATCACACTCCTGCGTGGAAGAAAACGAAGGCCTGGTAGCGTAGATAAGCCACAATGAATGAGAGTACAGCCTTAGCGAGGATGGCTACTGCTTCACATGAAGACGAGTACAGCCACGAGCGCCATATTAGAAAAAAGAAGAGATGCAAAAGAGGGGAAAACGAGGAGCCATATAGATATATATATATATATATATATATAACTGTCGTACTATCGAAGGCACAAGCAAAGTGGGCGCCACCAACTACTGACCTAGCACTCAGAGTATAGATTTTACGGGAAGCTATACCTTCACCTCCTAAAAAGAAGTGTGAGACAGTCGAGAACAATACCTTTTTTTTTTTTTACCATCTTCTTTTCCATTAACAGCAAAATGGAAAAAAAGCGAGTTGACTCCAGGTCTTAAAGATATACACACAAAAAGGTGATTGAGACGTCATTTGTTTTCCTCGATGCACAGCTTTTGGTCCTCTGAAACAACATAGTGTGATTTACTCTATTTCGTACACCGCGACTACAAGACGCACCAAGAACACCGTAAGCTTCGTGGGTGTAGGAGGTTGAGAGTTTCAGTTTCCCTGATGGGTAAGCAACATTAAAGGGTCTGCGTCGACAAATTGACGAAGCGTTGCAAGACGGATGATTTTCCTTTCACCAACAAGACTGATAGAAAGAAAGCGAAGCAAGGCAGTAGTAGTAGTAGACTACAGTCAGACTGTAAGGTCACCATCAGCCCAGCCAGTAAATCAACCATGCCATCAAGTTTCTGTCTGAATTCTGACAATATCAAAAAGGTCACTTCGTGAATGAGCGACTAGAGACATCACGGTATATCGCCATCGACTTCGCAACCATATTACAAGACCCTTTTCATGAGCAAGCTTCCTTGAGTAGCATCTCAGCACAACACCTTACGTGACCAGCATTATCATACAAAAGCAAGAATGTGAAGTGAACACGTACCCAGAGGTATGGGATTTAACAGGTGCTCATATCATCTACAAAGAAAGTAGGCTAGGGTAGGCCTCGCATAAATCTTTGATGTGTCAACATTCTTTGAATTCACTTGACAGATCTATAAAAAACGAATTAAAAGAAGTTGGGGGGCTCGTGTACGTGTACATGATCATCATCAACTATTCAGAAAGACAAATGCAAAGTTTACGATGCATATGTCTGCTTCTTGTAAAACTTTTCGACATCCACACAGCATGCGTAAGCCGTCTCACATTTTCACTCGGAGACAAAAGAGTTGCTCCAGTGGCACGTGAACGGACTCTGTTGAAGCAGCAGCGATGGAGGTTGTCATCCAGGATGGTCAACCTCATTCATACACGGTGTCCCTCTCAGCTGTTAGTCGAGCGCTTTGGTCTTTATTTAGAGAGTCACGGAGATGGCACCATATCATTGCTTCCTTCACGTCTCCCGTTTCTTCAGGAACCTCAACAGTTGTTACTGTCTGCTCAAACGTAACGTCTGTGTTCAGGATTGGGCCAGTACTCGAGGATTCCATAATATGGGAGTTCGGTTCTCCAGGTTACCTGAGAGGATTGGCTAAGTGCTTTGTAACCAGACGCTCCTCCTTGTTGAAACGATAAGTGTTTCTTTGAAGACGCCCAAACAGCTACAGTGGAAAGATGCGTGTCCGATCTCCCCGGGTAGAAGCCAGAGGAAGTTATCTCGCCTCCAAAGAAGTAAATAAACTCGTTAGGCAGCTTATTGATTATGCGTCCAGCTACCGTGATGGGAAGTGTGAAGTTCATCATGTGGAGGAATGAGTAAATGGAATACTAGCCAAGGTCACCGAATGCACCAAGCGACACCAGATCTGAACTGCTAAGGATATCAGTGGAACGCCTTTACCGTGTGATGTGAAAGGAGAATGTGGATTTCATACGACGAAGACCACCTATTTCGGGGAGACACTCAGCAACCTTCTTTGGATGCGGTCCATGGGAGAATATGATTCCATCGATGTACAGGAGATCATCTGCGTGGGGAGCTGCTAGCCACCACTGCACCTGCTTTGGTGTAGACGCAGGGGGGCTTTCACTAATAGAGTACTTGTTGCTCCAGGTGAAGTGCATGGCCCAGTTATGCCTAGTGGTTACAGGTGAAGGGATGTACACAACGTCGTCGTGCGTGGCTGGCCAAGGCTTCCGGTCATCGCCGATTTCAGGGCTGGGGGTGCATTCATCGATGAAGCCTTTCTCGCGTTTCGTAGGCCGACCGCCTGCCGAGGTCGCGCGCATCTTTTATAGCGGCCAGGGCTATTGTCGGCGCGTCGGGGGTCCGGCTCGGGTGGTGGCGGCCGGTGTGGTTGGGGGGCTGGCGTTTTCCTTGTGCTTTGGGGGGGGGGGGGTCGTTTGTGTCGTGGTCGGCGGTGGGGTTTGGCCCCCGGCCGGGCGGCGCTTTTTCTTCTTCTGTGGGGCGCCCTGCTTCGCCCGGGGCCACGCCGTTTTTTTTTCTTTTTTTGCCCCCCCGCCCAGGGCCCCCGCCAGCCGGGGGGCATGGTGGCCCGCGGCGAGGAGGGGGCCCTAGCGGGTGGCGGTTGCAAGTCATTTGGTTATCCGGTGTGGTGGCGGCGCGTCGTGAAGAAGGCGCGCCAGCAGCGAGCCTCGTAAAGTGGAGCTGGGTTCATTTTTGATTGAGGCAAATATATGGGATTCAGTCTCGGCAACGGCTTTGAGGCATACACGGGGTGCGCGCGGTCGCCCGTGGCCCTCATGTGTCTGTGGATGGGGCGGTTGGAGCTAGTGCGTGCTGGCTTGCAGCCTCGAGCGTGCGGTCCATCACCACCTGCGTCAGATACGCAAACATGGACCACTTTTTCGCATGATCGGCACTGGCAATGAGCGGCTCACTTTTGCCAAGCCGCATCACACTGCTTTCAACGTCGCGCCATAGCTGAACCATCTGCTGCGCGCCGCTCGTTTCCGCCGTAGAGTACACGACGTCGTTCCTCTCTTCCTCCAAGTGCTCATGGGTTTGAAACACCTTGGCGATACCCACCGGGCTGGTTTCTTCCCGCGTTGCTGTTGCTGGAGCTGCCGCAACTGTGTGACGCAGCACCTCAAAACGCGGTCGATCTTCCGCTGTCGGGTTGATGGCGCCGTGCACAACCACGGTGCCATCGCGGCAGAAGATTTCTACTGTTTGGTCGTGACACTCGTGAAAGCTGCATCGGAAGGAGGCCGTTACCGTCGCCGTCGTTTCAGTTTCAGTTTCAGTTGTCGGTACGACATTGTTCGGCTTCAGTGTCGGGAGAGTGAACTCCAGATCCCCTTCGAATCCGGTGATGGCAGCCGGCGCCGGCCTATTTTGCGTTTTCCGCGGCAACGACGAAGCTGTCGTCGCTGGTGCGCCGGCTGAGCTGGCGTCGGTGGCTGTATCCGTTTGGGGGTCGTTGCCAACCTTCTGCTCGCCCAACGCATCGCACTCCGTCACCCGACCTGTCACACCTGTTGGTAGCGCAAAGTCAACGATATGCAGAATCCAGCGAATGCAGTACCAACCCAAGTCGCCCAGCGCCCCATGCGGCTCCAGGAGTGGTTGCATGCGGATGTCATTCGCCATGAAAGTTGGAGACGCTGGGAAGGACATGTGCGCGTTGATGTGTACCGGTCCACGTAGTTGGGCAACCGCACTGCGCACATCTTGCAGTCGCTGACTATGGGAGAGGGCAGTGCCGTCCATAAAAAGGAGACGATTTTCAGCCATTCGTTGCAGGCACTCTACTAGTTCAGCGGCTGAGCTGGCGGCTGGCTTTTCGCTAACGACGTGCTTACCGTAATCTGCACACAGTCGAATCCATGCTGACCGTTTTGAGGTGGGCAGTGAAATATACACCAGGTCCACCCTGTCTGAACGTACTACATCCATATACGAACCGACGCTTGGTGCCACGAACGGCTGGTGTATGACTGCACCTGACTCTTTTGTTTCGGCATCGGCCTCTATGTCTTTTCGAAGACGCTCAGCGAGCTCCCAACCTCTGTCCGCATCTCGGCACCCGATGAAGGTCACTCGGTGGCCCGCGCGGTGGATGGCCAACGATGCTTTCATCGCAACCTTGGACGCACCAAGAAAGCCAACTCGTAATGGTTCCTTGCGCATCAGTTGCCTTGGCTGTATGTATATGTATATGTGTATGTGTATGTATATGTGTAAGTTTTCCTAAACGGTTTGTTTTGATATGTGTGGTGGCGGTAGTGATCTTTTCACTGTTGTTCTCGGCTATATCGGAAGGGTGAGAGACCGCGGTTGGTGTGTACTATGACTTAGTGCTCGCCAGTGATGTGCATGGGCGAGTGCGAGCGCTCCTTGCTAAAGAGGAACACTCGTGCACGCACAGGAGTGCGTAGGCAACAGATCTCACAGGGGGGAGTGGAGGAAGAAATGTTGCATATTTCAGTGAGTGGGCGAAGGGCGCAGCGAGGATCACACAGGCAGGGGGCTGAGATTCCACTTGCGTAGTTGTGAGAAAAACGACAACATTTATTCACGGTTTCTTTGAGAGGGGGATGCCACGATGGGTCATGTTCAGCATGCTCGTTATGGCTCACGCGTAGCTATGGCCGCGGACACACACGTGTGCACCACTGCATCGTGCTAGTGCGCCATTACTATTTCCAAGCTTGACGCATAGATCCTTGTCTTGTACCGTAGTGACATGTCCTTCGCTCCGTAACCGGCCCCCTCCCTCCCAGTGGCAGCCTGCATCCAAGACAGAAGCACTCGAGTGGCGGCGGGGAAAGGGAGGCACTTATGAAGGGGGCTGCTGGGAGGGGGAGAAGATATGAAAAAGAAGACAGGAACTTCAGAATATCTAGCGAGTTATCCTTTTGTTTTTCATTTGTGGAGCAACGTGCATATATATATATATATATATATATGCAATATATCATGAACCTACATACCGTCGCAATTCACCACTACCACCGCCTCTGCCAGTGCCCAGGTTCACAGACGCCCATCGTGTGGTGCGATATACACGCATCGACCCAATGCTGAGCCTGTTATCTGAAGACAGCTTCTTCCGATTAGCTTTACTAGCCCACACAA
>CM007343.1:173282-185782 GCA_000333855.2 Endotrypanum monterogeii | reverse complement strand
TCGATATCCCTGCTCTTTGGCACGTCCGGGGCGTTCTCCTTATGCTTCAGCTCCACCAACACCGCCTGTAGGTGGTCGATTTGATCCAGCAGCTTCACTACATCCTCCGTGACGTCTCGGTAGCTTTGCTGCTCCTCAAGGTGGCTCATTTCGAGGTTCTTCGCCACTAGCTGCGCCTCAATGTCTGCAATGTAGCTATCTGATGCGGTTGACTGAGGCTTTGGCTCCTCTAGTTTCTGTGCGAGCCCCGCTTCGTGCGCGGACTTGTCATCAATCTCTATCACTTTCTCCTTCCAGAAAAGAATCTCACTCCGCAGGGCGGCATGCGCGGCAGAGCCGACCGCGACTTTGTCCTTCACGGCGTACTGTGCATCATACTCGAGTTTCTGGATTTCGCGCGTCAGCGTGCGAATCTGCTCTCCTAAGTCGGCGCGGCTTGGGAAGAGGGCGGAGGTACGCACGGCGATCTCGTTTGCCAAATCCAGGTCCATCTCCACACCGTCTAGGTGATCAGAGATGATCCCCTCGTGCATGAGTGTTTGCAGCGTGTTCTCCGGCAGGCGTGTATTCCTGTTAGGCCCAGCCCCGGGGGTCCCGGTCGTGAGGCTGTTTGAGGCTGCAGCAGTGGTTCGATTGAGATGGTTGCCCGCTGCGTCGGTCGTCGTGCCAGCCGGAGACTCGCTTGACTGCACCACACGAAGTTGGGGGACAGGTGTGCCGACAGGGTACATGCGAAAGATGACGTCGAGTCGCCCGGGTTGGCCGGAAACGCGAAACGAGATGCCTTTTTTTTCACACATGGATTCCCCTGCCAACACGCTGCACATCCCTGCGAGCGGGATGTCGAACCCCGTCAGCTTGGCGGAGTTCTTGCGGTTGGTAAAGTCGTATATGCCAAAGCTCAGTGTCCGGCGGTCTTTTGGCGAATTGAAGGAGAGCTCGAAGGATCTCGTGCTGCTGAGACCTTCGACGTCCGAGAAGATGACTTCGTTGTTGCCATTGCACATAGATGGGTTCGTGGCAATTTCTAGTCCTTTGCGTGACATCACCACCACGTACACTGAGCCCGCACGACAAAAGTAGGCATTGAGCTTCAGTGGGCAGATAGTGATATTGTAGAGCGGCATGATGTGTCGAGGGACGGGGGGGGGGAGGGGGAGGAACGCAAATATGAAAGATGGATAGGAAAGCAGGGCACTGAGTAGCGATGGAGAAAGTATTTCCAGCCACTACTACACGCAAATACAGGTCAGTACCACACCTGTTGCACAGTTGAGAAATTCACCCTCTACACACACACACACACACACGCACAGGCAGGCAGGCAGAGAACTTCGAAGACTCACTCCAGTTACGTGGGTTCACGACAGCAGCGACAACAAGTGATGAGAGCAAACAGAAAACAAGGAAGGAGAGGGACGCCAATAACGATAAGAGAATACACCATATACGTTCGTACGCACAGATGTACACAGACAATAAGAGATAAAAAGAGTGAGCAAAGGGTACAGCGGAAAAAAAAAGAAGATATAGTCGAATAAGGAGAGCTGCATCATGCACGTATGCGCGAGGGACAGGAGAAATGGGCGGCCAGGCCACTACCGCATTGAATTACTGGCACCTCCTTCCCCCTGCCGGCATCGAGGACGGGGGAGAAAAACGGTGGTGAACGCTTCCTTCAGATATTGATTGTTCTCTTTTTTTTTCCCTTGTGGATTCCTTTTGTGTTCTTGATACACCGATGTTCCAAAGATCAACGGTGTACAGCGAAGGAAAGCGATAAAATGTGTTCCCCCCGCCCTCTTGTTTGTCTCTGGAGGGTGAGCGCAAGGCGGCAACGAATGGGGAGGGGGGGGTAGTAGTCAGCCCTGCAGGCACACACACACACAAACACACACACACACAAAAAGAGAGAGATGATACGATTTCCCCCCCCCCACTTTTACTGCTCAAAGAACATGCGTCTGCTGCCAAGAGAGAACACCGAGACAGAATACACGAACCTGCGCACCAAACGATTGAGTGGTGTTGCCTGGTGCGCGTGGTGCAGTCATTCTGTTCAGTGCAAGGAGTAGGCGGAGTGTCTTCCGAGACGGTGAGGGAATCAACCTTTCGGAGAGTTGGCGGCTCTGTTCCTCCCGCTTCAAATGGTTTTCCCACATACGGCTCATCAGCCTCAGCACGGCTCACCATTTTCCTTCAACATCAATTGCAGGATGAGCGTGATCCTCCGAGAGCACTGCTATATATTTTTCTCTCTCTGTCATCGAGTGGCATTGAGTATTTAGAGTATGTGACCATACCCGACGCTCGTCAACGGTGGCTCATGGATATATACCCACGGCGCGTCCAGTCCGACTTCTCTCACTGCACAGACGCATGGGTCCTTGTCACTCTTATCGCCTTCACCGAATGTGTGAAAAATAAGGCAAGGGGGCGACAAACTCTCTCCCCTCTTTTTGCCCGATTGAAGTTGCGCTCAAAAGGGTAGATGCGTTGTGAATGGGGTGGTGGTGGTGGTGGTGCGTGAAGCAGCCGAGGAGGGCTGCGTCGTGCGGAGTATCAATGGAGCATAAGGGTGAGGGATGCCAAGGGCAGCAACAGCTGATGCCGGTACTCGTGTGCGTGTTGCCCCCTGCCCCCCTTTCCTTCCTTCCTCGTTCACTCGTCAATAGGACGAGAGAGAGGAAATCGGGAATGATGGCGAGAAAAGCGATGGAGGAAAAGAGTGACAAGAACACCACGAAGAAGAGAAGGGGGTGGGAAGCAGATAGGCAAAGAGGGAGGAGCGAGCAAGTACACTTATCGGGGGTCATAAACGCCTGCTCCCGTGCCAGCAAGTTTTTTTTTTTTTGTGTTTTGTAGGGACACACGAGCTCCGAGGAGAACTTTGCATTCGTTAGCGCAAATGCGTTCCACTCTTCATCTCAGTGTGGGTCGAACCCGTAGGGTCACTGTTCATCGAACAGGAGGGTCCTGCGGTTTGCCCCAAGCGCCGTTTCACTTTCCTGTGTTATTCACCTCACCTTTAACGGTCTGTAGAAGAGGCGGCAGTGAATAGGGCCTCCTGGTGTGCTGCATCTCATGTGCGCTCCCCTCCCCCCTTCACGTACTTGTACGCAGGCTCGGCACTGACGCTGGTTCATTTTGGCCGCATCCCGTGAGAATGTTGGCGCCTCCTTTTCTCTGCTAACAAAAGTGAGATCAAGGGCTAACGACGGGGGGGGGGGGACTATTCGTGACTCGGCATATTTGCATTACTCGGCTCAACTCTCGCTGGGCTGTGGGCTCGTTCAGAGTGAAATTAATCGACTTGCAGCGCGGCGTCGTAACACGTTTCGTACTAAGGTGTACAGGCACACACACACACACACACTGACGCAGATGCGGCGCCGGTGATGGTGCCAGGCCGCGGAGGGTTTCCCCATCCGTTCGGCTGTGCGTCTGAGCATCTGTAGACATAAGAAGAGTTAAGTGCTCGAAGCTTACTCCTTACGTGAGGAAGATAATTAGAAGAGGAGGAGGGGGGGGGGAAGGGCGGGCAAGCACGACTGAGATTCCCCCTCACCTCTTCTCGAAGAGTACATCACCTTCAATAGATACTTGCACTTGCAAATTAGGTCATTACATTCAGCACGGCATCTGCTTACCCGCATTCGAACACTCTTCTGACAACAAATTCATTCTGCCACACGTCATACCCCCCCCTCCACGCAACAGTCAGCGAGTTGTTTTCCGCGGGGCTGCGGTGCGCGGTGTGACGGTAGCACTCGCGAACATGCGATCCAACAACACCGACGCAGGCGACTGGGCACGGCCCCGCCGACCCTTTCCCTTCCTTCCCACCACCACCCATCACTGACCTCTGGGTGGACTCAGCTGCCCGACAACGCAGACGTGAGGACTGGGTGGGAAGACATGCTGGGGTTATGTTACCGGTGTGCACGTCGTATGGATGGCACCAACGTGCTTACTGCCGCGGTCACTTCAACGCAGGGTCATCCAAGACGTAAGATCTGACATCAGTCGCAGCGTATGACCCCGGCGTCTCCGCGCAATGAACACCCAGCTCTGCTAGCACCAGAGAAGTGGTATTGGTATTGGCAATGGGGAGGGGTGTGTGATGGGGCCGTCTGGTTTCTGCCTCATCCCTTTCCCTCTTTTCCTCGATACCCCTACGCGAAGTGGGGGTGGGTGGGTGCGGGGGTGTTTCCGCCGCCACAAGGGGCCTCTCCGTTGCACTCGGGGGACGACATAAAAACCACCTGGTGGGGGCCTTATCGGTGCTCAAGAGTGCTGCACTGCAGCCCTGGAGAAATATTCTGAAAGCAGGTTGGATCAAGCAAGCACCATATGCCGAGGGGATGTCAGCGTGAACGCTGGGGGAAGGACAGGTTTACATTTCCCCCGCCCCCCCCCCCTTGATTCGTTTAGGAACGATCGTTGGAGAGGGGGGGGTGGGGTAAAAAAAAAAAAAAAGGGACCACGTGCGTGTGGAGTCGGCAGCCTCACTATATCGATGGGTGACTTTGTTTGGTGCGTGACGGACTTTTACTCTTCCTCTCGTACAGCCCTCTGAGCAGCTTTGAGGGCCATTAAGCGTTGCCGTGCTTCCTCCTTGCGACGTTGAAGATTCGCTTCATCGTTGTCCACCTGTACGTTCGATTCCTGAGTGTCAGCCGTATCCGGCGGCTGTTGCACCTCCTCATCACCATCCGAATCTGCCTTCGCGAGGCTTTCTTGCTCGCCATTCCCTCCGCTTCCAGTGGACGCGTGTCGCGTCTCCGGATCACGGGCACGCTTGCGTTCCTCTCGCCGAGTCTGTGCCTTGTCCAGCTGCTTCCACGGATCAGCTACCTCGGCTTCCTGTTTTCTCGCCTCCGCGATCCGCTCTCGCATCCCACGTTCCGCCGGTTCTTCATAACCCAGCAAAAGGCGCGCGGAGTAGGTGGTGTCTGTGATCATCGGGACAACAGCGAGGCGGAACTGCATTCGTACGTCCTGCCGTGGCCCACCGCTGCGGCTGAGAACAGCATCCTGCTCTACTAGCGGTACAAAGCTGCCCACACAGAAGCGGTTTCCATGCATTGTACCTAACGCCTTCACCAACAGTGGGTCTTGCAGAGCTTCGCATGGGACTACCCAGAGTACATAATTGCCGGTCGCATGTTGGAGCTTGACGGGAGGCTTATTCGGTTGCGGTGTCGGATCGCCTTCGGATGATATTCCGACTAGAGTCTTCGCATGTGGCGCGCTGTTCGCCACCGAAGACGACAGAGAGGGGGATGCGCTGGTGGCATTGATGGAAGCCAACAGCGCTGCGGCGCTGCCATGGCCTGAGGTGCCTGGGTTGGGCCGGCGGTTCACACTAAAAAACGAGGCAGCCTTACACTGCAGACCTGCGGCGGATGCGGACGGCTTGACACTGGCGGTGACGGTAGTGTCGGTGGTTGCACTTGCTTCCACGTTCTTGGCGATCCTAAGCGCTGCCAGCTCCGCCTCGACAGCAGGTCCGTCCCAAAACGCGCTGAAGGAGATGTCGTGGGCGGGAAACGGGGTTTCAGTGGTACCCAAGTCGATGTCGGAGGCAAAAAACTGATATGCTGTGAAGCGTGTCCGTTCTTCCTCGCTCAAGGAGCGCTTCTTTTCTTCGCACCAGGCTCCGATGGTCACGAGGTTCAGTTCTTCTACAGGCGCCTGCACGGAGACCTCCACCTCCTTGTAGTGGCGGCGAAAGACTGTCGGCAGCAAAGCTACACTTCGTGGAGGAATGAGGATAAGGAGTTGCACCATCACATCCGTTGGTTTCCCACGCTCTGCCGTATCCATCTCCCCGGTCTTCAGGGTGGATGTTGGAAGCCCATCTATGCCGTCGTCGTCCTCGTCCTCATCCTCTGTGGCGATGCCAGGCTCACCATCTATTCTTTTCCCTAGGCGTCCAGTGGCTGCGCTCACCTCCAGACGTCGTCGGGCTATTTCCATGAGTGTGTCGTAGGTCAGCACGCCGCAGTAGGAGGCCAGCTTTGACAATTGAGGTGCCCTACCGTACGGGTAGTAGCACCCCCAGTGCTCTACAATACCGGCACTGTACTGCAGCGCCCACTGCAGCATTGTCCAGTAGCAGTAGCACATCCGCTCTTGCTGCTTCTCACGACGCTGTTGCCTCTCGACAAAGGCAGGGTCGCGCTCTAAGGCTTCTTTTTCGGCGGCGAATCCCCAGTCCAGCGCGCTGGAGCTGCCGTTATGCACCTGCAGACGAGCTCCGCTCTCGCCCTTCTTTGCATTGCCCGGCAGCTCCGCCAGACAGCTCAGCAAATATCGGGCTGACTCATACTGAATATGATTTGTTGCCGGATCCACCAGAGTGCGGCCACGGGGCACAAAATCAGTCGCCAGCAGCGAAAGCAGCGCATCCAGCGTGCCCTCCTGAATGCTGCCACCGATGGTGGGCAAAAAGTCGTTGCCGAATAGCAGCAGCACAAAGACAACATCGTGTAACGCATGCTCAAAGATCAGGTCGGCCTCTTCGGCGTTGACAGCGGCAGCGGCGGGGTCGTCGTGTGATGACAGGTGCAGAATTTCGCGCAGACGCTGGCGGAAGACGTGAATGCTGAAGAAGGTAGACAACCAGCTGTCTTTAGGGGGCGGCGGATGCACCACTGGTGCGCGGGTGCCATGGCCGGAAGATGCGCGTGGGGAAGGTTGATGAGCAGGGCCGCACCGCCCGCCAAACCGCCGCGCACCGTGTGGAGGAGGGCCACCGCTTCGATGTGTGTGAGAGGAGTGACGTCCGTTTTGGTGATGCGGTGTGGGCTGGTGATGTTGGGGCGGTGCCTGCAACTTCGCAGCCGGCTTACCTCCAAGTGAAATCGGTGGTTCGTAGCGCAAGACGTGAATGCGCGGCTCGTGTAGGATTAAGCTCGTAACGGTGACGTCCGTGTCGGAGCTGCAAATTACGTGCGACGTGTTCGGGTTGTAGCTTGGATCGGTGCGAATGCGGCGAATAAACTCTGCAATTTTATTCTCACCTTCACCAGGGCGTAGCACATCGTCGACGATAATGTTAATGAGCGGCAACATGTACGGCGCACCGGTGTGGTCGCAAGAAGGGGAGACCATTGATGCGTTGGCTTTATCAATGCGCAATTTCTCTTCCCTCAATCGCTTTGCATTGATCCGCTCCGTTCTGCTCACTGCATAGAAATGCAGTGCTTCCGTCACCTTAGCCATGAAGCGCGTACCGACGCTGATGCAGTTGCCGTCCCACAGCTCGTTGATATTGCCTACTGGCTCTCGATGGTGGGGAGGGTGAGACGGCGAGGCGGACGGCTGTCGGCGAGCCCCTCGTCGTCGCCGCGCGCGCTGCTGCGCCATCTTGCCGAGCGGCGATACACCATCCACCGCGATGTACACCAGAGCCTTGGGCTGAACTAGGTTCAAGACGAGGTCGTCGAGGAGGTCGAACAGCTTCCGAAGGACAACGTCCTCCACTTCATCGACACAGCTGAAGCGGTGCGAGCGGTGCGTTGCGGTGATGATGGTGGCAGCTTGATACAGGAAGGAGTTAAGATCGATGAACAGATTGTCGGTGCCGTGACGGATGTAGTCGGTGATGGTGCTATCGGCCGGCATGAAGCAGTCGGCAAAGCGCTTCCGAAGCCATGTCAGGAGTAGTGGTACACCCATGGCGATGCGGCGGTGCGTGCGTTGACGTGCTTTACTTTTTCTATGCCGTGTAGCTCTACTGCGACTAGTACTATTATTAGGGTCGAAAGCATGTACTTTCTTCCAATCCTTGCTCACCTACAGAGCTGCGGCTTGCTTTCTAGGGGATGTACTGTCCGCTTTTCTTCTCAAGTAAACATATAAATAAATGAACATATACTTATTTATATATTGCGCGTGTGTGTTGATGACATTCGTAGAAGAGCAGGGAACAACCAACAATAAAATATATATATATATATATAAAGAGAGGGTATCTCAGCAGTTGGTGCGTGTCCCAAGGTGCACGGACGGCGTCATGGATGTAGTGGAGCATCACACTTTCATAAAGTGAGTCTGACGTGCAGCTGAAAAAAAAAAGCAACATTTTACGTTTTCTTTGTTCTTTCAAAGAGGCCTGTTTGCTGAACGCCACGGTGTGACGAAGATGTCGCACGTGTTTTTTTTCCCCCCCTTCCCCCCCTCACCGGGAAAGAAGACCGCATACTACCCGGCTGAGGTAGCAGAGTCGAGTGAAAGCCCCAGCGACCTCTATACGCGAACCATGCGTTCAAAAGAATCTAGACCTCTTATTTTATATCTTTGCTTGTCGCTTCAGCTGCTTTGTAGAGCTGGATGTCTTTGCTCACCAAAAAAAAAAAGAGAGAGTGTCGGTGATCATGAGTAATCGAGATGCAGAGAAGACCATGTAGAAGGAGGGCAACGAGCCAATCGATAGTTGCGACCTCCTTCCATTTTTCTTCCTGTTCACCTTCTTCCTTTTTTTTGTTAAGCCAGACAGTCGATCACCGGACCGTGAAATCTTTTGTACATACTTCTTACGGAGATGAGCTGAAAAAAAAAAATATATATATATATACTTTGCGCATCGATGTACCATTTCACCGTTTCGGCGAGCGGGCTCGAGGAGCCGTGGTCCCTTTGTTCTGCGTATGTGCACGCTGTTCAGTAATAAAGGGCTTGACTCACATCGCCCGCCGTCACCGCACCGTCCCCATCGACGTCCAGCTCGTGCAGAGCTGTTTCCAGCTCTGCTGGGGGCATAAGTGTCAGGCGTAGCAGATCGGCATCTTCCTGAAGAAGTCCGTTGTCCTCCTCTACTAGAGCCTCCGCAGTGCAGCGGAGATCGTGCATGCTCCACACCCCATCCCCGTCGGCGTCGATCATCGCAAAAAGTTTGGGAACGTTGATGTAGAGTCCACCTGTGGTAGAGGCACCAGACCTTGATGTATTGGTCGTCGCCGCCGAGGCTCGCTGGGCCAGCTCCGGATAGACCAGAAGAAAGTAGAGAAAGGCTTTGAAATTCATGCCTGTTTCCGTTATAGCTGAGGGCGGTGTCGCTGCGGTCTGCGACGCCACCGACGGCGATGAGCCCACCGGTGCCACATCACTGGTGTCGCCGTTGTTGCCAGCAGTCGCAGAGGACTTTGGCAAGGTATCGCGGGCGTTTTTGGAGGCGTTCTTATGCGTCGACGCGCCGCTTTTTTTTCCTCCCTGGCGAGATCCTGAGTGCTGGCCTCCTGTTGTTGCTGCTGCCGCAGTCCCGCGCTTGTCTCCTTTCGCCATCGGCAACTGCTGTTCGTTGATTGTGCCGTCTGGTGGCACAACTTCCTTTTTTTCGGAAACTGGCGCCGCGCTGCCAAAAAAGCGGATTAGCTCCATCACGTCTTGGTGGGTGAGTGGGGTGCCCATCCTCACCATCAGCTGTTGTAGCCCAGAGACAGTGATAAGTGTCTCCGTATTGCTGTTCGTAGGACGAGAGTCCTCAGATCTAGCATATTGATCAAAAAGTTGGCCCGCTTCTTCCACAAGCGCAGTTGTGAGGTAGTAATGTCGTGCTAGCTCTTCAACCACCTCTGCCGTGCGCTGCATCTTTACCGACTTTCCAGTAATAATCGCAATAATAATCTAATCTTGAGTTTGAGGGCACTGAGTGAGAGCATGTCCACACACACACAGTCTTATGCTTGTGCACTGTTGACTGTCGTACATAAAAGGTGGGCGAGACTAGCGTGGGGTACGGTGAGGGAAACTGGGGTGGGGGAGTGTACACGTTGAAGAAAAAAGATGCCACCTCCTCACAGGGCAGCATGGAGGTCGACATCAAGCAGTTACTGAAAATGCACCTGGTGCAGTTTCGGTCGCCATGTATATACTCATATATTGTTTGGTGCACGTCATGCAAGAGTTTCTGCGGCACAAAGGGACCACAACAAACGCAGGATACACCTTTACCTATATGTGAAGGGCATCTTCAACCAGATCTACTGCTGCGGAACCTGACGAGGAGGAAGAAACGGCACACTGCGAATTTTTTTTTTTACTGGTGTTTGTGTCTCATCAGCAGCCCAGAGAATGAAAGAGAGGGATGAGGCAGAAACCAGACGGTCCCATCACACACCCCTCCCCATTGCCAATACCAATACCACTTCTGGTGCTAGCAGAGCTGGGTGTTCATTGCGCGGAGACGCCGGGGTCATACGCTGCGACTGATGTCAGATCTTACGTCTTGGATGACCCTGCGTTGAAATGACCGCGGCAGTAAGCACGTTGGTGCCATCCATACGACGTGCACACCGGTAACATAACCCCAGCATGTCTTCCCACCCAGTCCTCACGTCTGCGTTGTCGGGCAGCTGAGTCCACCCAGAGGTCAGTGATGGGTGGTGGTGGGAGGGAAGGGAAAGGGTCGGCGGGGCCGTGCCCAGTCGCCTGCGTCGGTGTTGTTGGATCGCATGTTCGCGAGTGCTACCGTCACACCGCGCACCGCAGCCCCGCGGAAAACAACTCGCTGACTGTTGCGTGGAGGGGGGGGATTTCGTTTAGTTCATGTTTTATCGTAGAAAGCACACGCTAACGATTAAAATTTCACATACTCAAGAAAGACCCCCACGCGAACACTACATACACCTGTTTGTACGCTTTAAAAAAAAAATCCTCTTCCCTTTCTTCGAGAACTCGAGAGGTGATAGCGACCAAACCAGAAAAGGGTGCGTATATGCATCTGCATATGCATATATATATATATATATATGTATATATGTATATATAACTTTATGAGAATATGTAAGATACTCTGGTTACTTTACGAGACTGGGGGCCACGTGAGGGAGGAGGAGAGGGTGGGGAGGCACACTCTCCGAAGGATTTGTCAGTGGTCAACAAGGGATGAATATATATATATATATATATATATATAAGGTGAAGATACTGGATATATGCACCTTCTTCTTTGCACGTGGCATTATTTTGTATATGCTCGTCGCACTCAAGTGTATTAGGAAACACAAGCAGCAGTGATGGGTTATGCGCCGGTAAAGGAGTGTGTGTATGTGTACGGATGATGGTGGTCGTGGCAGGGAATACGAGGAGGCGCGATGGGATAGGCCTGGCTCTATTTCCGGGAGGAGTGATGTTGTGGGTATGGCGAAGACTCAAGGAGGGGGGAGGGGTGACCGCGGGGCGGGGTTACGTATATTGAGACCCGGCTGCCACCAGTGCACTGCGCTCCCCTCTCTTATTTGTCTTCTCGACGATGGACGCGTGCCACTGAGCGTGAGCACTCGCGTATGCGACTACGCGCTCTCGTTACAAGAGCAAAGCTGCTTGTGCATAGTGATGAGGTCGTCAACAACGTCGGGGTTCGCCAGCGTCGAGGTGTCTCCCATTTCCGTGTATTGCCCAGCGGCCACCTTGCGGAGGATACGGCGCACAATCTTGCCGGACCGCGTCTTGGGCAGCCCGACGCGAGCCACTTGCATCATGTCCGGCGTCGCCAGCGGCCCAATCACATTCCGTACGGTCGTCTTCACTGCCGCGAGCAGCTCAGGTGTAGGCTCCACACCGTCGCGGAAGATGAGATACACATATATGCCCTCGCCTTTGATCTTGTGCGGAAATCCCACCACAGCGCTCTCCACCACGGCCGGATGGGTATTGACGGCGTCTTCGATTTCACTAGTGCCGATGCGATGGCCGCTGACGTTCAGCACGTCATCGATGCGGCCGGTGATCCAATAGTAGCCATCCGAATCGCGGCGGGCACCGTCTCCTGCCAGGTAGACCCCATTGATATTGAAGTACGTCTGCTCGTAGCGGGCATGGTCATTGTAGATGGTGCGGGCTATGCCGGGCCACGGCTTCGCAATAGCCAACAGACCCTCCGCTGGCCCCTCCTTCTCCCTCAGCGTCATGGGGTCGAGAATGACTGGCTCGATGCCGAAGAACGGCAGTGTCGCACTGCCGGGTTTCATTGGAGTGCAGCCCGGCATCGGCGTGATCATGTGACCACCCGTCTCGGTCTGCCACCACGTGTCAGAGATATCGCAGTGTTTATCTCCTACCACCGTGTGGAACCACTTCCACGCCTCCACGTTGATCGGCTCGCCGACGGACCCCAGCACGCGCAGGGAGCTGCGGTCGCACTTGTTGACGTATGTGTCGCTGGTCTGCATGAGGGAGCGGATGGCGGTTGGTGCGGTGTAGAAAATGGTCACCTTATACTTCTCCACGAGCTGCCACCACCGGGAGGCGTCAGGGTAATTCGGCAGACCCTCGAACAGGACCGACGTGGCACAGTGGATCATTGGACCATACACGACGTAGCTGTGACCTGTGATCCAGCCAACATCTGCCGTGCAAAAGTCACGTCGTCCATGTGATAGTCGAAGCTATACTTGAATGTGGTGGAGGCGTACACCATGTAGCCTGCAGTGGTGTGCACAATGGCCTTCGGCTTCCCAGTGCTACCAGAGGTATACAGCATAAAAAGAATA
>CM007343.1:135365-173043 GCA_000333855.2 Endotrypanum monterogeii | reverse complement strand
TTCCATCCACTCCACGGGGCATTTCTCGTGCTGGTCCTGAGTCAGCCGCGCAACAGCGTCGCTGTACCAGGTGTCGCGGCCGGCTTTCATCGTGCAGTGCTGGCGGTTCGCGTTCTCGAAGACCAGGCATGGAACGTCACACCCGAGAAGATGTATATCCTCCAACGCCTTGTCTACAACTTCCTTCAGATAAATCGGCTTTTCACCTCGCGAGGACGCGTCAGCGGTGATGATAAGCTTCGCTTTACAGTCCGTGACGCGTGTGACAATGGCCTGAGATGAAAACCCGCCAAATATGACGCTCGTCACCGCACCAATTCGCGCACACGCGAGCATGGCGACCGCGGCAAAGGGGATCATCGGCAGGTAAAGGCTCACGCGATCGCCTTTCTCTACACCATACTGGTGCTTCAGCACGTTCGCCAGCTCCACCACTCTGGTGTACATGTCGCCATAAGTGACCTTCTCCGTAACAGCGGGGTCGTTTCCTTCGAAGTAGAAGCATACGCGATTCTGGTGCTCTGGCAGGTGGCGATCCAACGCGTTGTAGCACACGTTCGTCACACCGCCCTCGAACCACCTCACAAAGATGGGGCCTTTGGATTTGTCGAAGTTGAAGGACTTGACACGTTGGTCATCCGACCAGGTTTGCTTCCAGTAAAAATCGCGCCGCGCAATCTCAGCCCAGAAGGCGTCGTTCTTCTCCAACGAGTGGTGGTAGATGTCCACCCGGGATTTGATGTTGGGGCCAATGTGCGACTTACTGCTGTTCGCCTGTACCGGCTGCACAGCCGTCGTGAGTGACTCCTGCTTGAGGTCCTGTTCATGCGGGGGGTCTGACGACTGACTATTCGGAATCGCCAGCCCTGACGCGCCGCCTGTGTTGGTCGGCGTCACAGCGGGAGGTGTGTCGCTCATCTTTTAAAAAAATATTTGTTTGTGTGTGTGTCTTGGCGCACAACCGTTAGAGGTCACCCTATGCACTTCCTCCAGTATGAACAGGAGAAGTTCGAAATACCGGAAAGAGAATTAGTCCTTTAGATATACGAGAGAGAGAGTACCAGGGGAAATGAAGGATAGAAATTCAGAGAGCAAGGTAGGGAGAGAGGAGGGGGGGGGTAGTATGAAAAAGGGAGGCGAGGGGGGGGGAGGAGGGCCGAAAAACGAACAGGAAAGAGGGGTAGAGGATGATTCCACAGATCTAACGTGAGCCCAGTAAAGAGGGGAGCAAGGAGATGCTGGAGAAGTGAATTAAGCAACGAAAACGCCAACTAACATAACCGCTAAGCACTGCTCCTGGTGAGAGCAACAATAAAAGTAGACAGAAAGAGAAGTCAAAAGAATTTCACTTCCCCTCACACTCCAGTCTTTTGTCTCTCTTCTTACAGGGAATTTATTTTCAGAAACCTCTGGGACTTAGCTATAGTGCTATGGGATCGCTGTGTTCGCGCAGTTCATGACACGGTGACGGTGAATTGAGGTTTGGGTTGGTTTGGGGCTTGGTGGATAGGGAAAAAGTCACCGACAAGCAATTCGGGTTTCCTGGTGGAATATGAGGGTATGTCTTTATATATATATATATATATATAGGTTGTATTGTCGTTTGCAGAAAGAAAAAGAAGGAAAAGGATCCCCACAAAGTGAGGGAACCAGAGTGACAGGGAGGGAGGGAGGGGTGGGGGATATATGCGAGGAGGCGAAATATGAAGAGGCCGAATACGCCGGTATGTGGGTCCCCGACGCTTTTCTTTGTTTAAATAAGAATAGGGAAAGAAATGACGGCTAGCGCAGTCGGTGGGAAGAATAGGGAGGGGGCAGATACAAAAGAGGAGGGTAGAGGTCATGCATCACATGCTTGGGTACATTGTGTTTGTGTGTCTGGATTCACTCTGTTTGACTACATATCTTGTCTACAACAAGCAAACCGGCGCGGATAGGCCAGCGCTTAACCTCTCTCTCTTTATATATATATATATATATATATAATACTTTTTTCATGCCTTGCTTTCACCGATGATGTAGTATAAGGTGTGCGTGTGTGTGTGGGGAAGCGGTGCACTTCTGTGGGTGTCACGAGAAAATGTGAGCACCAACACGAAATCAACAACATCTAACATTCAAATGTGTTTTCTGTAGTTCTGATGTAGAAGTCCTTTGATTCCTATACCTTGATTCTGCTCTCATTCTCTCGGTAAAAATTGCTCAGCCCCGCCCTTGGCGTTTTCCCGAACGACTGAATCCCGGCCAGTCGTCGAGCCCGAAATGACCCCCACCGCTGCTGTCTCCGGAGGAAGCGCCTGTTGCCGTTTTGAAGGGACTGCCCCGGGTCTTGATCGGGGAGGGACGCGGTTCTGCGAGTTTGCCCAGTGCTACCAAGAAAATTTCATCGCTATGCATGCGACTCGCCGGTGGCTTGCACGTGTGCACCGTGAGGAAAAGCTGCAAGAGTCGATGCCACAGCTCCTCGTAAGCCATACGGCTTCCCAGTGCTTTACAGACGAAGTGGCCACCGTTGCGTAGAAGAGGTGCACACGTATCGATGGCTTCCAGATTTAGCTGTGCGATGCGCTGCCGGTCTTGGTAACCACCCATCCGGTTAGGGCACATGTCCGATGTGACAAGATCGACTGCGGTGAAGCACGAGGACGAGGATGAAGCTTCACTCGTCTCTCCATCTTTCCTGCTAAGTGTAGAGCAGTGGTGTGTGAGGTGCCCTAAAAGCTTTTGTTGCGTGGCAACATCAGCAAAGTCACCATGCACAAATACAGCATTCGGTATCTGTGCTTTCATAGGCAGAAGATCAACACCGAGGAGAAAGCAGCGGTCACCGGCTCTCTCACGTATCACCTGACACCACCCACCCGGGCTGCACCCAAGGTCAACCGCGATGCGTGTGTGCTGGCGGTCAAGGAGGTGAAAGCGATCATCCATATGCAGAAGCTTGTATGCACTGCGAGCGATGTAGCCTTCCTGGCGTGCTTTAATTACAAATGGATCTTGCGACTGCCGTTGCATCCACTGGCGACTAGTTCCCTGAGTGCATAAAAACGTATGGCGCATCTCCAAGGGATTCAACCAAGACTTTTCCAGTACATAGCCCACGGAAAACGAAAGACAGAGGAAAAACAAAGGGGCAACAAAGTCGGTGAGAGAGGGATGAGGAGGAGGAAGGTAGTCAGCCTCCATGGTTCAACACGCGGTGTCCCCCATAAAAAAAACTATTCGCATGGGAGTGCCCTCGCCATCTGCGCGCGTGCGTGTGTGGCCTTTCTGTACACGCGTGAGGGCCTGCCTTTATTTTTTTTCCCCCGGGACCACGTCGTGTCAAAAAACAAGCGCCTGCAAGACTTACGATAAAAGGATAAGTGAGTGCACGCGCCTCTCAAGTCTTCTCTTTTTCCTTGGACACTTCTTCGCGTAGGTCATATGAGAAAGCGCCCATCATTGGCTGTGTGTTGCGTAATGAGTCACCTGCAGTCCCCTCCACCCCCTTTCAGTCCCTTGGAGACTGCGGTGTTGGGCAGCTCCAGGGCGGCGCTTTGCGCCTCAGGGTTGCGGGGGCCTGAGCGCTGCGACAAGAAGGCTGGCTGGCCGTGCACCTTCACGACTCTTCGATTTTTGTATGGCGTCTGTTTAGCGGAGGATTCCAGAGCGGCGGTGGCGCCATGGTGCTGACGGCGAGACCACTTCGAGCTTCCCCAATCGCCCTTCCCCCCCCGGCGTGGCGGGCACGGGGTCTCGGAGGTCTCTGACGTGAGTGTGGAATTTTTTTTTTTTTCATGCTCACTCCGCGCCCGCCCAGACCACCACTGACTTTGAATTTATTTGTGGTGCGGCAGGGTGTGGGGGCGGCGCTGGGCGTAGAGCAGGCCTGCATATCGGCAAGTGATGACTCGCTGTTCGCGGTGGTCGAGGTGACGTGACCGGCTTCGGCAATAAGAGAGAGCAATAAAAATGAAAAAAAAGATGATGATGATGCATTACAAGTTTACACTCTGAAACCAGAAGTCAGGAGGCGTCGAACTGCGGGGGTGACGCATATGCCCCCGCCCTCCTCATCAGCGTCGACAAAATACACCACACTCGACTATCGCCTCATCTCGTTCATGTCCTCTCCCCATCGGAGAGCAGCGGATGAAGGGACCCCCCTGTGCTCCCTAAAACACATAACTAGTGTTGTGGCATCCCACCCGAGGCACACCAAGGCTTACTGAAGGATATCGTGCATTCCCCAAATAAGCTTCAGTTCGTGAGGTGCGGCGCCGTAGGTCATCGTGAGCTCTTCCCCCTGCGTGATTCGGCGGAGGCTGCGCAGACAAATCACCGGCCCTGTCGCCGCCATGTCACGATCAGGTACCATGACAGCGACGTTTTCACGGTCACTATGGTTGCACATATCAATCACAGGACACAGGAAGGAGACGGGTTCTCGCACAAGCAAACCGTTCACGTCCTTTGTCTGTGCACTGCTGTCGTTACCGCTGTTGACGGCTCCCGACGAGGACGGGGGTGGAAGCGCGACAGGGGCGGCTGTGGCTTCGATGTCGTCCCATGCGCGTGCCCATGGGGTCAGCTGGAGGGCGTATTGCAGGCACGCTCGATGATCCACAGGGACCATGCGGCTGTAGATCATGCATAAGGCGTATATGATTACGGGACGTACCTCAGCTTGAGTCAATTGGAAGTGAGAAGCGAGCGAAGCCTGTGCACTGCGGCAGATATCAGGCGCATCCAGCCACCCTGCAAGGTGCGCGGCGAGTGGCTCGAAGTTTCCCTCGTTTCGAGGCATGAAGTCGATGTAGGCAATGACGTCGCCGCCTGGCATCGCCGACACCTGCGCCGCGTTGCAGTTTCGCAGCAGAGTGAGGTATGTCATGTAGAGCGCGAGGAGAAGTTGATTGTGCCTAATGAGAGAGCGTTCCGAAATGCGACTATTATACGCACACGATATGCTACTCATCGCTGTCTGCACCTCTGGGGCTAACAGCGTCCAAAAGGGTTGGCAGCGAAGGGCGGCACCAGGGTGCAGACATGCCGTGACGGGCATCATCACAACGTTTTCACCCTTTTCGATGTCCCGGTTCGCTATGAGGCCGCGCAGGAGACGGCTATCGGTATTTGCACCTAAGCTTGACGGAGGAGAGCGACGCACAAAGCCGATACGACACCGCCCCCGAGTCGTTACGTGATGGCGCTTGCAGTAGCCAATAAACGCGGTGGCAAGTGCCTGCGGCGAGTCGAGCACGCGCAGCATGTGGCGACTTTCGTACGAAGGCATGGTCTCTCCAGATAAGGGCACTACACACTTCAGAGTCTACAAGTCCTTTTCTTTCTTTCCTTTTTTTTTTTTGCTCCCATCAGCGACGCTCAATGAGTCAACTGCTGCAACTCCGTACGTCAGCGCGCGTTGGTGAAGGGGATCTCCTCGGGGAGGGTCGAAGGAAAACCTTCAAGTTTATCGGTGATTTGTTTTCTTATATATACGTCCTCCCTCCGAGAGCCGTTTGTGCACCTTCCTGCGTACAGGCAGGGTATGGCGTAGTGGTTTCAGAGGGCAGAGGCGTGCGTGAGGAATGAGGTGGACGCATAGCAGAGAGGGAAGTCTTCAGGGTTTTCATCAAAATCAGAAGTACGACCACGACGGTCGCACTGGAACACATACACAGCTGTTCATTGATTGGCAACTTTTCCATCCGGGGTTGCCACACCGTGTGGCGCAGAGGTTGGCTGAATGCGCTAGCTCGTGAGCGGAAGGTGGGAGAGGGTGGTATCAACCCCAAAAATATGTTTTATTTCTTTCCCCTCATTATCACATAAACAAGCACCGAGGCAGGCTCAGGGGCACCTATACGCACACTTGTCCTCTCCCTCCCTCGTCAGGCACTGACAGACACGATCGAAGGGAATACAAAGGAGAAATACCGCAGAACTTACAGTGTCCCTTTTCTGTCGCCCAGGGTGGTTGGTGGTGGTATACGGAGACAGTGTAGAGCGTGTCGGAGAGGTTGCCTGCCTTGGGCAGGGTCCAGTATGACCTCAAGGACTCAAATAATGGGTGGTCGGAGGCAAAGAGGGCGTGTTGGAAAGAAAGCAAGAGCAAGTAAATGGGGTGCCGGTGGAGCAGACAGACAAGCATATCGAGTTCTCTTCCCCCCTCCCTTCCTCCCTCCCTTTCCTTCCCCCCTTTTTTATTGGCTGTCATTGCTGGCATCGGGGTTCTGCATGAGGATGAATGGATATGTATTGCATTTGAATGCCCCCAGGGATAAAAGGGTCGGGGGTAGGGGGAGGGGATGGTGAGCGTGCGTGTGTTTTTTCTTGCTCCTTTCTTTCAGAGTATAGCGAAGCGTGACTTGTGGCCGTTATTTTTGGACGGCAGCGTGCAGCTCCGGATGTACGCCTCGTTGTACTCCTTGACCTTTTGGTTTTTTAATACACTGCTGTAGTTTTCCATGGCGTTCTGGAAGAGGAACATCAACTTCTCCTGGGTGACGTGGAGACAGTGCATGTCGCGCATCTCACGGTCGGCTGTCGACATGCTTTCGCGCAGAAGCCCTTCGTCGTAGTTTTCTTGAAGACGATCCGTGCGGGCCTCACTCGTGGTGAATGCAGGTTTATTCATGGGCATGGTGCTCTAGTGAGGAAGCAGGGGTTGGTTGTTGTTGTGGTGGTAGGGCCACTTCTTGTGTTGCTGGATGGGGGGGGGTGCGCAGAGGAACAAAGGAAGGAGGGTAGAGAGGTGCACGTATACGTATATATATTTACATCTATATATATATATATATATATATATGTGGAGGGGAAGTCTATATGGTTGCGACCGCACAGGCCCAGATGACTTATACAGACATGTTTATCGAAGGGCGCGGGTGGTCTACCATATCGCTCCGACCTACAGGCGTACATTTCGATGGTATATGTAGAGAGGAAGAGGGGGGGGAGGAGGTGGAGTGTGCACTTGCAGCACAAGCCCACAGGTGTGACAGTCAGATCGGCATCGCTACTGTGGTGTCTCAGTCGCACCCCCACCACACACACACACGCACTTACATACGCACTTACACACACACACGCCGTTAGTAATGGGGGTGCGTAATTTGTGCAGGTGTGCGTGATGAAGACGAGGGCTGTCGCTACGTGCTGCAAATACACCGCTAGTTACTGACGGCAGTAGTCGTCGTCGTCATTTTCTGATTCTGTTGCTGGTGGCGACGATCCGGTGCGGTGAAGAGCTGATCGAGAGAACAGACAGGCACCCGCCACGATTGCGGCCAGGACTAGCTCCGCACACGCTTCACGTGCCTGCTTCGTTGACAGGCCTTCCGCAAAGCTGTCAGTCCAGTACGCTGAGAAGGCTATGTAAGCGGCTGATAGAGGTGGCAACTTGGGCACAAGGGCAAGCAGATAAGCACGCAGCAGCTGTCCACAGATGACCGCTGGTACGTAGACCTGGCTAGACAACTTGAAATAGAATACGCACACAAGGCTCGTGTCCACAAGCGGATTGGGGAGGGCAGTGAGTATCACCAAAAGCAGAAAACCGGTGGCCGTGGCAAAAAAAAAGTTGGCGCGGTTGTTGCGCTGGTTACGATACGGCTCACGATAGACAAGTTTGAGCAGAGCAATCTCCGCGACGATAGCGCCGGCCGCGTATACCGATTTAGCTGTTGTGTGCTGGAGAACTTCATCTCCCTTCGCGCCGCCGACTGCCGCTGGGGGTTTGCGAGCACCAGAGCCTACCATCACGAGGGACGCCGCTCCGTGAGCGAAAACCGGCGCCAGCTCCACCACTGGCGATGGTACCCAGGGAAGCACCTTTGCGGCGATAGGGATCAATGCGTGCTCAATAGCACCGCGCGCCGGGCCTGCAAAGACGGAGAACGGCCATGCAGTCGCAAAGACGCTGGTACCGATTTTTGCACCGTCAGCCCCCACGACAAGACCAGTAAGAAGGAAGAACACTAGTGTGAGTGTACCCAATATGACAAGCCTCGATTGACTCATCATTTTCTTTTTTTCGTTCCTGCTGTTTGTTTGCTGTTATGAGAGTACTGTATGTGTGTATGAAGGGACTGACGTGCTTTCCTCTTTTTTATTTTGTATTCGGCGCGTGCGTGTAATGCGGCACGTAGTAGGAGTTGGGGGGAGGGGGGGGGGGAAGGGAAAGAGGAGAAAACGACCCTAACGGGCGGAAGCGGAAGGGGCAAAAAAAAAAAAAAAGTGATATGCCCATCCAGTGGAGGGGATATTCCCCCGAAAGGGGGGAGTTGTGAGATGCGAGGGCGACGGGCTGTGGCACGCAAACAAGAAAGCCCCAATTTTCGCCCTGTTTTTTTTTTTCATGCATCAGAGTCGGTCTGTGAGGTCGGCTGACTCAATCATTGTCGCTTCTTTCATAATGATCTATAGTCGCGCTGTGGTCCTCAGACCGCTCAATTGAATGAGTGGACATGAAAAAAATCGCGCACTCAGCGCTGATGTTGTAGACGATACACCCTCTCTGTGCAACACCTTCGCTTTATTCCTCCTCGATGATCTCTGGTTCTCCGTGCTACCGTGTGCACCGTGCTGCCTTCCTTTCATCTCACTTTCTTCCGTTCACATCTATCATCGTGTTTTTTTTTGCTGTTCATATTTGGTCGTGCCTCCTCGCGCTTTTATCGGGGGCCACGCGATCTCCTCCCCTCCCACCTACTCCTCACGTGAACATCCACAAAGCATTCTGATGCACAGTGCACACACACACACACACACACACACACACACATACATACACACACACACACACACACAGGGACACCTACGGAAGAAATCGAGTAACACGACGATACGGAAAAGCAGCTACAAATACTGCATCATGCACCTGGATGGGAGGGGAAATGAAGGTCACAGGGTCGGGGACGCCTTCCCTGCCCACGGTAGCAAGCAATGCCTATGCATTACCCCCCCTCCCTCCCCCTCCCCCACCTCCTTTTTAGTCTCGTTATACTTCTTCGATATTCGCTACGTGTTACGTCTTCAGGGACTCCAAGGAGTCCACCGGGTTTGTCGGTAGGTGCGAGTAGTAGACCACCGTTGTATATTTGTTGCAGTAGCGTGTTGTTACGCCAATGACGGCGTGGTTCTCGCGGCGCTGGAAGTAGACGTGATTGATCGTAACGCTAAGCGGCAGGGGCAGATGTTCGGGTGGAAGCCGGGAGTTGTGCTCCAGACCCGTGTCCATGACCTCCATGCGACCGTCGCGGGAACAGCGCACCAGTGTTGGTGGTGTGTTGAGGGGGGTATACCTCAGATGGAGGGGCACAATCGGCGGGTACTTGCGCGACTCCTCGAACATGATTTCTTCCTGGCCCCAGCCCTCCCCGTTGTCCATTACGTCGTCGTCCTCTTTTGTGGTGAGTAGTACATCGTTCAAAAAGATTGTGTTGGCAGGCTTGCCGTCGCGGGCCGGTACTGGCTTGGGCAGCGGCTGTGTCACGGCTACAGTGAGGGGCGACGGTTGAGCCTGCGGCGTAGCAGGCGAGCTGGATGATGCTGTGCCCGGTATCAATGGTTGTGTGCTGTCCACCACCTCCACGCCATTGACGAGAAACCGGTAGTTGTGGTTGCCAGTGGGGAGCTCCAGCAGTGCGTAGAAAGAATCCGTGCTAGGTGTCATGGCCAACGGCTGCCAGTTCATCGCCTCGACAGCCACGTAGACAGGCTTCCTCGACTCGATCAACGAGCGAACATCTTGATCTTGATAGCGAAGCACAATGGGAAAGGTCGTGGTGGGCACGTTGCCCACCATACTACCGGCGGCGCTCACAGATCCTGACAATGGGCGTGGGAACGAGGTGCGGCTCATGCTTTGCATGCTGTTCGGGTCGGTGTGGCGCGTAATGCCTTGCCCCACGCCAGCTTGCTGCAACACGCTGTCACTGACAGCCGTCGGGCGGACACAGGTGGGGCGGTGAGGGCCGCTGACGCCTGCGCTAGGTATGCCAACACGGCGACGTTTTGAGTCTTTGGTGTTTGGCTGCCCCATGAGTGCCTGTTAAGGATACCAATGGTGCGTTGGCCAGGTGTGAGGGAGATTTCCGGACGTCCGGATGTGAAGCGCGAGCGCCGAGCACACTCTTGATGTGGAAAAAAAAAAGATATGTGCGGCAGAAGGGACAATTGGGACCTGTCCCCCCGTTGAGCTACCCCTCCTCACTTCCACCACTACGAGCTACAATTCGGTCTAAGGAAAAAAAAAAATACAAAACTTCTTTGGCCACCTTCCACCTTTGCCCTCTTTTCCCCCCGTCGAGGAGAGGAACAGACACAGACCCACACCCACACAAAAAAAGGGGGTGGGTGGGTGGGGCAGAAAAATCGTGAGGGGAAAAGCACAAGCAACAATGCAGGGGGTGGTCGTTACGAGAGCGAGCAGCAGAGGGAGACGAGTCAAAGAAGCAAATAAAATTATAAACAAATATATATATATATATATATATAGAAAGAGCGCGAGAACAAATGGAGAATGAAGGAAAAAATCCAGGGTCTGGGGGCGAATGGGGAGAGAGACGTAGTGGTGAGGTCGTATGCGAGTGTGTTTTTGTGTTTTTATTTCACGTTTTTTTTTGTTTTTGTTTGCCCTGTACTACTGCTGGTGTACCTACAAAAATATACGCTCGCACGTCTATATAATGTATACCATATATATATATATATATATATATATACACGAGGTGGAAAGGGCTGTGTGTAGTGCCTACGTCCCCGTATCTGTGTAAGGGGAAGGGAGTTCTGAGGTCCCCTGGCGATCCACAACTGAGGTGGGGTTATCCAAAAAAAAAAAAAGAAGCAGCAGTACACGAGGAAAGAAAGAAATTGAAAAAAGGGAGACGGGGGTCGGGGGGGGGGGTAAATCACCTACGTGTGTCTCCCGGTACATCAAGACAAGGCGCATACTCGTCGAACAGGATACACAGCCGTTTTAGTTGCACAACAGCGGGCGATGAGACTCGCCTAAGGGTTCCCTCTCAGCGTATGCGTGTTCACTGAGCTGGGGTGTGGGCCACAGGGAAAACAAGGCATAGTTGTTCATATGTATTTTCTTTGCATGACGACCTTCCTGTTCCTGGCAAGGCTCTCGGCACAAACGACGGGCACCTTCCTGCCTCCGGACGCTCCGGGGACTATGCCCCAGAAAAGGGTCAGTCTGAGTGAGTACATCTTTTGATTTTCATGTAAATGTGCATGTAAGTTTTCTGCAGCGAGTCCATTATTTGGTAACTAGAAGGAACAAAAACACAGAAGACACACACAGAAACAAACGGGTGTTGGACAACTCGCTTTCTTCACTCGCCACCAACACCATCTCGCCGCTGGTGATGGAGAAAGTGAATGGGGTTGGGTAGGGAAGATGACTCTCATGCAACCCCCCGCCCCCCACACACACAACAAAAAAAAAAAAGCTACCCGCCCTCACCAAATGGCGATCATTTGAGCTCCATGAAGAATACATACATGTGCAAGGTTTCGCTTCCCTCCTGCCATCTTTTCAACGCCATCGTCAGCCGGGCGAACGCACGCGCACATACGCTGAAGTAGACGAGCAGCGAGAGAAAGGAGGAAGGAGTATATATATATGTATATGTATACATACTTATACAACATGCACTGGAACATGGTGTCGCAGAATACCAGGGGAGGAGAAAGAGGGGGGTGGGGGGCGAATACAGCAGACTCCTGAGACTTGTCTAGAAAGCAGAAAAGAGAAACAATTGAGGTACGAGGCTGCTGGAGTACGAAGCAGGGTGGGGGTGGCAGCGCAGCTCTCTTCTCATTTCCGCACACGAACCCGGCAGTATCATACCGCAAGCTCAGCCAATATCTACTCCCCTTTTTCCCACTACCTCCTTTTCCTTCTCTTCAGACCCGTCTCGATCCTCGCAAGCATCGGTGTGGCATTCGTCTTTTGCAATGGCATAATCAATGGGTGCTGCAGAGGGAGGAGGCGTCGGCGTCACTGATTGGGGAATGTGCGAAAAAGGATTAGCAAGCATAAGTTTTGAGAGCAATGCCATCCGTTCCTCCCTCGTGAAAGGTTTGATAGCGTCTTCTCTGTGTGCCTGTACGACAGCTGGAACATCTTCCGCGAGGCGTGATGCTGGTGCCGCTTCTGGATTTTGCTCCGAGGGCTCCCGTCTTGTCACCGACGCCGCAGTCGCGCATGAATGAACTGATAAGAGGCGAATACTTTCATCCTGTGCCTTGTGCAATCGTTGCATGCGCATCACCGTGGGCGATGGCTGGTTTTCGGCTAACAGTTCAACCGTCTCGGAGGCATTCGTTGGTATTCCCGTCCCGTATGGACGACCGGCCCGCAGGCAAAGAAGCTGCTGGTAAAGATACGAGGCAACGGCTCTCGATGTTGGGTCCTCTTCCTCGGCAGTTGCAGTGGCGCGATCCAAGCTGATCTCCTCTGCATGTATTGCGATAAGATGGCGCTTCAGATTTTCCAACTCGATCGAGGACGCCGTCATCTTTGCGAGCGATGTGTCTCTGATATAGGTTTGCGTGCTTGTGAATGTTGCTGCAGCGGGGGAGGGGAGAGAGGGAGGGGGGCAGTGCCTTTAATGGGGGAAGAAGCTGTGGAAAACAGAAAAAAATGTGTTGGTGGCGTCAGAAGAAGAAGTGAAGGGGAGGGGGGAGAATACAGCGCCGGCAATGTGAGTGTAGGTGCCGTCGGCTTAGTTCAGAATACATGTGTCTTTCCCATGCACATGCGCTTCACACTTTACGCACGCAAGAGGACCACCACGATTTTATAGCTTTAAAGGTAGACCTTACCGGGTTCAGCAGACCAGGAGAAGGGTCTGCAGGGATGAAGAGTGTCCCCCCCGCCCGCCCCCCCCCTCCCTTGGAGCGAAGCATGTGCGCGCATTACGTACATCAACTACCTTAAGCACAGAAGGTAGGATGACATCGGCGCTCGAAGACTTGTGGGGTTGTGAGCCCCAGCTGTACAACAAATACACACACACACACACAGACTGCAGCACTTACAGGATATTCGTTACACCCTCCCCTCTCTCTCCAGAGGAAATCAATGAGCTTAGGAAGCAGATCTTCAGCTCGACGCTACATTTTTCTCGTCAATGTTGACACCGCTGCTGCTGCTGCTGTCGCTGCTGTACGGTGGTGCGAATAGTGAGGCATCATGATGGTAGAGTGTCTGCTGTAGCTCCGGAGCCGCGCAGACGGCACCAGTGCCCACACCGAGTCTCTCTGCTAGTGGTACAAACAAAGACGTCATGGCATCTACTGTGTGCTGGAGAGTTGGCAACAACGCAATACTTTCCTCATGCTGCTCTAAGATCTCGAGCGTGTCAACTGTGTTCGATTGCAATTGGGTGAGGGCCTGCTGGAGTTTACGGAGTCCATGAAGCAGAAATAAAAGTACATCTTCAAAGCTACGGAGAGGCGGCTGGGCGGACGAGCAAACGCTCTCGGCGACAGCTGTCACTGCCTCCGTCGCCAGGGGATCAACGACGTTCGTCCCCTTTGATAACGTTTCTTCACCATTACTGATGTGCTCCGAAGCGGCATCGGCGAAGTGCTCCACGACATTTTGGAGCTGGTCACGAAATGCGCCCATCATATCTGATGTCACAGACATCGATTCCTGTGTTTGCTCTTCCAACAGCGTGAGCCGTTCATCGATTTCTTGGAAAAGAGAGCGCAGTTCCTCCGCCGACGCCACTGGCCGGGCCACAGGTGGGTCTGTCGAACGCTGCGTGGACTCTTCCACTTCCCCCATCGGTGCCATACATTGCGCCTCCGCATCTGCCTTGCCCGGTTGCTTTGAGACTGCCATGTGCTTTTCTAAAAAGTCGATGCTTGCCCGTGTGACCGCCACGTCGTCGCGCAAACTTGACAGCTGTTCCTCGACGGCTTTGTGTTGTAGGTGCTGATGGGCCATTTTTTTGTGGAAGTCGTGTGTCCTTTCCTCGGCATCCGCCTCGTGAGTGGCACTGAGCTCCTCCAGTCGCGCTTGCAGGTGTTTGTGGTGGTCCTCGACGGCACGGAGTCGTAGTTGGACCGGGTCCAGCAGCGTCGAGTGGTTCGACTCGATCATCTCAAAAATGTCATGAACGTACTTCTGCAGCGTCGGAAATTGTTGCCGCTGAGTCGATTGGAGCGCAGTGTACTGATCAGAAAGTTGTTCGATTTCACGTGGGATGCCGTCTGTGACTCGCTTGAGCTCAGCCAGCTCCCTCGTTACTGTGGCAAGTTCCTGCGCGCTGAGGCGTTGCAGACTCACTTCGAGGTCATCCTGACGCTTGCGCTGCTCATCAAGGGCTACCCGGAGGTCTCGCAGGGCGTTAACCGTAGATTGCTGTGCGTCAGATTCGTCTGTAGCCTTTGCAAAGCTCTCTCCTGCGTGCGAGGAGGTAACGACGTCAGACGCTTTGTGGGGTGGGCACAGCTCGCTGAGCTCGACGATGGACTTCTTGGAGTCTTGCATCGCTGCACGCATCGCCGACAGTTCGGTTTCGTGTGTCGCTAGTTGTGCCCGCATGCCATCCATAGCTACTGTGGATTCAGATGGAAAAGTCAAGTGCGCTCGCAGGTGAGCAGAAAGATGGTGCAGCGATGACTTGTCGGTGGAAAGGTGGGAGACAAGCTCTTTCGGGGAAATCATTTGTTCAATGTGTTGCGTTGTGTGTTTTGAGTGCGCTTCGATCGATGCTTCCGTCTCCGAGCATCTCCTCGACAGTGCTCCCAGTTGCAGCTCCATGTCGGTTTTCAGCTCTTGATGCCGTTGTCGCCATTCCTCTGTCGTGGTTTGCAGACGATCTTGCAGCGCTTCTACGCATGTAGCAATCGGCGCTGTCGCGTCGGTGACAATGAGGGATACCTTGGCGCACTGCTCTTCAACTATTCCGATACGGTTATCCAGAGCTTCACACCTCGTCAACACCCCTTGCAGAGCCCGCTGATACGCAGCGGGAGCTGAAGTCTCGGCTACTGTGTGGGTCACCGGAATTTCCAATGCAGAGACACTCTCTATCTCTGCAACCCGCTCGCGCCCACGCGTCGGCGCCACCACGCTCAGCGTAGAAATCTGCTGCTGTTCTTGAATATAGCGGATACGGTTCAGCAATTGCTGATGCTGCTCCTCGTACAGTTCTTTTTGATGAACGAGGCGCTGCTCGAGCACTTCTCGAGTGTGCTGGGCACGTTCCTCGTGGTACTGTCTCGCTTCCATGAGTTGTTTCACCCAGTTGCTGCTTCGTCGCGGCCAGTCTTCCTCCATCGCTTGCACCACGCGCTGCACTGCTTCGACGTCTTGTTGTGCTCGGCTTAGAGGAAGTACACATGTCTGCTGCATGACTGACTGCAGCGCCTCGTGCTTGACTCGAGCATCCTCCACCGCGTGCGACAAGGCCGCTTCAGCTGCAGCAAGCGCCGCCTCCACGCGCCTGAGGCGCTCCTCTGCCGACTCCCCTGCCCCGCGGGCTCGCTGCAGCGCCTCCTTTTGCTCTGATAGTGTCTGCTGTAACTGACGACACTGCTTATCGGTTAGTTGTTGGTTTTCGCGGTGTAATTGCTGCGCGCGCTCGTCCAACACCCGCACTCGGGTATCCCAGGCATCCGCTAGTTCTGTCTTCGCCCGCTGCACTGCTTCTGCGATGCGGGACTGGACGCTGCAGAAATCGGCTTTCATCTGCAGTATGTCACGTGTGAGGCTCTGGATTTGCGTTTCCTGCTGCGTCACTGAATTGTGTGTGTTTTCGAGCGTAGCTTCGAGATCGACAAAGCGCACGGAGGCTGTGCGCCTCCAGGCCTCAGCGGTGTCGAGGCCTTCGTGTGTCCTAGTCTGCATCTTGCACACCTCTTCGTTGAGGGGATGCAGCTGTGTCTGCAGCAGTGCGGTTACCTGTTCACGCGACATCCACCCGCTGTTGGATGCTCTCTGTGTTTCCTCGAGGTGCTTGCTAATCGCTAAACAGTCAGCGACCTCAGCCTTACCCTGAACCACACCAGAGAGTGCCTTCAGTTGCTCCACCGCGTGGTCCACCTGCGCCTGAACTTCAGCACGGTACTCTGTAAGTCGACTTTGCATTCCACGCAGCTCATCACTAATGCGGCTTTCCATGTTCGCCAAACGCTCCTGTTTTTGACGACTCGATGACGGCGCAGCGTCCGAGAAGGTGTCGCCGCGTTGCCACTCCGCCATGTGTACTTGTATTCTGTGCATATGCGAGGAGAGTCGTTGCTCTGTTTCGCGGCACTGCTGTTGAGTTTGTTGCGCCAGGGCTTCGCTCGCTGATGCGGTGTGCAGGGCCTTCTCGACACCCGCCTGCGTGATGGACTGGTGCTCCGAAAGCCGCAGCTTGAGCAAGTCCTCTGCGCTGCCGCGAGCTGCCTCCCGTGCCACTGCGCGCACCTGCGTCATTTCGGCGTTTACCTCAGACTTGATGAGCTCACGCAGAGCGCCTGTCGTGCGTGCCTCGCGGTTTTCTTCCATTTGTTTTTGCCGAGCGAGGCCAGATTCGAGCGCCTCTACACGGGCCACGAGCGATGTCGCCTCACCACCAGACACCCGCATGCTGTGCTGGTGTCCAAAGCCGGTGCTGGAAACGGTGGGAGACGACGTAGCCGCCTTGGTTGATCGACCCGCTTCGCTAGACAGGATTATGTAGTTGACGCCATCGGAGGATTTTGTTTCTCCGTTTCCTACGCTCCTGCGTAGGCCATCAGTACTGGCCTCGTAACCAAGTCGCCCCTCTATTGCGCGTACAGACTTCTTCAGCGCTGCGTTCTCTGTCTGCAGCTGCGTGATGAGACTTCGCATCTCGGCGATCTCCGCTGTGGTGCGAAAGGCCAGCTCGCGGACGCTGTCGGCCCGCTTTGCCTTTTCGAGCTCCAGCTCCAACAAAACGCCACGCATCTGTGCACCCAGTAGCTGCAGAGGTGAGGAGGAGATCGAAGAGGGCCGCCGAATGGGAGTGGAGTCATCGAGCGGTGGGTTCCCTGGCGGAGAGGGGCCTGTCATGCGTGCAGCATGGTAACGAAGGTGCTGTGGCAACGGTGGTGGTAGACTCAAATCCTGATCGATTATGTGGACCTCGGACTTGTCATCGCCTCGGTTTGGCGAAGCCCCGAGATAGTCATCAATTTTTCGCTTTGCACGATCATAGGTTGCGCGGCGGTTTTGAAGCGATTCAAGCATCGCCGCCCCCGCAGCTGTGGAGCGCAGCGTCCGGTCTAGAGAGGATTGCCATGTGATATCCATGGCTGCTGCTGTTGTTGTTATTGTGATGATGAGGCAGGGCGAGGAAGAGGAGGGGATAGGCTCAAAGGAAATAGGCAAATATGCATGCCTCAATCAGCACCGATTTTTTTTTTTTTGAGTACGAAGAGCGAGCTGTGCGTGTGCGTTAGTTAGTGGGACAGAGGGAGGCGGGTGACGCGCCTCGCCACTCCTCGAACGAGGACAAATGTATATATATATATAGGTATGTGTGTATGTGTGAAAGAATGAAAGTGGCTTCTAGAGTTTTGCTATGCCTGTGATGTGCGCCTGCTCGTCACGGCCCTCGTGAAGAGAGAGGGGGGGGGGGAAGCGATAACCTGTTCGGTCGAACAGAGCGGGAATAAGAAAGTTTACCAGCGTCCACGCGCGTGTCTGCAACGCATGTGCAATGGATTGGAGGTCTATCAAACACACAATTTCACAGCTGACGACGATGATGCTGCTTCGGCGCCTGTATATGTATATATATGTGTGTGTAAGTATGAATGTTTCTATGTGAGGGTATTTGAAAGTCTGCAGTTGATCGCTTTTGGAGGGGTATATATATATATATATATATATATATTGTATTGGAGCCCGTGTAGGCGACACTGTATATGCGTACGTATCGGGAGCGAGGGAGAATGGAGACGTAGGCAAAAGGGGTGCAGTTGACGCTCTCGAGTCTGTATCATGTCCATATACTCTCTCCCCCTTATACACATACACACACACACACACACACACACAGTGGTCACGTAAGGCTACAAGGGGGAGGGGTGTGTCTGTCATCGACAGCGTCGTTCATTAGGATGGCACCTGCTGCACAACGACATTTATGCTTCGAAATACTTTGCAGTGTCTTACGCACGCAGCGGCGTCTTACCCGTGCTGTGGCTGTCAGACATTGAGATAGGTGGCGGATCGCCTTGTCTGATATTATAGCCTTTTTTTCTCCCCTCTATATATTGGTGGTTTGACAGCGGGTATTGATTAGCAGAAAAGACAGAGCGAAAGGAGGAAGGATTGCAGCAGGTGCAACCATGAGATGAGGAGGCTAATGGACACACAGCCGCGTCCAACTAGTGATCAAGAAAAAAAGGAAATGTAGATATGTAGGTGGGGCTACCTCCCCACAGAAACACTACACACAGATACACACACACATACACACTGGGGCCTAGAAATGTTCCAAGTCGTAATCATGTGCGTCGAGTCGTGAGTGAGTGGGCTTTAGCCCCCCCCTTTTTTTTTAAATCTTCATGCGTGTCCGTTGTGCATTTGCATGTGCGGTGGGTGGTGAGCCTGGGGGTAGATTAGGGGGAGGGAAGAGAGGTTTTTTTTTTTTTCATAGCATGAAGATGTCTGCTTCGCTGTCAGCAGCATCAGTGGTGCTTGGTGATTGTGCGGCACCGTCGTCGTCACTGGCATCTTTTTTTTCTGCCACACGTGATCCTAACGGCGACTTACGGGCGTTCTTCGCCACTTGTGGGGCTTCTTGATGGGCTGACGTGTCCGGCACAAAGGCCGGTGTAGATGTAGTACTCTCCCCAAGTAACCGAACCATATGCAGAGACGTGTTCTGTTGCGACGTTTTCCTACTGAACTGTTGTGCAGTGGCCGTATCGCTGGTGGTTATGGAGGCTTCGCAGCGCCGATCACCGTCCGCCCGGGAGGGCTTACCAAAACCGTCTACTAGGAATGCATGCACATTCTTTAAATCCCCCCGTAACCTCTCCACGTGGTGCGTCAGGAGCTGTTGTGTTTCTGTAAGTTGCTGCCAACACTGAAGCTGGCGCTCTTGAAGTGCTGCAAAGGCCTGATACCACTCAAGCGGTGGTGAGCCCCGTTCACGGGGTGGCAGTGACGACGGTGGCCAGGGGTGCGTGGTGGTGTTCCAAGGGACTGCAGCACACGTAGCCCATCCTACAGCCGATGCCATACGAGCTTCTCCGCTAGTGTATTGGGATTGCTGAGAGTTCTGTGCCGTCGAACCGATACCGCGTCGGCTCTCGTCAATACATGGCGTTCGACCAAGCGTGTCAGTGGTGTTCGCGGTGGTGCTCAGATGAAGGTGGCTACGGCGCAGTGCAGGTGGGGGTTTATATGAGAAGTGCGCGTACCGAGCCTTCTGGCGCGCCACGGTTGCAATCGCGGTGCCAGGGGCCATCATGGTACATCCGTTCGGCTGCAGCTTCTGTGTCGCGACGACCGTGTGGGATTGAGAGAGCTGAGTAAGCGGGACCACTGGGTGTGAGGGGAGTGTCCCCGCAGTTGGACTCCTTTGACTCGGGTGGCCCTTTCTCAGTTCCCATGACATGGTGTTGATGTGAGAGGGGGAGGGGGGCTGGTGCGACCCGCGGTAGGCAGCGAGAGCAAGTGGACTGAGGGGACGGGTTTGTCACATACCGTGATCGCCTCACCTTCGCACAGCAGTGGTCGTGGGTCAAGAGCCTTGGGCGAAAAAAAAAAAAAAGATTTCAGACTGAAAAAAAAAATTGCATCAGGGGGCAGTGGCTGGGAATGTCTGGATGACTCGTTGTGGACAGCTTCCACCACGGAGCGTTCGTGTGCAGGTGTGTGTATCGGTGGAGGAGATGGTAGGTCATACCTGATCGCCCAAGGGTGACAGGTGAGCAAAAGTGATCCGTTGCGTATCATTGTCAGCATGTTCCATAACTGTCTAACTTACTGCGGGTCTGGCGGGTGTCTTGCGGCACCGACCTGGTGGCAAAAACACCCAGATGCACTCCGAGTGGGAAAAAATAAAAAATAAACGATGGGCAGGTGTTGATACTGTTTTCTCCCACTTTCCGTGGGCCCACACCTCGCACAGAACTTTTTTTTTTTTTTCTTTCTGTTCACATATGCAGCGCAGCGTGGGCTTGTTTCTCCGACGCGGCTTCTGCGTCTTTGCGATGGATCAAAACACCAAGACAACCGAAACGTCTACAGGTTGACACGGTGTTGCGAGTCTCCGCTGTGTGGCGGCCTGGGGGGCCACAAGACATATATATATATATTTCCTCGAAGCACTTTGAAGGAACATTTCGAGGCGCAACCTTCGGAAATAAAGGGGAAAGAAGGGGAGGAAGCGGGAGGGGAGGGGGGAAAGGGACAACAGCTGACAAAGCTTGTGGCCATCGTCTGGGTAGGTGCTGTGGGTGCTCCTAAAGGAGTCGCCACGTCTCAATCTCAAATCAGAATTCTCTGAGTCCCATCGGTCGCCACTTGGGGAGGAAGAGGGGGACAGGGGGGGGGGCGCGAGTACAAGAAAGATAGCGTATAGGCACTGCATCCTTAGGAAACAAGTGATGGAAGGTGCAGGTGAGAGCTGTGCAGCGCACCATCTGCGTGTGCTACGAGGAGGAGGAGGGAGAGGGAATATGCAGACTTTTCTTCTTGCCTTTCCTTCCCTTTCCCCTCAGCGGCTCCCGGGCACAGACACCGCCACGTGACCCTCCACTGCCGTGGGAAATGTCAGCCACCCTGTGCACTCACTCTCGTGATCGCGGATGTAGAAGCGGTTTTTGTGGATATCCAGTCGGAAGACGGCGCTGTACGACTTGGTGCCCCAGTAGTGGAAGTATCGGTTTTGATCTGCAACGTAGACAAGGCGGCGATCTAGGTCAACGGCGGTAATGACACCAATGTGCCCCCAAGGACTGCCAAAGCTCATTGGATAGACAATCAAGCTATCGGCCACCGGCGGCACCAGTGAACCTTGCTGCACAAACTTTGCAGGTACTTTTTCCCACACTTTTTTGTTTTCTCGCAGCCCTGGATCGATCCGCTCTGCAGCAGCTTCGCTAGTACCTCTTTGTTGCTGCTGTAGACTCGTGGACGCGCCCTCTTTGGGTCGATAGACGTGTGTGCAGCTAGAAAAACAGTATGCGCAGTTACGCTCCGGCAGCAGAAGTCTGTGCGTTACCCAGAGCCAACGCCTCGCGAACTCGACACACTGCCATTGGTAGCCCATGAAGAGGCCCTCATGAAAGTTTTTTTTTTTCGTCCATGTTTCAGAGGTGCCATTGCTGTACGCGGGCACGCCTTGGTCTGTGTATCCACAAATGTCGTGCAGGGCAACCGCACAGCCCTGGCAGTGGACGCTTTGTGTTGCAGGAAGCATGCCCATCTGCTCCGCACCGAGGATTACGTCGAGGCTGCGTTCAGTCCCTATGTGACTAAAGGATGGAAAAAACGTGGAGGAACGAGTGCTGTGATGTTTGTCTCCCGTAGGCACAGGACACTCCTATTGAACGCCGAAAGGTCGTTCGCACGGGAGTGTACAGTTAAAGAGAGGAAGGCAGTGGTGTGTGTGTGTGTGTGTGTGTGTGTGTGTGTTTCTATTGCTTCAATACTCTCATAGCAGAAAATCCACACCTACACCTACACCTACACACACACGCGCGCGCGCGGAGAAAGCGTGTGTGACCGGAGGCAACAGAAAAAAAAAAAAGATGGAGCTCAAGGTGCGGAGTATTGCAACATTCATCTACACCACTAGGTGCCTTGCGTATGTATGTTTGAAAAGGTTTGTGCAGGAGAGGAAGAAAATGAGGATGTCAGTGCACACACACACAAAAAAAGAAAAAAAATAGAGGAAGAGAAGCATACGCAGAATTAGAGATACGCTACGATGCCTAGACTGCCGTGTGCAGATAGCGAACAAACAGGGGGGGGGGACTACGAGGTGTTAACACTGCGACCGATTCTGTATCACGTCTTGACCACCTCCCCCTCCAATCCCTCTGCTCTCACTGATAATTGTTACTTGGACTGAGCAACAGCAAACGAGGATCACAAACTCGCCGGGACATACAACCGAGAAAAAGCGCGATCCTATATGACACTCTCCCATGTGCTTGCTATATACATAAACAAATTAATGCATATAGATATACCGTGCACGAAGAGCATATAAGTCCAGGAATGTACGCAGATACAATTGTATGTTGATGAAGGTATGATACTCTACAGAATTTACCACAACTTGATTTTGGCTGTTGGAGGCAACAAAAAACTCATTACTGATGGTTGCCTGGGGTGCGAGAGCAGCACCCCCACGTCATAGACACCACACTACCACCCCTTTCGCTCAGGTCGCCTCGCGGGATGACTTGAAAACGCTCCAGTCTAGGGGTTGTAGGGGCCGGTTATAATGTGTCCAGGCTACCTCGACACTTAGACTAGTACGCCGATAGTGTAGATGTGACTCGATTGGGCATCTCGCTGTGTTGCCACACGATCCACTCACTGGTACGAGACGTCAGAAGCAACACGACCCCGAGTTCGTTGGGTCATGAGTACCCGACTTTCTCGGAGACAGAAACGGCTTTCTGCATCGGTAGCAGGGAGTCGTTCCCTGAAGAATCCGCCGCCCATCACAGAATGCGGGGCCAGTGCGCCCTTCCGCCCGCCGCGTAGTCAATGTTGACGTGTTTCCTGCGATGAGCGAGTGTGTTTAAAAAAAGAAAAAATAACAACAACAAACAAACAAAGGTTAAATAAGGTGTGCGTTACAGCAATCTCTTTCAAGGCCTCCTGCGAAGCTGAAAATATAACAAAACGCCAACACACACACACACAACAAAAAAAAAAAAAGGAATGGCTCTGATCAACGAAAAACACGACGCGACAGAGAGAGAGGGTATTGAAAAGAAGGACGAATCAAAAAGGAGGAAAGATACGGAAAAAGGAAAATGTGAACAATTATCTCCAAAAATTACTTCGTCCCCACCGGTGCAGTGACATATATAATGTAATATATATATATATATATAAAGTGAGACACAAGTAAAAGGGTCAGCGGTCACATCAGCAGAGACACCTTACCTTTCTTTTTTTTTTTTTGTCCTGGTCGTTTTGCTCTCTTCTTTATATATCCACAAGTATAGCCACGGAGAGGAGACAAGGGAGGGGGGGGGGGGAGGGAAAGCTAAAAAAAAATCTTAGAGATGCCACAAATGTACATTTCTACACACATGTTAAGGAGGCGCCGTGGCCAAGTGAATTCCTGGGTCGAAGCGCAAGCTTCAGTGCAAGGTTCCAGTGGCGGAGGAGATATCATACAAAGAAGGTGTCGGTGTGTGTGCGTGAACAGTGGCGAGCGTTGCATTCCTTTTCATTGCTTTTATTTTTTTAAATATATTCAGCATGTTCAAGGCCCTACCCATTCCCTTTACATACACACACACACGTACATCTTCATTTCCCCCCTTTTTACGTGACGCACTGGTAGAGCCTAGTTTTTATTTTGCTTCAGACCTCCAACATAAATAAATAATAAAATATATATATATAGAGTGTGTGTGTGTATATTTATACTGGACCCTGCAGAAACACAAATATAAATAAGTGCAAAAGATTCAATGCAGTAAAGCAAGAGGAGGAGAGGAAGGGAGGGAGCGAGACGGCAAGGAGAGGCCGGTGTTTTGGGAGAGGGGCTTCCCATCATATTAGTAGCCTGCATCCATTACTTGTCCTTGACCTTCCTCAGTCACATGTGTGCGCCGCATGCGCACTACATATCATTCGCCTTACAAAAATAACAAACACTTTCTGTCTTCCCTCGCGATGCGAGTTTTTCTCTCCCTCCCTCCCCCCCCAAAGGTTTATTGCATCGGATATACAAAATGTGCAACATGGCCCGGACAGAAGGGGGGGGGAGGCGGATCAATATCCGAACAACAACAAAAAAGGCACACAATCACAGTAACAAAAATAATGGTGCTGCGAGCTTCAAAAACAAAAACAAATTATAAAAATATAAATATATATATATATATATGACGGAAGCGTCAGCGGACCAGAGACAGTGGCAGTGTGACGTATTGGAAACCTGGTCACTGGTACGCACATGCCCCTTCACGTTTGCTACCGTTGAGCTCACGCTCGATACTCAGGATGGTCAAAATGAGTGATCGAGAAACTGCACAAATAATAATAATAATAATAATAATAAAACCTACCGACCTCTTTTTCTTGGGTGGGCGAGGCGGTGTGATTTAGTGTATTCAAATACTTCCTCTTGCAAATAATAATAACAATAACAATAATACTAGCAGATATATTTATATAGGATGTGCTTTGTGTCTTGTGAGAGCAAGGCACACACACACGCGCTCCCCCCGCCGTCTTTCAGCTACCGCGGAGGATAGAGGCGATAGTTTTTTTGCGTATCCTCAGGAAAGAAGCGATCGGGCCGATGACGGCGGCCACCAGTGCAATGCCAAAAAGAGTCACAGTGAAGGTGTAGGGAAATATGATTTTGAGTGGAATCACCAAGATCTGGGAGACTACAAGGGACATGACTATACCAACTATAATACCCACTGCCACTCCGAATATAAATGCAGACACAACGATACAGAGCGCTTCGTAGATGGTGCTGCGCAGGAGCTGCGCCGTCCGGAACCCGAGCGAGCGCAACACACCAAATGTCCACAGGTTGAGCTCCACGTTTGCGATAAATGTGACCCACATCATAAAAGCACAGAGGATAACACAAATTATCGAGGAAAACACGAGGAGCAGCATTATCATGTTCTCTACCGTCTTGAGCTGCTCTAATGTCTCCTCGGTGTCAGTCGTGGTGTGGGCGACTGAGTCCGTGTACATCTGGAGGGAGTTCACAAATATTCCGCGCTCACTTTTGGTGAGACCCTCACGCAGCCTGACGTATAATTTCTCCTGATACACCTCCAGGATCGCTGTCTCTGATATGAAGATATTGTCGCCTTCTTCAAAGTCGAAGGTGACGGGGTTGAGCAAATCCAGGAAGTTGTTCGATGGAATGAATATGCTGCCTGCTGATAAGAATAAGGGTAGCGAGGAAATGGTGAGAAAGCCCGAAATGCGATTCATGAAGGCTCGCGGTTCGACGTAAAAGGTGGTGGGTATTTTTCTCGAGTCCATCAGGGTGTAGCTGAAGCGCAGCTGGGCTGCTGCATTCACACTCAGCCCCATCCCGTCCTCGGCTGCCGAGGATATGATCATTGGAATCAAGTACGACTGCTTCAAAGATAGATCTGGTGGTCGCGTCCCCTGAGGGAATCCAGAGACGAAGAGGCCCTCAACATTGCCTATTGTGCGCCGTGGAGGGTCCTCGTACATGCTGCGGATGACATCGCGATGCCCGAATGAATTGAGAGGAAGATTGTAGCCATCGCTGTAGCGGTTGACTATGTTGTAGTCTGAATAGGTCGAATCCATGAACGAGGCCGTCACTGCCCGCACACCGATATTGCGGAAGGTACTGACGATATTTCCCACCTGCGTGGAACGGGATATCTGCGGGTATTCACTCAGCTGGAAAGAAGTGTAGGCCCAATGCGTCGCATACCGTTTTCCTTCGGTCTCCATGAACGCATCAATGAGCTTCTGGTTCAGCGGGACAGAGAAGGTGCTCGACACCACTGTCACCTGCGCACCGTTTGTCAGTTGTGTCAGCTGCGTGGACACGGTGGCTAACATACTGAAAATAATACCGGATCCAACGACACACGCCACGCTAATCAGGAACATCATATACGCCTTGGTGTTTCTCTCGCGGTGGCTATGCAGGTTCTTCTGGATGAGCGTCCAGAGTCGCGTTTCGCGCCCCCAGAGAAGCAAATACAGCACAAGCAGCTCCATTGGTTTTTGAAGTACATGGGTCATCATACACAAGCCGGCAATCATGGAGATGAGGACAAGATCGAAGAGGATAAAAAACATCATCGTATCGGAAAAAATCAAGCTCATCGGCACGAGATAGTAGACCGTAAAACCTACAAGAACCAGGAAGAGGCCGATGAGGACTTGGGAGATGCTGAGACCCATCTCCTCGAGCCGAATCATCCTCACGTGTACCTCGTTGTAGGTCTGTCGGTAGACATCGAGCGCGTCACGCAGGGTGCTGCTCAGTGCTCTCTTCACAGGACCGTAGGTGGCCAAAAGGGGCATCAGAAAGCCCATCGTAACACTTATGATGATCGCCACAGTTGACATCGCAGTGAGGCGCGGTGGTGCCTTCGTGAGCCTTGCCAGAACAGCTTCGAAGGCGGCATTCACAGCAAAAGCGAGCGACAATCCGATCGCCGCCCCGGGTACTGTGAAGGTGAGCGTCTGTATCACGAGAATTCCGATAATTTGTTTGTGCACCATGCCCTGTGCGCGCATCATGGCCAGTTCGAACTGCCGCTCCTCGGCATTGATCTGGAGCAGCGTGAAGAGAACGATCGCCCCCAGTACAATAACGCCGACCACCAACGTCACGAAAGCTGAGGTCACCAACACGCGAAACATGTCCATCGTTTCTATCATTGTCTCCACCGGATACGTCACGCGACCCTCGAAGTCCAGGCCAAGTGTCGTCATCATCTCGTTTGACTTCACGTTCAGTACTTGACCTCGTCGCTTGGAGTCGGAATAATACATGTCGTACCGCCCCTCCAAGATCACCACCACCATCATCGCATAATCATTTATATTGAAGGAACTTATGCCGGGGAGGGAAATACCGAGCAGTTCAGGAATCGTGGGGAAGTGGAGACCCGGCGACAGACCGATAAGCTCGGGACCCGCCAGACAACTCTGGTCCAAAAACACCTGAACTAATTCTCGGCTATCCATGACCACAACGTTGCCGAAAACACTCGGGTACTTGCCTCCAGCTGAATCCACCGCGTCCGCCACGGTTACTTCCACATTCAGTGAGCCCACTTGCATGATGTCTATTGTGTCCCCTTCGATGTTATTGAGAACAAAAAAGGCTGTCTGGTAGAACGATAGCGCGTCTGTAACTTGGGCGGGGCGCGTAAGGGTTAGGGAGAAGGGATCCTTGCCAAGTAACCCGCTGACAAACGCTGCGCTGACATCTAGCGCAACGCGTTGGCCTTTGTTCGGGGAAACGCCGATATAGTCGGCCGACAAGCGGGAAATATGGACCTCGGCGAAGCCAATTTCTCGGTGCGGCCATCTGCGTCCGATGTTCGACTGCTTCTCGAGCTCGGAGTCGATGACTAGGACGTTGGATAAGACTATACGGGGCACAGAGTTCACTGCGCCAGGAGTGCTCGCCTCCCGCCGCTTGTCCGCCACCGAGCTCATGTTGGCCCGAATAGTCCACCGTGGCGCCGCGGCATCAACAACGGGAGCCGCCCCAAGGGACTGGTTCACCTTTGTGTAGTTCAGCAGCGGCATCTCATCGCTACCGAGAATTAGGACGTCAACCTCGCCCACGGTGAGTTCGGCGAGGTGCAGGAGAATATATGGAGCCTTCTGTACCTCGGTGATGAGGACAGCTGAGAAAAATACAAGCAGCACCACGGCTACGGTGCCGATGAGTACGTTGCGCGGCCGTCGACGAATATCTGCGAATGTGTATACCCAGCTCAACTGCAGTGCCTTCAAAAGGCCGCTGCCCCCGCTGGCATGCTCACGACCCTTCACCGGCCTCTCGACGCCATCGTGGTCGATTGCAGGGTAGTGGACAGGCGAGGATGGATGCATTATGATGAGATTGTCGCTGCTCGACTCTGTTGGAGTCACTAAGATGACCTCACAGGGTGAAGCCTGAAGATTGTGAAGTCAAGGGAGGGGAAAGGAGGGAATAAACGATGGAGGAAAAAAGAAAAAAAAAACGAGAGTCTAGCGCACACACGAAAAAGATATTAAATATATATATATATATTAGTTAATGGCGAAGACGTAAATAGAGCAATGATGGTAGTAGCGGACGAGGGGGGGGGATCGGGGAAGAAATTCCCAGCGATTGATAAAAATATAATTAGCGAGAGGGGGGGGGGACGAGGGTGGTTGTACACAGAAGCTTGTGGAATGACTTCCAGAGGAGCTTATTAGCCACAGAATAGGCTGAGGAGCTGACTTTCAAATACAAAGCGGCGGATGGGGGGATGGAATGAGGGAAAAGAAAAAAAAACGAGGGGCAATTAAAGACTAAGAAATCGCTTCCTCTCTGTCTGAAACAAGCAAACAATATTTAAAGGCTAGAAAATACGTGGAGAAAACTAAGATGCATCACACGCTCTAGTTGATGATAGTAAAGACGGATGCGATCAGTAATGATAGGGATCAAAAAAGAAAAGAGGGGGTGGGGGGGGGGTGTATTCCGGCCGAGCAGCAAATATATATATATATATATATGCACCGTTGATATGCTTTCACTCCTGCACGTACACGCAAACATACATATAACAATAATAATAAAATGGATATCTGAAACGAAAAAAAATAAAAAAACAATCGTAGAAATACAAGACAAATAAAGATCGAGTACCCAAAGTAAGCTTGAACAACACTTCCGTCCCCGAGAAAACACACGAGAACCAATGTATCGCGTGTAGAACTCGCTATAGAACGCGAGGAGAGGGAGAGAGAGGCGGTGCTTTGGATGAAAAAAAAAACACTAATAATAATAATGAGGTGGATGTTGAAGGAAGAAAAAAAAAGCTGATGTGAGCAGATAGGAAGGGGGGGGGGGAAGAGGAGGCGGAAGCTTTGAGCAGCAGATGAATAGACAAACGGACGTCCAACAGAATCTGTGAAGCGAAGAAATCGAGTGAAAAATGGAGGGAAAAAAAGATGAGGTCGTATGTGTGTGCGTGTATCGCTTCCAGCTGGAGTGGAGTCACACCAAATTCGTGAGGAGTCAGTTTTTAGAATAATCACTTCGGTATGATGACCACCAGGAGTGTATGCGTATGTATATATAACGCCCCCCTCCACCCTCTGTCTAACGGTCAACGTCAAAAAGAAGAGGTGGGAGGGAGGGAGGGAGGAATAGGGAAGAGGCGAGGCGGCGCTGCTTCCACAGAGATGAGCGGAACGCTGCGTGCGCGTTTGATATTGTAAGAGGCTCACCACCGCTCCAAAAATATTTAAAAAAGTAAATATAAAAAAAATACCTTGAGATGAGTTCGAGAAGGTACCACGGCGGAGAGGCGGATGTATCAATCTCTCTCTATAGATCTATCTATATATATATATATATATATATATATATAGTAGTAGAGTAGATAGATAGAGAGAGAGAGGAGGGGGGGGGGCAGCAGAGGAGTTGCTCGCACTTGCTTCTGTCGGGTGTTTAACGGCTGTGGCATGAAGACACTAGCACAGGAAAAAAACAGTGTGTTCACATATATATATATACATATATATATGTATATATATGTGTGTGTATGCGTTTGTGCAGAGGAGGGGGGGGGGCAGGGCGAAAGGGGGATAGAGACGAAGGGGGCAAAGGGAAGTTTCGGGAAAAAAAGGGGTTTCCGCGAGCGCGGAGCACTCATTCAGCACGATTCCATGGTTTCACTTATTCAAAGAAGAGGTATATCTTAACTGCACCTGCTGCTCGCAGGGCGGTATCAGTGGCCGCTACGTGCGACAGACCGCTTCTTTTACTTGTTTGTTTGGTGAATGCACACTCTCGCGGCGGGGGAGGTGATGACGACATCATCCATGTTGTTTCTTCACGTAGGATGTTCTCTCCAGTGTGCTCACCAGGAGCGTACACACAAAGCATGCAGAGGGTGTGGTGAGAATGGGCGGAAAAAACGCGATTTCTCGACGCGTGGCGTCGCAGCGGCGACACCCACAACACTGTAGCGCAGAAAGGATGAAAAAAAAAAGATTTCTGTTATTCATATGGTGTTAACGTCCTTTCCCTTCAGTGCCTCTCCTCCATCAGCGATTTCCTTGCGAATGCGTGATGCCGCCTGTGCCAACGTGGTCGGTTGTGCGCGACCGTACCGCGATTCGTCCACTGGGGGAAACCACTGACGGAGATCGGAAGCGTGGCGGTGAACGATCCGCGCCCCATCGCCCAGGGTTGGGTTCAGTGTGAGGTACCCGCTTCGCTGTAGCTCATATAAGACGACATTCTCCCCTTTGTAGGAATTCTGTGGGTGAGCCAAACGTTGCAGAAGCAGCGGCGGAACCGGCGGCACAAAGACAAAAGCATCGTGCGAGCCACGGTAGTCGTACAGAAATGGTGCGTCGAGAAGGTGATCACTTTCATAGCGCGTGAGGGCCAGTGCCAATGGGATACCCCGCTCTCCTGCAGACATGTGTCGAGTAACTCCGAGTTTATCCATGATGCCCATCGTCAACTCCGGTTTCGTTTTGCAAGGCACTGTTTCCGGTTGACGCTGAGCGCTGGCCAAGTGGAAAAGATGTTCTAGCGCCCTCAACGAGAAGTGGTTCGCGGACAGATACACGTCCGCGTTACATACCATCGTAAGGCGGTGAGAGAGGAGCTGGTTCGCGTAGGCGAAGAAGTCGGCGTACAGTGGCATTCCGGTACCAGACCGCACCAGAGGCACAATCGGAGCGACGTGTCGTCGTCGATTTTGTGCAGTTGCCGACGGCGAAGACCTGGTCAAATCTGATCCACTGTGAAAATGGGGATTGCAGAGAACATGCTCAAGTAAGTGGTTATAGGCGTCCGCACCTTCGACGATGAGGTGGATGGACGCGACGCTCGGGTGTTGCTGATTGAGTCGAAGGCACTCCAGGTACTCCCGTTGACGGGATTGTTGGTGCTCAACAATGTCTCCCCCCAGGGAGAGGCTGCCGGAAAGCTTCCGCACCAGAAAATACGAGGTGACAAGATTCATGGGCAATGCCGAGCGCGGAGCGAGTGCTAGCAATAGGGGGCGAGTTGGCCAAAGTTAGAACACAAAGAAAAGGCCTGGTGCTGCTAGTGGGTGAAGACCAGTTCTATTGGTCATTCACTGCGGCACCTTTTTTTCCCCTCTTCCCTCGTTGTTAGCACAGACGTCGCAGGTGCCGTTAATTCTCCGTCATCTGCGAAGTCAACGGATTTTGACGTGACAGCGAGAGAGAGAGAGAGAGAGAAAAGTACGCAGATCTCACAGCACGTTTCGGAGAGCATGTGCGGGCACAAGGAAAACAAAAAGAACCAGCATCGGACGATGTGCGAGGATAGAGAGTCATGTGTGGGGAGGAGTTAACGTCTTTAAGGTGCGCTGTGGCAATCCTGTGGGCAGACCGAATCACTGGTCGCGGAGTATGTGAGCAGGGAGACCTTTCCCGCTCACCGCCAACACACGCATGCCATGTCCTTAATTTCACCGCTCAGTCGTCAACCCACTGCCGCTGCCCCAGGTGCCTAGCGCTACGGAAATTCAAAGGGTTTCCTTTGCTCTGTTTCTCCGTTCCGGGTGTGTATATAAGATCAACAACGAATAACCCCCACACCGTGATTGCAATACACACGCACACATACGCAGAGCCAAGAGAGCGAGACGAGGGAAGATGAGTCTGAGAGGGGGGAGGTGAAAGGGGAGTGCGTGAAGAGGGTGCGCGCGCGCAGACACACACACACACACACACACACACACAAACACACACACACACACACACACACACAACAAACACACACACATGCACGCAAGCTGATATGGGGAATATGAGAAACCGTAGCACTGCACCCCATCTTCTCTCTTTTGTTCGATGCACATCAGCAGCTTCGTTCTTCCCAATGCGCTAATCGGGGTCGACAATGCTTTTTTCTTCATTTCCCGTTCTTTTTTTTCATTATCTATCTGCACCTCCCCCCCCTCCTTTGGAGAGAGAAGATAGGCACCTGTCAGCTCATGCCCGACCACGCACAGAAAAATATAGCATGTCATTGGGGGAAGGGGTTGAGTATAACCAGAGCAGGAAGTGTTTGAGCAAAATGTGTGTACTGATATTGGAGATTCGGGGTCGTGCAAACCGTGGTGCGCGAGACCGCCTTGCGACAGTGAGAATTTTTGTTCCATCGCTACGAAAAGATATATCGCCGACAGGACAGAAGGATATGTCATACCTGGCACGGTCAGCGCGACTGCGATGCGACCTGTAGAAGTTACCCAGCCAGGGTTTGCGGCAGAGACGCTGTTGCAGTCATGAATGAACGATCAAATGCCCTCGCCAGTGTGTATGACCCCTCCACACTGCTCTACAGTCTGTTTATGCGGCCAATACTTTCTGCCTGGAAGTCGACTGCGGTTGCTGGAGAAAGAAACGTTACAGTGCACAGGTAAAAAAAAAAAATGAGGTCATTGCAAGCGAAGTCAGCGAGGAGGCCCCGGGGCACCTTTGAATACATCAAGACACTGCCGAAGTTCCTCTCAGGATTTGTGCCCTGTAGCAGTAGACAATGAAGTGCATATTTCTCATCGGAGTCTTTCTCGGCCTCCCTTCCCCCTCGAGAGAAAAAAAAAATGAACAGCATAGTATGTTGTTGCCGAAGTCGGTCACGTCACCCCGACCACCGCGAACAGCGAGTCATCACTTGCCGATATGCAGGCCTGCTCTACGCCCAGCGCCGCCCCCACACCCTGCCGCACCACAAATAAATTCAAAGTCAGTGGTGGTCTGGGCGGGCGCGGAGTGAGCATGAAAAAAAAAAAAATTTCCACACTCACGTCAGAGACCTCCGAGACCCCGTGCCCGCCACGCCGGGGGGAAAGGGAGGTGCACCGAAGCTGGTAGGAGTACAGAAAAATCAGACTGAGTGCGTTCACGGTAGCTGGTGTTGCGCGTCTAGCGAATAGGTCAAGAGGAAGCCTTAGCAGCAGGTGGGCAGAGAAGAGAAGGCGAAGGGGAGGGGTGCCACTATCTTCATTCATCTCCCGAAGTCGGGCATTTGTGCACGTTCTGTGATCGCCTACTCCCATACGTCGACTTCTCATGGCGTCAAAACAAGCGTATGCACGGGCATGCACAAGGAGGTAAAGCCTAGTGCGGCTGCTGCTTCTCCTCGGGTGTTATGAGCGCCTTCATGAACTGAAACTCGTGCGTCGTCGTCTCGTTGTACGTTTTGCCCTTACCTAATTCTGTTGACGGGAATACTGGCACATTGGGGCTGTTTGGGAAATATTGACATTCCAGGCAGATCGCACTGTGTCTCTGGAAGCGCTCCCCTTTCGCGCCGGAAGCGTTAGCGGGAAGGTAGTTGCCCGTGTAGACGACGATGGCCGGGTTCGTGGTGCACACCCGCATGCGCAGCTTGGTAGCTGAGCTGTACAAGAGCGCAGCCTCCCGCAAGTTTGAGTCCCACAACTCAAGGGCTACGGGATCGTCGTAGCCGCCGCTTTCGCGGCCATCCTCTTTTGTGGCCTCCATCCCCTCGGCGACGCAGCGCAGTTGAGAATAATCGTGTGGGGTACCTTCCACCGGGCGCATGTCTCCGCTTGGGATTCCTGATTCGTCGGTGACAGCAACGTACTTGGAGTGTAGTTGAAGGTAGTGATTGGTGATGTCTCGCGGCAGCGGCGCCACGGCGTCTACCGTCGCTGGTCTCGGAACCCCGTTCAAATTCCAGTACACATGATTCGTCAAGTTGACCACTGTCATGTTCACTGGCGTGTTATGAGCCAACGAGGCTTGCAAGACGTACTTGAGCGTGGGTACTGCAGCAGATTTGATGATACTGTAGGTGGCAGTTACGTGCATCTCACCAGGGAACCCCTGATCATGGTGCGGTGAGATGAGATGAAACGCTACACCGGTTTCATCCTCGCCGTCTGAGAGCAAGTATTTCCATTCCTGATGTTGAAATCCGCCGGGGCCGCCGTGGAGGGTATGCGGACCCCAGTTCTTGGGTAGGGTGTAGGATGTGTCACTCAGATGGAATTCGCCGTTGGCGATGCGCCCCGCGTAGCGACCAACCGTGCTGCCAACCACTGCGTCTGCGCTGAGGGCCTCCTCGGGATTCGTGTAGCCGAGGCATACCTCAATCCATTCCTCACTCTCCTCGGCAGCTGCGTGATCAAGTGGTTTGCGTACCTTGACAGAGTTGATGGCCGCACCATGGGACAGTAGCTGCACACACAAGTCTTTGGAGCTCAATGTAATAAGGAAAGATGTGCCAAATGGTTCGGCTTTGGCGCCATCTGCACACGTGGCCATCGCCGGCGCATCTTGACCCTCAGACATGTTCGGTCGTGTACAATGAGGCGGAATGTGTGTGTGAGTGTGTGTGTGTTTACGTGTTGCGAGAGAGATGCTTGTTACGATAATGAAAAAAAAAAAACGTTGGGGTATATATGTTGCAGAGTTGCCGCCGCTGCTGCCGCCGCCGAGTGGTGTGTGAAGGGCAGACGATATTTACGTGGAGGAGGGGCAAAGCGAAGTCGAGATGCAGAGATCAGTCAGCCAGCCTTCAGTAATAGCACTCAAGAGGATTCTACTTGGACCTGCCGAGCAACTGAAAAATCGACAGAGGAACTGAGTGTGTACGCGTGTGTGTGTAGCGTTGATGGGGATAGATCGAAAAAGCGTACGCTGTTTTTTTTTCTTTGTCACCAGGATATCTCAGGTGAGGAAATAAAAAAAAAAAAGTGGTGTATTGTCGCTGGAGATGTGTAGTGGATTCGAGCTGTTCTGAAACTAGTGTGTTAGCTGCACGCGCGTGTGATAGGCGAGCCGGAGGTGGGTGGGTGGGAGGAGGGGGAGGGGTTAAACAAGAAGGTATGAGAAGGAGCGAGACATAAGTGCAGATCGGTTCTCATCAGGAAGTGCATGACGTCAACTCAATCGCTGCCAGCAGCGCAGGCAGATCAGTATTCTGGCATCGCTGCGCCGCGGCAACATACTAGAAGTCGTCTCTGAGGGCCACGGAGGGAGAGGGGTGAGGGGAAGGGGAGCATGACACAAGTATAGACACAGACAACAGCGGTATCCTGCGCGCACGAAGGCACTACAAGAGAGGAGACCCTGTGCCGACGTACAAGATACATGCATATACACGTGTGTGTGTGTGTGTGTCCGGGGGGAGGGGGGAAGGGGGGGACGTGAGAGAATCTAGATCGATAGGAAGTTGTGTTGGAAGTCGGAGCGAAGGCAGAGAAAAACTAGCAGATATATTATTACTGCCATACCTCACGAACATCTGTTTGGTGGTGCATTCGAGAAGAAAAGCCTTCCCAGAGGTGAGCCCTCACAGGTTGTGTGTCTGCTTCATACTTCTTTTTTCCCCTTGTTGTACTTGCACAATTGGTGCTTTCCTAGTGATAGCAGGGGAAATGAATAGACTTGATCAAGCCACGTTACACACAGAGTAGCGAATACTGTGATCGAAGCGCAGGATTACGCGAAGGAGAGGTCGCAAGAAGATCTGAAAAAAAAAAATGCGCATACCTCTTCGTAACTGCAAAGAGGAAACAAACTTCATTTTGTATATGTGCGTGTATGTATGATGACTAGCGTTGTTGCTGTTAGCAGCAGGAGATGGCCCTGTGAAGATGTGTGCGTACCGCTGCCGTCCTAGTGGCTACACGTAGAACTGAGCGGCCAGTGCTGCTCAGCACTAGCCTTAGCTGTCCCCTTGTGCCCGCTCCTCCTCGCGCCCAGCAGCGAGTTGCGACGTACGTTCGATGAGGTGCATTCGTACGACCTGCAGACTCTCCATGGCCTCCGTTGCAACACACTGAACGCGATACACATCGTACTCAGAGGTTCGCAGGAGAGCTTGTAGCTGTCTCACTAATTCACCAAAATTGGGGGAGCAACGACCCGATTTCATTGTTTGTTCCACACGAGGTGCCTCAGGCCTCGCAAAGTGGTGAAACGCCAACGATGGCGCATCAAGATGAGACATCAATGAAAGACACCCGTGGAATGAAGCTAGCAGGCTGATGTAGCTGGTCAGTGATGCATTCCAGTCTCTAGACGTGGATGCCGAGGCCAAGAACTGCGTTTCTTCGAACTCCTTTCGTGTTCCTCTCCCCGTTTGTGCCTGCTTGTGATACGGGGTATTCCTGTGCTACCCTTGATGTTGTTTCGGTGGAATAGATGGTGATTGTGTGAGGCAGTGAGATGAGTGAAAAAATACGCTGCCGCAGGGAGAGCGACAGGAGGGAGGAATGAGAAAGGGCTGAGCCGCCTGCTAGGCTACATCACGTTTTTCAAAAGACTGTCCCCCCCCTCCTCCTCCTCCTTTCCCTCTTTCTGCGCGCCGTCCCGCTGGCACACTTACTCTTTCTTATGATTATGATCATGATTATATATATATATATATATATATATATATATATTGGGGGGGGTGAGGTTAATGCGATTTGACTATGTATCGGAAAGAACATCCAGTCTACGCAAACACACACAGACCGAGAAAGAGCAGCACACATGCCACTGCTTCTCTGACTCTTTCAATCGAGGCGTACAAGATATATAAATATATATATATATATATATATTTGAAATTTGATACGAATTCTTTACGAGCCATAGGCGGTATGACAAGTGCTGCAGTCCTGCTACCCCTGCTCTGAGAGGGGAATGGGGTTGCAGTGTAACTATTGCTGAGGAGGGGCGTATTATATATCAGAGGTACGTTAGCACACCTTGACACTATGACTCCGTCACTCGGTGATGTTTGCGCCTTCCCTTCACCACGAGAACAATGGCTACACGTATATACAAGCCTTGGGCTCTAGATGCTCGCGGAGGGGCGGGGACAAGCACATTGATGGTGCATCTGTCGAGGGCTCCTTGTTTGCCGCTAGGGTTACACTACTGGAAATCCGAGTTTTTACAGCGTCGTAGGGGGGGGGAGGGGGGATAGAGGCCTTCTGCTATCCGAATGACAGTAGCAGCCTTCTCAGTTCGTCGGCCGAGGTTGGGGTTCGCGTTGCCTTTGCCAGGTGTCCGAGGATTCCACCCCATGTCCGAAGTCTTCTTTCCCGGAAATGAATATAGAATGTGCAAACACCCCCCCCTCACACTGTTTTGAAGACACACGGGGCGAGGTGAGCACCGGAGGCAGGTAAGGATTTCGGTGGGTACAGAAGATATCAGGTGAACACACGAGGAGGTCGCTGCCACCTCCCCCCCCCTCCCGAAACAACAACAAAAGTATAGCCTTAGAATATTTGCATGAGTGACACAATAAATAAGTCACGTTTGTCTGCAGAGGAAGTGAGGAAGAGGCAGCTGAGCAGGGAGAAGGAATAGGAGAGAGCACTCGTGTACAGGCGCCCCTGGTAAATCAGAAACTTCATAGGGGTTTCCTATGCGACAAAACAGAGGAGCACCAGCGGGGGGAGGGGGATCATCACCCCTCCGCTGCGTAAAGATTGGAGACAAAAAAAAAAAGATTTCTTTTTTTCCCCTACGCACACCCGCCTCCTCCACATGACTCGAAGCTTTTATTATTCCTTTTTTTCTTCACCAGTAGTTTCACTTTACATATATTCCCGAAATTGTCGGAAGGGAGACACTCGCAAGGTGTGGGGGGGAGGGAGGGAGGGAGGGGAGGGAGGGGAGGGGAGGGGAGGGGAGGGGGGAGGGGGGTACGGGGGTACGGGTACCGGTACCCGTACCCCCGTACCCCCGTACCCCCGTTTTACCCCTTTTTTTCCTTTTTTTCCTTTTTCTTTACTTACTACT
>CM007343.1:112774-135345 GCA_000333855.2 Endotrypanum monterogeii | reverse complement strand
TTGTAGACTCGTGTCAGTGCGTCGACTCGACTCGTATCTCGAGTACGAGTGTCGTCTCGTGTGTGTGCGTAGTACGTGTGCACGTGCGTGTGTGTGCGTCGAGGGAGGGGGGGGGACGTTCGGATTCCCCTACCCCACCCCACCCCCTTCTTTTTTTTCTTTTTTTTCTTCATCACATCGCCGCGGCGGGGGACTTTCCCTTTTGTTTCTTAGCCCTTAGTCCAGGTGATTTCAATACTCCGCCACCGCTTGGCTTCGCTTTCTTGGACTTCGCCTTTCGCTTGGAGATTTTCAGTGTGTCGATCATGGAGTTCGTGATGCTACCTCGCCCCGTGAAACTTTGCCTGCCTTGTAGACCAACACCTGTCGAGGAGTTTCTCTTGAAGGTTTCTTTTCCTTTCGTGGTCACAAAGTAAGAGCTAACGTACCGATTGAGACGATTGGCCTCCTCCGCGTGGTCATGACAAATCTCTTCAAACGACGCTGACTGAGCATCGGTACACTCAGCGAACATGTTGAACGCTTTGACACAAAGCGCCACTACCATGGCACGCCACCAAGGGTCGAACACCATCGGTGTTCCACCGCCAGTGTCCTCCACGATGCGGGCTGCGCCTGCTTGTATTATCTGACCCGGGTGGGGTGGCCCTATGGGCCGCTGGAACCCTGGCACCAGAGGCTGCGGGGGCCCGCTGTCATCGTTGCCGTTAGTGAGGAAAACAAACTCGCGCAACAGCCGACGGGACTCTCGCTCCCAGCGGTGGGAAACAACCGCGCTCGTCGAGACTCTGACATCGTCTTTTGGGCTAATCGCTGGCAAAGTCACTCCGCCGCATGCAGCGTCTTTCTTTTTTGGCAATCGCCTCATTGAACCCCCACGCGCCGCGCGCGAGGGAGCCAGTGAGTGAATCAAAGGCACAACGGCGTTAACGTCCACCATGGGCATGTCACGTGAGCAACTGACCAAGGATCCGAGGAGTTCAAGCGCAGTGGTGTCTGTCACCGGCTTCAGCAAAGTGCGAGAAAACAGCGCATTGTTTTCCATAACGTTCTTGAGCACATGTGACGCAGTCCGCGGATGTAACAGCACTCCGTTCATGCATGCCATATACAGTGACGTCAGACCTGACGGTGTGCTGTCGCACAAGTTGCGGGAAAAATCGAAGAATCCTTTACTCAGCGCGTGGACCACCATTGGATGCTTGTCTGTTGCGAAGTCATAAAGCTTCTCGATGCAATTGGCAACCATGGACGGCAGAATCTCGTGTTCCGGCACCAGCACAAAGTTTCTGTTGTCTGTGCAGGCGGTATATATGAATGCGTTCAGCATATGCAATACCGGCAAGTCAGCAACAGAGGAGTTCGTCGTGGTGGCGAGGTTCCCCACACTTTCCTGTGGTGACTGATATTTGGCGCCAGACGCCATGGTTGACATTTTTCTGGACCAGTACACCCCACCACGCTCACTCGTCTTGGGTAGGTGCGATGGTGAGGTTGAGGAGTTGGCTTCATTGTTCAATGCTCCACTGATGCCGCGGTCGCAGCTAGTGAGTCCGATGCTGTCGTTGAGGCTTTGCAGCACTGGGGACATATCCACCCATCCAGCATCATCCATCACAACGTACGGGTGCGTCAGTGGCACTGAACCACGGTTGCTGGCATCGGCGTTGGTGAGAGGGTTCTGCTTGTTATCTGTCGATAGAGATGATGCAGTGAGAGAGTCGGAGGACTGTATTTTAGAACTGTGAGTTGTCTGGGAATCGCTACGTGGTTCGTTGGGGGGCGCGGCGTGCGCATCGTCCTGCACACCCCGATCCGGATTGGGGTGCGGCACCACCTCGGCAATTCCTCCATCTGAGGAAAGCAGGCGAGAGGAGATCACGGATTGCGGTAACGCCGTGGTCGCTGCAGCCGCCGTCGCACCCGCCTGAGGCTCTGAGATTCCCCAGGCTACGGAGTCTTTGAGCGGAGTTTCTTCAGACTGCCCCTCGAACGTTGCGGGGTGACTGGGTGGGGGGGCAGTGGCCTCCAGTGTCCCCTTCGACTGACCCGATTGCGTTGGTGATTTCATATCAGACCTGCTTCCCGTGTCCTCCGTATCGGACATCACCGAAGGCGTCACGCTAACCACGGATTTGTCCGCCACCGTGCTCACTAGAGGGCTCGACGACATCAACGATGATATGCTCTGTGTGACCGGAGGGGGTTCCACAGTCTCAGCGTTCGGTATCGGAGTGCGAAGGACTTGCGAAGGTTTGGATCTCTTGGTCGTGGCTACGGATAGGGAGGTTTGCATGCGCACTAGGGAGCCAGTCGCCACGTCGTAGATGCCCGTAATGTATGCGGGCAGAGTTAGTACTGCTTGACTCACAGCGCCGCGATGATTGCCTCGGTGACCGGCTCTGTTGCGCGTCTGCCGCTTTTCGGCGCCGCGGTCGTCTCTATTCTCAGTGCTTGCGTTGGGACGAAGGTCGCTCTGGCTGCCTTGCCTGGAGGGGATCAGAGGCCTTGAGGAAAGACTAGTGAAGTTCTTCTTATCATTTTCGACGAAAGGAGCGTGCAACAGAATTTTGAGATATCGTGCGAGCGCGTCGACATTCCACCGGAGGTGCATTGGGGAGTCCGGCGCTAAGTAGCCAAATGACACTGCGTTGTTGAGGGCAGGAAGAATCCAGCAGTCGAAAATAATAAACTTTGCAAGGCGGTGTTGCTCAATAGTCTGCAGGAGGCGTGACACCGAGGCAACCGCGGTGGGCACAACTTCCTCCGCCATGGTGCTGCTCCCAGTTCCTTTTACATTCTTGTTGGGATTGCGAAAGGCAGACATGTAGGTATTGTTTGGATCCCCGGAGCCACCGCCTCGCCGCACGCTAGCCTGATAGCGCTGCTTGCAAACTCGCAAACACTCCTCCACAATGCGAGTCGGCGTCTCGTCTGTTGTGTTTATTCCTCGATGCTTCGGTTGAGCACGTCCACCAGGCCGCGCGGAGCTGTTGTGACTGGTTTCGCCAAAGACGCCCGCACGAGTGACGCCGACGCTCTCCAGCATGTACAGGTGCACAGTGGACACAAATTGAGTTAGCAGCAGGGAAATCCCGTTTGGCAGTCGCGCAGCCGGAGATCGCTTGCCGTAGAGAAACCCAAAGAAGTGATTCAGTGAATACAAAATATCTTGACAAATGAGATCTTCCAGACACTTGAGTCCATAGAAAAAGTCACTCCTATTTGTGTCTGCTTCAGCGGCGGTGCCCAAAGCCGGAGACGCTGTTGCTGCTGATACCGCTACTGAGGGGCGCGGTCGGTGTAGACGTCCTCGCGCTCCTCCGGTGTCTCCCTGCTTGACGTTTTCCTGTGTCGACAGTGGTGGCGGCGACTGTAGGGAGGCCCATGTGGCGTCGAGCTCAAGGGTGTTGACATAAAGTAGGATACCAGGTTTGCGCAGCAGCTCGAAGACGTGGCGAAAAAGCTGCTTCAGCCATATGCCACCGTGCATGCGTATATAGGTGGTGAGGATAACTAAAGGGCTGATGAACCCTCTGAAGGAATTTGAGAAGGAGACAGCCGGTGTATGCGGAGACGCGGGCTTCTTTGGAGCATTGCCCCTACGTCGGGCTTTCGCGTCACCCTGGGCCCCACCTTGTCGCCTCTTGCGAGCGCCACGGATCGGTTTATCGTCACGCGGCTTGAAGGGGTACCTGTAAGCTTCCAGCAGCGTCACCGCCTCCGCAAGCGAGCCGACAGGATTATGAACCTGTGCGCGACCAGGCAGGTATTGCTGCGATTGTGGTATCGGCAAAGCCGAGAGGTTCTCTGTCTCAGTCGGCGGGGGAGTGTCAGTGTTGTGTGGGAGAATCGACTGTGACCCATCCGCGTTGAGGGTCGGAAACATGGATGAGGCCACACCACGGCCTCCAGGGTAAATGCCGGCGAGAAGAGTCGGGTCGAGTGGTACCTTGTTGTTCGCCGTCGTCGCGTCCACAAACCAGTAGGCGATCTCAAAAAGAGCGTTGATGTCGTGCTCCGTGACACGCCTCGGCTCTATGTGGGGTATACTCGCTGAGCTTCCGTTGCCCGCGGCATTGTCGATTTTATTGCCTCCGTGTGAGCTGTCCATAACCCCCGATATGCCACTGTTGTCGTTCAGATTTTCGTCACTACCTGTGGCCACTGACGCCACATCGCTATCTGTTTCATGTGCCGTGTCTGAAATCACTTCTGCCGCCACCTCATGAGAAATATTGGCAGCGAATGCGGTGGGAATCGATGGAGCGGCGGGAAACTGCCGCGTGATCGTTACGCCTGGCACCTCGAACTGGTGCTGGCGCTGAAGGGCTTCGCTGCTGATGAAGCGATACGCCGTCAGAACGTCGAGGGCAGCATCTGTCAGAAAGTCCAGCACGCGACGAAGCATCGACAGCGTGGTGTGGGCGGGGCTTTGTTCGTAGGCGAGGATAATAGCCTCTGTCAATTCCCCCATGAAAAGAAGCGGACACTGGTTGCTTTGCTCCGCTGTTGTGGGACTAGCAGCCCCCAAATTAGAAAGGGGCTGACCCATTTTTTGAAGAGGGACCGGCGTCCGCCTCGCCTCCAAGCAGTTCCGTGAGTGAATATGGCTGTGTGTGTAGAGCAGCTGCAGCTCCACGAAGAAGGCCGTGACCTGCGCGTAGTTGTAGCTGACATCGTGTATAAGAAAGAACGAGAACGGCGCCTTGTTCCATCGACTGCGATGCTCGTAAGCTTCCCTCCATGAGCCGTATTGGCTCAACAGTGGAAGGCCAATAAGATCAGCCGCGGCGTTGACATTGGATCGGTGCCCGCTTCCGGAGCGCCCCTGGACCTGTCGCGCTGCATGGATGTGATCCCTCACCCTCTGCACTACTGCCGGTGGCGACACCACGACAAAAAAGGGGGAGAAGCTCTCCAATGTCCTCTGCAGTGTGTCTTCTTGCGGCAACAAGAGTGACGAGCTGGTGGATTCGGAGAAAGTGAACGCGATACCGTCAATCCTAGTAGGACCGCTCGCGATGATGTCGAGCAGGCGTTGCCGCAGCACTGTCGCGCGCTGACAGTGCTCGGCTGCTTCGCGGTGCACCCAGGCCATGAGGCGGTTATCCATCAACAAGGCCCATGTTTGGTGATGCAGTAGTAGGACTGACTTGGGTAAGTCGTGCGGGTTCGACTTGAACGTGCTGTTCACCACTGCTGAGAATCCGGCCCGCGAAAGCGTGAGGCGCTTTGAGTAGTTGGTGTCGTACGCGTTGCGCCTGGCGGCCGGCCTTTTTGCAGAATCATACGCTGGTGAGCTGTGGTTCGGGTTGTCATCCGCGCGTGTGACATCTGTGTTTTCTTCGTGGCTCTCGTCCGCTGTCCAGAGAAAACTAAAGAACTTTGTTGAGAAGACGTCGTTCGAGTCAAAAAAGTCGTCTTTGCGCAGCACAGTCCCGTGGCCGTTGCGCCGCTGTCCATTGCGGTGGGAAGATTGATGGCCAGTGCCCGACTCACTTGCATTCTTGTTGAGGGAAAGGGACATGTCCAAGCTGAAGTATTGATCCGCCATCGGGCGAGCACCACGGGAGGCATTTTTGCGAGGAGTCTCCGCGTCCTCCGGGCGGCCGTTCTGGGGATGAGGCTTCCACGCGTTGCTCTCATGCTTCTCCTCAGCCTGGACGGGTAAAGTGAGGAGCATTGTGCCCTGTTGCCCTTGGGCGGGGTCGTACGTATCGATTGTCGCTGTTGAGGTGTCATTGAAGTAGTTGCTGTCTGTTTGGTTATCGTCCGCGTCTCCGTCGCTGCTACTGCTGCTTTCGTGAGGGAGGAGTGACACTTGCCGTTGCAGCGGGAACACGCCCTCGGATGTGGTGCAGGGATCCTTGGGGATCGGCGGTGGATAGGTGCAACAGCCGAACTCCTTCAAGTACAAGTTGCGCCACTGAAACTCATTGGCGAGCGCAGCCCCAAAAATACGCTCAGTGAGCTCGCGAGGCATCGCTTACCGGTAGCAGTTGTGAGCAAGCTAGCGCGCCTGTATGCATTTATGCTTCACTGCCGTTGGAAAGAGTTGCCGGGGCAGGGCGGTAGGGGGGGGGGAGCAAGGGAAGAAAGCACTTAGAATGAGATGCATCGGAGAAAAACATAACGTATATCTTTTCCGTCGGTATTCACACGTTAAAGCGTAGAGGGGCACACACGACCACTCCCCTCTCTCTTCTCAGCTGCGGACCAACGTCTTCACCCCCACTCTTGATGCCCAGTGGGAGGGTCCAAAGATGTACATAGGATGACAGAATGGAGCCCCAAACGTATCGCCGCACTGCTCAGCGTTGTGCTTCACCCTCGATCATTTTTTTTTTTTTTTGAGTGAGGAGGTTCGAACAAAACCGGAGTCCTGATAACAAATGAGCAAGAGGCACGTTGAACGCGGTCACAGAGAATATCGATATTCGCAATGGGTACCAAGGAAAGAGGAGAGGAAGGAGGGGGAAGCGGGAAGGTATAAACGATGCGCATCACACACACACGCACTCAGACACATACCTACAAACAGAGAGAGCGTGAATAAATGTGTCCGCCACTACGCTCCTCACCACAGGTATGCATGGAGCTGAAAGAGCTGAGAGAAAAAGGGGGGCTGTTATGAGTGGTGACGCAACATATTGTGCAAAAAAAAAAAGGTGGGCGAGAAGCGCATGCGTCAGACACGGCATTACCCATCAAGAGACACACCAGACGTTAAACATTCTGCAAGTGCAACAACATGACACAACATATATAAAAAGGTTAGTGGGGAATAGCGGCCGCGTGTGTCGAGAGAGGTAGGAGGGGAAGAGACATGAGCGCCTCGGCACAAAAGACCGACAGGGGGATACACAAGCATTAACCACATTTATCGAAGACATCAGCTATAGTCACAACATCCATGTCGCCCGTGGGCAGGGATAGGGCGCAAATCGGCAACCAAGAAAAAAAAAGGTAAATAGGGAGACATACCACGTATACATACAGGGACTGTGGTCTGCCACCGAATTCGCGGCGATGGGAAGAGAGAGAGGGCAGGGGTGGGTGACAGGGGCGACCACCACTATCAGAAAAAAAAAACAATGAGCAAGGAACCGCACCGCACGACCTACACATTCTAGATCTCTCATCACCCTGCCTCCCTTTCTCCGCACTTTTTCCCTCGCTGTGAACGGTGCAACATCAACGAACGAGTTTCGAGCAGGTGGAGAGCAAAATCCAAGCGAGGCCCACAAACAGGAGGCTGTAGACGGCTAGCTGCATCACATCGGCATTGAAGCGCTCTGCTTTTAACCCAATATTTGTTAGGTACTGCACGCACATGATCGGAATGCTCACGGGGGACTGTTTGCCTGTCTCGTCTGTTGGAGAAAAGACACAATGCTGTCCGTTGAGCTCGTTGACCATGAGCGACTCAAAGGCCAGGAAGAAAGGCGAGAGAGATTTGAAAATACGTAGCGAGGGCGGAATGGTGTCGGCCTGCACCAACGCTCCGCCGAAGACGAAGTTCCAGAGAATAAAGACACTGCTTAGCAGGGCGGCAGCACCAAAAGATCCACTGACAATGCCAATGCACAAAATCATCATCGTGATCGCAATGGAGAAGAGCACGATTACGAGGATGAAATAAAAGAAGTGCAGTCCATCATCGACACGAAATCCCATGGGGAAGTAAATAACGGAGGCCAGTACCATGGCCGGGATAACGCGGAGCGGTATAATATCGACAACGATCTTTGAAATCAGATACGGCCATGTCGTGTAGAAGCCGTTCTCCCGCTCGACGTTGAAGAGCTTCCGCTCGAGGATCAGCTGTTCGAGGCAGCTCAGAGACACAAAGGATGTTACAAGCAACAAAAACGATACTGATCCAGCGCGGTTGAGCGAGCCTGGAAGATCAAGAGCTTGTTCGCGGTAGAGGACACACATTAACGTCGCCAGGCAGGCTACCACCGCAGAGTGGCACATCACCAGGTGAAAGGATCCGACTAAACACATGATGGAGCGGGAAACGAGTAGCTGCAGCTGTCCATACACATTTGCATAGTACATACGGAAGCCAAATGTGGTCTTGAGGATGTCAGCCCCGCTCACCAGTCGGTCTTCGTCACTAGGGTCAATGATCCCAGCAGACTGCGACGGGGCGCGCGGCAGCGGCGACTCGGGACTGCGACACGGTGGCACCTGTGTGCTTATCACAACAGATGGAGACTGACAATCCGAGGCGCCTCCTCGCTGAGCTCTCGCTGCGTTTGTGTTCTGGAGGAGGTCTTCCTCCTGCAGCTCCGCACGCACGGCGTCGTCCAGCATCTCCTCAACCTTCATGATGTACTCCGCTTGGTTGTTGTGCAAACTACTCCTAGGCACCTCCCGCGTGTGACCAAAGGCGGCGGTGACGCGCTCCTCCATAGTGGACGCGGCCACGGCGGCGGGGCCGCAATAGATGCTTATCCCTCGCGACAGGAGTAGCACCTTATCAAAAAGATCATAGATCTCCTGGGAGGGCTGATGGATGCTGAAGATGACGATGGGGCGGAATGCAAAGTAGTGTTTGGCATACATACGCATTGTGGAGTCTTTTGCCAGCTCTACTACTGCCTCCACCACACGCTTTGCACTCACCGTATCCAATCCGCTTGTCGGCTCATCAAGGAATAGGATGCGTGGATTCGCCAGTAGTTCCACAGCGATGGACACGCGGCGCTTCTCCCCGCCGCTGATACCGCGCGTCGTATCACTGCCAATCATTGTCTGTGCACAGTGCTGCAGCTTCAGAGTCTCAATGATGCGTGTTACGATGCGGCGCACAGTGTTGCGCGAGAACGCCTTCGGCAGCTTCAGGCGTGCAGCATACATAATTGTCTGCTCCACAGTAAGGTACGGCAGAAGTGTGTCCTCCTGCGATACATAGCCAATGATATTGCGGTACTGGGACGCGTGGGGGCCGGTCGTGGTGATCTGTGTACCGTTCAGGAGAATCGTCCCCCCAACCGTCCCCGACTTGGCGCGGGCCGAAAGCAGGTCCAGTAGCGTGGTTTTGCCCGCACCGGAGGACCCCATGACCGCAAGAACATCCCCCGAATACACAGTGAAGCTGATCCGGTGGAGGAGCTTGCGCCGCAGGCCCTCCTCAGCAGTACCCAGCAGCGGCGCTTTTAGGGTGTACTGCAATTCCGAGACGTGGAGCTCCAGCGGTGCGGAGGTGAGTCGACGCACTCCCTCAATGCGTGTGCACTCCTCCGGAGTCAAGGTGAGAGCGTGCTCATACACACTTGCACGTACAGAAACGGAGCTCAGGGAGCGTCGACTGCTGTGTGAAGCGAAACCTCGACGTTCGGGACGCAACGGTGTCGAGTTGAAGAGCAGTGGTACGCGATCATTTGCACTGGCGTCGTAATTGTTTCGGCCTGCCCCAGACTCCATAAAGCTATTTGTGGTGTGGCCAGCGCTGCCGTTCAAACGTGTGTGGCTCTCATCAACGACAGTTGGACCGTCAGCCTCATCGTAGCCGTCGTCATCCTCGTCGCCGTGCGGTGCGTTCACGTGGAAGGTGACGAGGAACTCCTTGCCCCGCTCGTAGGAAAGTTTGTCCGTGTAGTAGTAGTGGCTGCCCACCCCGCCCGCCACGAGCAACATCAGCATTACGAGAAGGATACCTAGATTCTGCTTGGCGAGCATGGCAGCACCGCCGCTGTCGCCGTTGTCGTCTGGCGAGCCATCCGGGAAGCGATCGAGGTCGACGCATTCAGAGGCACGACAGTCTCCCTCAAACACCAGAGCGAGGTCCGTCAGCGTCAGTTCGCAGGTTGCGCTGTCGTGCCCACAAAGAAGGCGAATACTATTTTGAATCGACGGCAGAATGATATCGTTCAGCTCCTTCGTCTTGGAGCAAATCGGGTCGTACTGCGACGGCGGGTCCTCAGCGCAGGCGCAGTGCGTCTTCTGGCATTCATACACGACAGTCAGGTCCGGCGTCGAGCTGGGCTGCATACTGAATATCATCAAGGAGATGTACACCAGTACCGTTACGGTGATGGTAGAGGCGAGTGATACGGTAAGCAGCTTTGTACGATGAGGTCCGAGTAGCGATGTGAAAAGCCCCAGAAGTGCCAGCGAGGCGCACTCGAGCGTTAGCGCCACTTGCCCAGTGGTGCGCGCGGATCGGAAAAAGCGTTGCCGCAGCGTGTTGTTGTTGACGCTGAGGTAAGTGTCTTTGCGGCTGTACTTCAAGGAACACTCGCGTGCGTCACATCGGAAAAAGGGGTCCACGTAACTTTCTTGGGGCTCTATGCGATAGATAGCCATGTTGCACACTCCTTGATCACTTTTCGAAAGGCTTCTGCGATCTGGTGTGGAGCAGTTGAACATAATTTCCGCGCTAATGTTGCGGTGGCCACCCATAAGACCAAGAAAAAAGTCGTTCTTCAGGGTGCACTGAAGCTGCTTATTGTCTCCGCGGGCGGCCATGCCATTGTCGCACTGGGCAGCCGTTCCAGCGTACTGCTCACACGCCTTGTGGCTCTGACACAGCTGACAGCTGAGGCCCTTGAACTGTTTAGTGTCGCAGTGATCACAAAACTTGTTCTCTTCGTTGACAGGTCGCACGCGGTGCGGACCGGTGCCGTCAACAGAGTTGGGGCATTGCCGCTGCGAACAATCGCTTGAAGTATAGTAGAGGGGACATATACAGTGGTCACCTTCGAGGATACCGCCATTGAAGCACGATGTCGGCGCCGTCTGTTGACCAAAGGAGTTGAACAGGTTTTCGCTATTTTGCACCATGCCTAACCCTGCCGCTGCGGGATCCACGCGCAATGCGTGCGTAGTGGACGTGAAGACGGTAAGGAAGACAACGGCTGCGAGCGCGAAAACGAAGGGGTGCGTTGGCGATATTCCACCGCACGAAACGCCTGGACGTGCTATCATTATTTTACTCATTTGAGGAGGCCGTCTCCTTTACCTTCAGAGAAATGATCGAGCAACGGTGTGAACGCGTGTATGTGCGGTCGTATTGTGTGAAAGAGGGAGCGACGTGGGGCGTGACGGCAGCAGCTACTGTGGCCGGGGGACAGTTATGAGCACTTAAGGTATAGGCGGCGAAGTGAACACGAGAGAATATATATATATGTATATATATATATATATTTTTTTTTTGCACTACTACACTTCACAGTAGAAAAGCGGGATGTAGTGGAGTGAGTGTGTGCGATGAAGTACGAGAGGTACAGGCGAGCACAGCGGAAGGCCTGCTGCACAATTTATTGACACGCGCCTTTCACCGTGAGTAAAGACTAGTAGTGAGAAAAACAGGAAAAAAATGTGTGTGTGCGCGTGTGTGTATGTAGGGGGGGGGAGGGGAGGGGGAGGTAAGCCGATTCTTTTACCTGGAGAAGTGCACGCAAACACAATCCTGGAGGTGACGCACAACAAGTAAAAAAAAATGAAGGGGTACAGTATTCGACTAATCCATTGATTTACACGTGCCTTGATCGCCTTTCTATCTTCCTCTCTTTCAATTGGTGACCTGCCCAACGTCTTTTTTTTTTGGCTGTTTGTGTCTGCGTGTGGGTCTCGTCGAGCAGAGTGGGGATATTGCGTAAGGGTAGCGGATGAGAAGGATTTTTTTTTTTTGGGGGGGGGAGGGTGGCGCTTCAGTCAGGACTGCAGCAATTTCTTTTTAGAAAATTTCCATCCCCATGTACGCGTTCGGTATATATATATATATGTATGTGTGTATGTATTTCCAAATGAGAAACTCCCAGCACCGGATGATGGATCGAGCGAGAGCATGTGCGTGTGATCCCGAAGGTCACGGAAGTGAAAGGAAATATTCCAGAGGAGGAAAAAAAAAAGTGGGAGGTGAGGGGGAGGAAATGAAGAGGGATTGTGTGAAGGAAATGATAGGGCGGGGGAAGGTGAAGTGACAACGGGATGGTGTCCTCCACCTTCCCTGTCTCTCCTATGCGTAGAGTTTAGGTGCTGCTTTTTTTCTCAGTATCTGTTCCTCCGAGGTGCACAGATACCCGAACACGGAGAGAAGAGCAGCGACACACACACACACACACACACACACACACACACACACACACACACACACACACAAATGAGCTTTTGTTTTGAAGTCTCGATGTTTCTCTACCATTCTTTCTCGTTGTCGTCAACTGATCCCATAACATTCCGAGACGCCCCAAGAAAGACTCGCAATGAATATACCCTTCTTCACCCCGCATAGACCCGTTGTTTCACGCCATATGAATCTTTCCCCCGCGCGCGCTCTAAGTTGCCTGCCAGACATTTGCATAGGTGGGTGCACGTGCGAATGTCTGAGAGGCCACGAACATAAAGTGCGCGAGGGCTGGGGAGCGAGGGGGGGGCCAGCGGTTTTGGACAACAAACGCCGTAGGGGTGAAAAAAAAAAAAGATAGAAGACACGAAGAGAAAAAAAATTCCTTTGTCGTTGAACAGTCGAAGAGTGAAGGGGGGAGGGGAGGGGAGGGAAGAAAGGGGGGGTTCAGGTAAGAAGCCCTCCCTTCGTCTTTCCCCACTGTCATAGATGGGCAGCCTCTGTCACGTTTGCCCACAACAACACACGTCCACACAAAGACAGGCGCGCACACACACACACACACACACAGAGAGAGAACGAGATGTGTGTGCCGTTTCTTCGCCAACACCACCACCCAGCACACCCCTTCTAGTTACAGTGGGATTTTCTTGGAGATCTTCTTACACATTCAGTTCACTACAGTACACCACACCGCACAGTGCTTGTTTTCGTTGATGTGCACATGAGTGCATCGATCTGTGAGCTGCTCTCTGTTTGTGCTGGTGTAACTCTCGACAGGCATACAGACATACACGCGCACACACAGCTCACAGCAACGGAAAAAAAACACCGACGAGGGAAAAAAAAAACTATGCAGGTACTGACACTCGTACGCGGCATCTACACAGATTCATGATTCCTACACTACAAGCCTTCCTCACATTGCTAACTCTGTGCGATCGCTGGACGATGCCGAGTGGTGCTGATGGTATCATTTAAAACTCCGCTCTAGTTGATCGCCGTGTTCACTTTACGCGTGAGGCAGCGTAGAGGGAGACCCAGAACGAAAGCACCACAGCAGCGCCCCCCCCCTCCCCCACACACACAGACCGACCGAGAGACGTTTTCCCTGTTCGTTTACGTGCAAAAAAAAACGAAAAATAAAGAGTGGGTCTCGGTGGTTTCTCTGGGAGAGTGTGCGTCGGAGTGGGTATCGCAGCGAAAGTCGATGGGCAAAAAGAAAAAAAGGAAGGCAAGCCAAAGTACTAAACGAGATAACCCCCCCCAAAAAGAAAAAAACAGGCAACCACACAAACACACACTCACACCTGAGCTTCACTCCAGTTCGTCCACCCTTCTCTTCCCCTATCTGCTTACTCTATCCGAGTATCAGACTGCGGCGGAGGGCTGGTGGAGTGCAGCGGAGCCTGGAGGTTCACAATTTTCAGAGCATATCTCCAAGCAATACACAATTCCTTGCCTACCAGCCGCGGTGATACAGGTGCTCGGGCTCACCAGTAAGCTTGAAGGTGAGGTGGCGGAAGAAGTCTTGACGGTCGCTACCCCAGAAGAGATCGCGGCGGTCCTCCGGAGTCATATTGCGGAAGTCGCCGATCGTCGGGTTCTCCTTGATGCGTACAAACGCGAGCTCACGCATGTACTGCAGATCGTCGAAGCCCCATTTACGTGCCTCTGTGCGAACCGCGAACTCGAGCGGGTCACTGTCGAGATAGTCGATCTCAATCGGCGGTGGCGAGATGGGGAAGTGCAGCTGGCGGACTTGCTCAAGCGCAGGCGCGGCCACGAAGCCCAACATGTGAGATGTGAAGCGACGCATTATAACCGCGATTCCTGGTGTCTCCCTGAGAGAGCTGGTGGTGGCTTACACAAGAAAAAAAAGGATTGAATGAGGGTGGCACAAGGGACGGCAGAGACAGTCAGTTGTCCTACCTTTAGACCACCACTGACTGCGTCTAGACGGGCAACGGACACTGCAACGCTGAGAGGGGGTTGGAGGGAGGGCTGTGAGGGCGTTACCTACAACGATGCGTCGAGACTGCCGTTGTGGTGAGCGGTGGAAAGAAAGACTACAGAACAAATGGAGCCGCAGCCATCATACCCAACAATGCATGGATATATATATATATATATATATATATATATATATATATATATGCATATAAAGACGTCAAAGCGTCGATCGGTGTGGGCGACGGTGAGAATCGCGGGAAAAGGGGAAAGACGATGCATCATAGACAGTTATAATAGTAAAAAAAAAGGGGTGGGATATAAAAGAGGGTGCGTGGAAAGAAAGGGAGGAGAAAGAGAGCGGCTCGGACATACAGACATGAGTACACGTCAGGGTGCTAACGCATGCAGAAGTGCCTTGAACACTTGAGAGGAGATGCACTGCCACCATTGCAGGAACGCCCCCGCAAAAAAAAAAAAAAATCCCCCTGTTCTCTCCGTCACGGTGGGACAAGTGCAGAAGAGGGGTACGCGCGCACACACACAAGCAGGCCGTGTAAGTCACGCCTTTGCACAACCATGTAGTTGCACCATCTTCCGTGCGAAGCGATCAGCATCCAGGTGGAAGAGAACGGGGATTGAGAGAGGCAAAAGGTTCCGTGCTCCATGCCTCCCCCTTCCCGCCCTCTCAGATTTTTGATATGGAGTGCGGACTTGACTTGCGAAAAATATGTTGCTCATTCACGTATTGCTGAGATCTCCAGAGGTGTGGATACCTTTACAGGCCACTCCGACATCCAGCCCCCGTCTCTTTTTTTTTTATTTGAGTCCCGTCTGCCGTGCCTCGTTCCCTTTTCTGTTGGTTTGATTTTGTGTGTCGATTTCTTTTGTAGGACGCCCCGCTTTATGATTCCATTTCTTGGTTGTCGCTGTTGTACCTCCCCCGCAATTCGCTTCGTTTCGTTTTTTTTTTTTTTACCCTGTCGTCTTTTGCTCTTCTGTGCCCCCCCTCCCTACCCTACTCACACAGCTCTCGTGTACGCAGCCGCTTTGCTTCTTTGTGCAAGCTCTTTCGTCTGCGCATGATTCTAGTGCACTGTTTTCAGAGAACAATGCACAGGGCTTCATGAGGGACACGGAAAAGGCGACGACCAGAAGGGGGGGGGGCGAGGGGTTCTCCATATAGACATCGACGATATCATTTGCCAACATCTTTTTGGCCTCGACACGATACCAAATGAAACAGGGGGTGGGCCACCGAGCAGGAGACGGGCAACATCGCGCGTACCTACACACGAGATCAAGTAAACGGAATGGGTTTAAACAGGAAAAAAAAGAAAAAAAGAACGAACACTTAATCCCTATGGATTTTATTCGCTGCGTCTTCCCTCCGGTCTCCTTTCCCACCGACTTTTGCCGTTTCTCAGAAATGAAAATGAGGGAGGGTAAGGGGGGGGGTGAGAGGGAGGAGGAAGAAAGAAAGTGTGTGGCATGCTGGAAGACACACAACGCATGGGTAAAACGGAGATAGAAATAGAAAAATTTAACCTAGCCGGAAAAAAAAAACATTAAAGATGAATGTCAACCTCAGCACCACCGTCACCCTCTTTTCCCCTCACTTCCATTCCCTCCCCCGCACATAAAAATAAATAGTGGGATGTTGGTCGAGGGGTGGTGAGACCAGTTCGGAGGGTATTTCCAAGGTGTGGGATGCACAAGAAACTTTGGAGAAAAAAACATGGATGTCCCCTAATAAAAACGAAAATATCGGTGCTTCATAGATGTATCAGGAATCTCTCCATCACATAAGCGTCTAGAAGCCGATGCCCTATATGGAAAAAAAAAAACGAGCACATTTCTGTAACGAGCATACGCGTGAAGAAGCGTCAATAATCATAATAAAAAAAAAATGTCAAATATATATATATATATATATATATATATATATATGAAAAGGAGTGATAAGGCTTTCCTTCAATAATTAAAGGTCAAACACGCACCACACAGACACAGAGATGCGCGCGCGCATGGGGCGCCACGTCACCCTGAGAACAGCACAGAAGTGGAAAAAAAAGAACGAGATAGTAGGGGAAAAATAAATCGAAGGAGGTGATAACGGATGAGCCACACATTCGATGCCTGTTCGGATCAAGTACAAACACAATGCGAGCCACCGCCTTCATTAAGATTTACAAATACAAAATGTTTCTACCATAAGAAAAAAAAATTGGGCGTACGTGTGTGTGTAGGGAAGGGAAGGGCGACGTATATCGTTCGTTTGATGAATGCAGGAGGAAGAATGTGAATCAAAACATTCTGTATGTTAGTGCAGAAGGGGGGGGGGAGGGAGAGTGAAGGATGTGTGATGATGAGGAGCTTCAAAACTCATAGTGCACCTCTCCCTCCACTCATCACCACCTTTGAAGAAAAAAAAAAAGCTTTGATTCCTTTGTGCGGAAGATATGCGGCGTAGATGTTCGTGAAAAGGAAAGGGGGAATCTTCTCTTCTTTTAAAAAGATTTCTCTTTTGGGAAGGGGAGGGAAGAGCCGAACTCACTCCATCACACACACACACACACACACACACACACACACGCAGAGAGAGAGAGAAGTTCTCCTGTAGTGTTAGCTCATTTTGCTCCGATGGAGAAAAAAAAAAATATATATATATACGTCTTGAGGGGAGCCCGACGTCGACCGCCTTCCTTCACGTTCCCTCTGTTGTTTGTTGTTACGACTTGGCCCCCTCCTCCATGTTTTTCCCAGTCCATATTCACCGCCCTCTTCGAGCCAGTCAAGAAGTGACGCTTTATGCACAACTTTTCAAAGGCGTGACGTGTTGGCAGAGAAGCATCCAGGAAGAAACGAGGAGGGGGGTTTGGAGGTGGTGAGGGGAGGGAGGCCCACGGGTCGCAACAAAGGTGGGCAAACATATATATATATATATATATATATTTTTTTTATTTTTGGACGACTGCACACTACTCTGGCCACTCTTCTTTTTTTTTTTTTTACTCCGGAAGCGAGCTGTGTTGAACGTGTTGTGTTGTGCACCAAAGTGAAGACCCAAGGACAGGCGGTGAGACGTATCTCTATCGGTTACTAAATGAAAACCTTTGAGCGGCCGCTCGCCTCCTGCATACCTGACGCCAACAACAGGTAGAGGGCACGACTTTCGCCGAGTGAGTCCTGCACAGGATGTGAGCTGAGGGAGGAGGGTAATGTCTCCCCAGCTGGGTCGGTGATAAATCCTACTCTTTTTTCAGCGACGCCATGTCAATCACAAAACGATAGTGAACATCACTGGCCACCACACGTTCGTACGCTTCATTGATGTAATCAATGTCGATCTTCTCTACTGTTGCAGTGATGTTGTGCTCACTGCAGAAATCAAGCAGCTCCTGCGTCTCAGGCATGCCGGCAATGTTCGACCCACCGACGCACTGACGGGAAAAGATGATACGGCGGGGGTCCAGAGGAGGATGCGCGTTCTCAGGCATGCCTACCAGAGCCAGCTTCCCGTCAACGTCTAGCGTCTCCATGTAGGGGCGCAGATCGTGGCTCGTGCCGACGGTGTCGATGATCACGTCCAGGGATCCATGAATCGACTTCATCTCCTGGACGCTGGTGGTGTTCACGACATGTTCAGCTCCCAGTTTTTTCGCCTCCTCAGTTTTCTTAGAGGAGCGCGTGAAGACTGTTACTTTCGCACCCATCGCCTTCGCGAGCTTTACGGCCATGTGGCCCAGACCGCCGAGACCCACCACACCGACGCGGGTGCCATTTGTTACGCCCCAGTACCGCAGGGGTGAGTAGGTTGTGACACCAGCGCAGAGAAGCGGGGCCGCGGCGCACAGATCGAGATTATCCGGAATTCTTACGACGAAGTGTTCGCTGACCACTACGTGGTCGGAGTATCCACCATATGTCGGTGTCTTCTTGTCCTGCTCGAGGGAGTTGTAGGTGAAGGACGCGCCGTTCACGCAGTACTGCTCCAGACCGCGCTCGCACTGGCGACATTTCCTACAGGAGTCCACCATGCAGCCCACACCCACCGCATCACCTGGTTTGTACTTGGTCACATTCAAGCCTACCTTCGTCACGTGGCCCACAATCTCATGGCCTGGCACCATGGGGAACATGGAGCCATCCCACTCATCGCGGACTTGGTGGACGTCGCTGTGGCACACCCCGCAGAACGCAATCTTGATATCCACATCGGTCGGACCAACATCGCGGCGCTCAAAAGAGAAGGGCTCCAGCTTCGCTTTGGCGGCGGGGGCAGCCCATGCGTGCGCTGTAGAGGGCATGATGAGATCTCGAATCGGAGGTATACGCTAATAAAGAGGTGTGAAAAAGGGGTGGGGAGGAGAGTGGCGGTGGTGTACAGGGGAAGAGGATGTGTGTGCCGAGAGAGTATTTCTGATAGGTGTATTTTACATGATATCGAGATGTCCGCGCGTGGATGCATGTATGCGAGTGGAGGAGGCGGAAAAGAAAAGGGGAGGAGAGGAAGAGAGACGTTGTGTGGAAGAGAAACGCAATCACAAGTTCTGCGGGAAGGGGGAAGTAGGGTGTGCGTTCCATGGTGACTTCAATTGGGCCGGACAAACTAAAAGTGGCGCGCAGCAGCGAGAGGGAGATGACATATACGCTTGATAGCATTCGAGAGGCGGCAGGAGAGGTGAAGGCTGTCTTGTAACAAATGAGTGCACTCAATACAAATGTGATTTGATCAATGAGTCGCTACTGTGTGCCTCCTCCCCTTCCCTCCCCCCCCAAAAAAAAAGACGAGGGTCGCGCTGCCCAGCTTTGACCCTGAGAATAAGTCATCTCCTCTACTCTTCTTCACACGCTTTCTCCATGAATTGTTGAACCCCTCCGCGCATTCTCTGCAGTAGGAGAAAGAGATAGCCTCGCCTTCCCTTCACGACCCGAGACACGCGGTTCCACTCTCATGAGGAAATACCAGACAAAATGCCTTCTGACATCTGCACAGTGCTCGCAACTGCCTGGCGAATGAGGTGTCTTGCTTGTGCTGTACACAGGAATGCGGTGTTGGCGCACCAGATACCGACGCGGCGGCAAACACATGCAGCTGAGCAGAAAGAGAAAACAGCCATCGAGGATGCATATGAGGAGACAGCCGCTGACAAACATGTCAGGCATGACAACTTGTAGACACTCGTTGTGGTGATGGTAGAGCTGTCAGTGGTCTGATGTGCTTCATCCTAGTGCAGCCGATACCTTCGACAACGTGGCGGACGGCACCCTTCCCAGAGTCACCCGCGGTCGGCGAGTGACACTGTTTACTCGACACTCATAGTGTCCTCCCCGCGCTCCCACATTTTGTTCTTCCCAGCATATATATTGATATATTGATATATATATATATATATATTGATATACTGTTAGGGCAGAGGGAAACGCGTGCCGACGTTGCTCAGCTGTTTCATGTTGTAGGGCAGGACCGCATACCACTGCGCGGTTAGTGCTCAATGTGCGCACCCGAAGTAGAGCACTTTCATTTTCTGTATAAATCATACAAGAGGGGAGCGACTGGGGCCGCCACGCTCCACGTCAAGCGCATCTTATGACGTTCCCTGCCGGCGTCGTCGACAGCTGGGTCACGAGATCGCTTGCCGCGCGCTGCATCAGGAAGTACTGCCTCCTTTCTCGCCGCGTAGTAGGCTTTCCCGGCACCGTATAGAAGAACAATAAGTTCGCAGAGAAGCGAGCGGATTGCGTCCCCCCGATCGGTTTCGCAGCTTGCATCTTGTTGTTCCTCGAGAAGGGCAAGGAGAGTCTCCAGTGCCTCCTCCCATCGAGTCCAGCAGAGCCTTTCCTCCGCAGCGCCGCTACTCGTGGAGCAATGAAGCGTTTCTGACGCTGAGGGTGATGTCGGCGATCCTTTGCAGTCGCTTGAGTACAGAGATGAAGCACTGACCAGTGCAGCAGTCATGTTTTTGATAGCACGTTTCATATCCTCTATTCCTGGCCCGGTGACATGCTCCAGCTGCCTGCAATGTGTATTGAGCAGCTCCACAGTAGACGAGCGCAGTCGTGCCGCGCTGATGCCGACTGCTACATTGTCACCGTCGACGCCGAGGACGCACACACGCCACATTCCATGATCCATGAGAAACATACAGCGGCGTCGAAGCGACAAGTTCTCAATGACGCGTGTGCTGCGTGAGCGCCGCTCAGTCGTCCGCTGCTCCATGTTGCGAGTAGCGGCCAAAATCGAAGACGGGGCTTAGGGCGAAAAGCGGGGGAGGGGTGTAAAGTCCAATAGGGGATCAAGGTGGGCATACAGAGGAAGGCAAAGAGGAGAGCCCCGAGGGATTAGCATCATGTGATGTTTGACAACATTTGGGGATCGCTTCTCGGTTTTACAGAATACGAAGGAGAGGAGAGGGGGGCAAACGCAACAACTCTGCTCTCCTTCCCAGCACACATGCACACAGAAAGCTAGACATCGTCCAGCAATGCGTTACCTTCGAGTGTATTACATTTTGAAAGGCATTGTTGGGAGACCTATTGCGTGAAGAGGTTCATATACATACGTATACTTTCTTGTGTACGTTGAACATGGGCGTCCGTGTTTTCATCCGTAGGGGAGGCGGCGGAGCGTGCTCAGCACCTCAGAAGAAAGTAGTATAGTTCGATACGTCTGAGTTTTATACAGATAACTTTTTCCATTCGCCTGTGCACGACTGCGTGTAGAAGGAGTGCGACACCGCTACTGCAACGGCGCTTCCCCCCCCCCTCCCCCCACACACACAGACAAAAATGTATATAAACGTGCGACGAGGGGCAATTATAGTGAAACTGCTCCGCATGTACACACACACATACAAAAAAAAGAGATCCCCGGTTAACCTGCGAGACGAGCCCAGAAGTCCAAGTCCGAAGCCACCTCCCGTGTTACAGTTACCGTGTCGCGGTCTTCGGCCACAGGTGCAGCAGCAGCGTCGACAGCGTCGGTAACCGCTTTCGCTGGTGGCGTCACCGTTCCCGCCTCTGCGTACAGCTGTTGATGGAGAGTGCCGTTGTTCTCCCGTAGCATGCTCTGCAACCACACCGTGAAGGACCACGGTGGGGCAGCAGACGTTGCATCACTGCAGGAGGGGGCCAACATTTCCTGGAAAAGACGGTTCCCAAGAGAGTGCAGTGCTGTGGCGTGAGTGGTGTCGAGTGTGCCCCACGTGTACCACACGCCAGCTAAGAGGGTGCCTACCGCGCGCCTGAAGTTGGGGGGCGCCGCGGATCCGTTACTAAAGACGATGCGACCATTGCAAACGTCGTTGGCGACCTGCGCCGTCAGCCGCACCGCCTGTACTCGATCTAGTGTCGGCACGAGAGACGCGGTAACGGCAGCGAGTGACACCACCGATATCGTGCCAGATGATGACGGGCGCCGTAGGCGTTGATCGGCGACGTACGCCAACTCCAGCAAGGCCCCGAAGCTCGATTTAATGATTGAGAAAACAGATGTGTGGACAAATTCGACGCTCAACGTGGGCGACGATGACGCACTAACAGCGGCAGATGAAGGATGAGGGATCGCATCTACCACTGGTGCGCCACATTGCAGTGACTCCAGGGGCACTGAGGCTGCGTTCAGGACGAAATCGTAGAGCGTCTTTCCCGGATTCTCAGTGTGATACACCTCGCTCGTTGCTGCAGAGGCAACAGTGGGTTTGCTGGTGTCATCTGTCGCAGACCAGAATGTTAGCTGCGCTAGACAGAAGGCCCACACGCGCATCACATCCATTGCGCTGAGTGCCGTATTTTTGCTTCGTTGAGCTGAGGAGATTTGCGACTCGAAAAATTCGGCCAGTATCGAATAAAGAATGCGCGGCTCCTTGAGAGAGGCGTTCAAGCGAGGACTGAGTTCGACAGCGCGTGTCATGCGTAGCTGCAGTTCTTGGAGCAGGAGGTCTACCTCGTCCAAGGTGTTCTGGCTGGGGATGCAAGACATCAGGTTCGACCGCGTCAAATGATTGTATGGATTTCGCGCAGGATCATGTCACACGCGCATTCCTCCAGTGCCTGTCTCAGGCGAGGCCCACCAAATGAAAGAAACTAGTGTAGAGCCGGTGCACACCACTAGATGGCACCACGTCCTCAGGGGCAATGGGGGGGGGGGATATCAGCGAGGAAGCGAGGGAAAGAGAAAGGGACATTTTGTGTTGTTGCAAGCTGTGGTTTGAGTACATGACGCACAGAGGAGGGGGGGGGAGAGATCTTTCAACGGTGGCGACCCATTTCGTCTTGCTTCAACAGGGACTGCATACCCATCCACCCCAAAGGCAATATTGCATGGAGATGTCGGGGGTATCTAGTCGCGTGTGTGTGTGTGTGTGTGTGTGTGTGTGTGTGTGTGTGTAGTAAAAAGGAGTGAGGTAGTGGTCGGTACCGGTACCGACGTACGTAGTTCGTCCTTCGTGACGTCCTCTACGTTTCCGTTTTCCTTCCCTACCCCGACGTACCTTTAACTTTTACTTTTCCGTTCCGTTCCCGTTTCGTCCCTCGTACC
>CM007343.1:88530-112754 GCA_000333855.2 Endotrypanum monterogeii | reverse complement strand
CCCCTACCTTCCGTACCCTCCCTTCCTAATACAGCGAGAAACGAAGTACTAGCTGTACCGTACCACTACCACCCTTCGGTCCGGTACCGTACGAGCGAGGCGATGGAGGAGATGTCGGGGTATCGTAGTCGCGTGTGTGTGTGTGTGTGTGTGTGTGTGTGTGTGTGTGTGTATGAAAAAGGAGTGAGGGATGTGCGGTACCGCGACATTGCTTCCTGAGCCTCATCGTTTCTTCTCCCAGCCTACTTATTTCTTGCCCTTTGCCTCGTCATCCTCATCGACATCTACTAATGAAAAACACACACACACACAGGCCACCACTACAGAAATCGTTCTTCAGTAGTCATAGTCGCCAAAATTATCGAAATTCGACCATCGTTTGGAGGCGCCTTTCTTGTGCTTGTTTTTACGATCACCTGTACGGTAGTCCTGTTGATAATCGCTTCGGGTGTACTGCTCACTCGGTGCCTTCTCCACAGCCCGTGGGCGGCCTTTCTCGTGCTTCATGCGTTCCTCCTTCGCTGCACGGTTACTCTGGGAATGAGCAGGAGAGGCTGAGACGGTGACAGAGATTTTCGAGCCAGCAGGTGGCACGTGAGAGCTGTGCCCCTGGTGCCCTCCCTTCACCGTCTCACTCGCTGGCACCTCCAGCTGCTTCATCTCCGTCGCTGATTTTTGGGGGTTCAACACGGTGCGAGAAAACAGCACGTTTGCGTCATTCAGGGCGTTGTTAGAGACCCCAACGCCGCGATATGTTCGCTGCAGATAGAGCGGGTACTCCTCTACGAAAACTTTTTTCCAGTCGCGTTTGCCCTCGCTCCGCGTCAGCATCTTCGGGGCCAAGAACCGCTTCTCGACGGGCAGTTCCCCCTCCACCCACACCATGCGGCACCACTGCGCATTCCAATAGCGCTGCATGAGATTCGTCCCGGTGTTGGACTCCTTGAGGTGCTCCGATACATCTCGACTGACGCGCTCGAGCTCGGCTACCTGTGACGGGGGACTGAAAGCAGCCACGCGCTCCCACATGAAGAGTGCCGTGGTGAGCACTCGTTGTTTACGATGGACGTAGAGAAACTCATCGACAGCTTCATCGACGGATCGACAGTCATCGGATTCGCTCGGAGGCGCTGACGCTCCACGATTGGCTTGTCGCCGCTCGCGGTGAGTCTTCTTGCCGGCGGGCGACTTCTGGGCCGAATCACCTTTGATACACGTCATGGGGTGACTACTCGAGCGCATTAGGGACAAACAGTATACACCTTTTCCTCCTTCAGCGAGAAAAGGAGGGGAGAGATACAATTATATATATATATATATATATAGTAGATATGTATAGTAGATATGTATATAATAATAGTACGAGAGGAAAAAAAAAGGTAGGCTGAAAGACAGCGAGAATCACCGAGACACCCGAGACGTACTCGATACTCTCCTCCGTTGTCGTCCCACTAATTCCTTAACTGTCCACGAGTCGAGAACCGCAACGCACACGACCAAAGGACGCCTTTCCTCCCACTTCCGACCTCCTTCAATCAGCGAGAAACGATACTGTTGATTTTTTTTTTATTGTTTTTCTGCGTGAAAGGCAAGGGGTGATCAAGGGGCGGTGAGACCAAAGGCGGACCGTGTCCGCCTGACCGGAGGAGGATGTGTGTTAGATATATGAGGCGTGTCCTTCCACAACAGCCACATACACTACACGAAAGAGGACCAGGAATCAACGGATGATCAACTAAGAAAAAAGAAAAAAAACTAAAAAAATTGAGGGGTTAAAAAAATAAATATGACGAAAGGAGGCACAAATCACAGAGCCGGGACATACAACATACTCTATATCTACCAAAGTATATATATATTTGTGTTTGTGTGTGTGTGTGTGTCTTCTGCTTAGAATAAACCCGTTCCAGTAGAAGCGGACGAAGCAGTCCGAGAACAAACCCACAGCGCAGGCACCAGAGAAAGTCTGCTCCGTGCGCGTATGGGGGAAGATGGGTAAAGGGGGATGGATGGGTGGGGAGAGGGGGATGGGGGATGGGGGAGTATCAGGGAGAGGCTTACTGCTGTTGCTGAGATTGATGTATGTCAAAATGATGCAGAACTTTTATGCAAGTCCGAGCAGAAATTCGGTGGCCCGATGTGTGAGGTGAGGTCGGTGTGTGCGGAGCCGGGGTGGGCACGGATGCCTTTTGTTGCTGTTGGTATGCTTATACGTTCTTCGGAAATCAGAGACAATCGAAAAAAAAAGGGGGGAGGAGGAGGGCCGGGAATGGTGTGTGCATTCAGGTGATCGTCAAGAACCCGGAGGAGTACGAAAAAAAAAGGAGGGGGTAACGTGAAACTGAGCATCAAGGGGTTCAAAAGAGAAGGCAAATGATACGAAATGGTGATCGAGGTGCTCGTCTTCCATTCAGTGTAGTGTCGCCCGTGTATTTTTATCGAAGACGGATGTTAAGGCTGCGCTGGAGAGGAGACACGCTTCTTTCCCAGTACTCCACGTGCGCATCTCTACAACCTTTTCTTCATACAAGATACTCCGTTAATATCAGATCAACCTCAGTCCCAAGAGGTCGGAGCCACTTGTCTTGTCCGTTGTACATATTTTTTACGAGGGATGCGTCCCATGCATAAGCGTTGCGCTGCAGAAGCGTTCCTTCCCAGAGAAACGACTTCACCATTTAACACTCGGCAAACGTTCCCTTTTTTTCTTCTTCCGTGTTGGTTAGCTCATCCACTCATGAACGTACAGTGTGTACGCAGATATGCCGACGCAGATGCGAGGGTGCAGAATAAGGGGGTAGGCTCCCGAAATCCATCGAGGGGGGAGAGAGGGGAAGAGAACCGAAGTACATACACACACACACACCATCCACATCTGACAAGATTTAAAATATCGATATTTCCTTGAGAGTGCCCAACAACAAAAAAAACCCTGTTACCCTTTCACCGCCTGAAATATGAAAATAAAATTTGAGAGCAAAAGAGGGGAGGGGAGGGGGGGGTTGGACACCGAAGGAAGAGAAGAAAAGTAGAACAGAAAGGGAACGGGAGAATCAGCGCTACAGTCATCCATTGACGTGTACACACACAAAGAAAAAAAACCGCAGATGTCTCTACAGCAGCAGCGGCGGAAGAGGAAAGCACCTGGAAACGACGTTGAACTAGAGAGGGAGGGAAGGTAGATTGAATCTCTCTAGTGTGCGTGTATGCGTGTATTTGCATTTGTGTTTGTGTGCCTCCGTCTCTGCGTGGATGTGCCGTTGATGATACGTTCACCTTCCCTCTTCCCTTCATGAAGTCCAACACTCTCCAGCTTTGCTCGTTCAGTAAGTCTTTTTTTTTTTGCATGTTTATCTTGTTCAAATGGAGTGCGAAAGATTCCCAATGGGAAGAGAATGCGAGGCAAGGAGGGGAGGTTGTCGAGGTCTGTGAGTACTTCCATCTGGCAGAGCGCTCCGTCCACTACACCCTCACAGCCACTATCAAACCGGTCATCATATTCGCTACGGCATCAATCCGCTGTGCTGTCAGTGCCTTCAGCGCCTCCAGCTCCTTGTCCGTCTGACGAGCAAGCTCGGCATGCTCAGCATCGGCGCTGCTGTTCTGCTGCGCACGGTACTTCTCATAGTCCTTCTCTTTTTCAGCTCGGAAGGATGCAACCTCACGCTCGGCGTCGGCCTTGGCCTGCTTCACCTTCTGCTGCTTTCGCGCCTTGGCGTCGGCAATTAGCTTATTGCGCTTTTCCTCGGCAACGAGAAGTTTCTGAACATTGTCCTGCTTTGGCGGCATGATGGTGATAAGCTCTTCTCGTGCGACAATTTATCTATATATATATCGACCGAAGCTGGTTTCACCCTGTTGGTAGAGGGTGGAGAAAAGAAGGGAGGGTGGGGGCGGGGTTCGAGAAGTCCAGAAAATATGATCGACAACGTGGACGCGTAGAACGCTGAACAATTCACAGGACAGCGGGAAAATTAAAAAAATGTGGTACACACTAAGTAAAACAAAATAACTAGCTAAGAAACAACCCAACCGAACACAGCAGTCAAAATAGGAAATAATACGCCTCGATGTAGAAAGGGGCGGGGGAGGCGCAGGTTCGACTTCCAGGTAGCGGAGTGATCCAGTCGCTTTAATGTCGCCGACTTTTTCGTCTTTTTTTTTTTTGCGCGTGTGTGTGTGTGTGTGTGTGGGTGTCCTTTTTTTTTTTCCGGAGTGATGATTAACAGAGGCTGATGACGGCGCCCGCAAACATACTGGAAGTATGATACAGTATAATATATGAAGATAAAGAAAAAGGAAAAGAAAGAGTCGTCAAAGGAAAGGGGAGAAGAAACGACGCAAGACAACGGCGATCCCAGCAGCAGGAGAGGTGGAGGGCGTCCGGGGCAAAGGAAGGAAGGGTGCGTGTGTGTGTGTGTGTGCAGGAACTATGATACTTTATAAGCTACAGGAGTCTCAAAGGCAGAAGACAAAACGCCAGACTGATACTCCGACACTCTCGTCTACTGTAATCCCTCTCCTCTCGTCGCCCTTACTACGATTAGAATAGGTGCGGCAAAAACAGAGCTTTGCTCGTGCATACGCGGGGGTGGGGTGGGGTGGGGATCACTGAGCAGCGTGTCCAGAGTACATGAAAAGATTACTCTTTGGCCAGTACAGTGCTTCATCGCCCTTGGATTCATATGTCTCATATGTATATATATGTATATATATGTATATATATATATATATATGTATTATACCCACTGTGTGCACATATGCCACTCATGCACTAACCAAAAAACAAGCGGAATAGGACAAACGACAAGGCGAAAGCTACGATACCCGAGGAAAAAAAAAGACCCAATACTTGCTGAAGGCCAAACACAACCACCTCTTCCGACTGCAGCGGTGTATACCCTTCCTTCTCCAAGCGGTAGCGGAAGTAGGGCATATGGTAGACCCCCCATGGAACAGCAACACGTGTGTTATCCGGGTATGTGTCGATCCTCTCAACAGCGCGACGAGCGCGCGGGTCCACCGGCGGGTCGTAGCCGTCAAGAACCATTTGGTACGCCATACGGGACTCCAGCGCGTCGCGGACCACGATACCGTCAAACTGTTCACCCTTCGCCACGACGGGTCGAATACTGAAGAACGGAAACACTCGGCGCAGCATCTGCTGTCGTGCAGCACCCGCTGAGCCCGCCTGAAAGGGCAGACGACCGTCCTCGCAGAGGATCTTATCGAAGTCGCGCTGTAGCAAATCGCCGTTGAGCACGCGCTGGAAATAAGCAGGGGCGGCGATATTTGGAACTGGATACAGTGTCACTTCTTTTTTTGTCACCGGATGCCGATACCGCAGAAGGGTGCATATCAGTCGTGGCGGGTCCGTACGCAAGTCCATGATGCCCTTGGTCATGAGCATGGCACTCTTGGACTTGATGGAGTCCATATTGCCCAACTCACCTTTTTTTTTCCTCCGCGCCTCTCAACACCCCGCACGCCCTTACACGTGCACCTAGGACACCTCAAGAGTTCCAACAAAGACTATTCTATGTGTGGAGTAGAGTGTACGCCTGTATTCATGTCGACGCTGAAGACCCTTTAAAACATTTTTTTATTGGGGGGGGGGAGGGGGGAGGGAGTCGGGAGGAGGGAGAGAGGGGTGGAGTGGTACCCACACAAACCAGTAGGGAAGAGCGGACACGCTTGGATGCCCTCCAAAGGGGGTTGAGTGGTGTCTAGTTGATGGCACGGCCAACCGGAAAAAGGTGTACCGTGCGCGGTAGCATGCCTGAAGAGGGGAGGGGGGGGATAGATCCCGCCGGTTAGCCTTTTTTTTTTCGGGGGTGGGGGGGGGGCGGGTTGTTCACTAGTGAGTTGTCTGCGGATTCGAGATCTGTGTCAACCGCGGGGGGCCGGAGGGGGAGAATGTCTCCGAGGGGGAGGGGAAGTGATCTCATGTTTTTGTGCCGCTCCCCTCCCCGCACGAAACCCTAACAATGTAGGGAAGACGTGTTTTTCCGTTCTCATCATATGATAGGCGTGCATCTGGCCTTTGGTGTCGTGATGACTCTTCGTGGACACGAGGCTGGTAAGGTTGCACACTCGTACCTGCCACAGCATCTGTTCTTCTACAGCAGATGGTGGTGGAGTGCATCGGCAAATGGTGGTCTTCTCACTGATGGGATTTCCTCCCCCTCAGATAACCCTCCCTTCGTAAAAGAAGATCCGTTCAGCAGCACTAGTCAGCACACCGACACACACAGTCATACCCGAGATATCCAGAGGAGCTCTGAGTTCGTGAGCAAACGGTACCTGAGGTGACGCGCCTGTCCTTGGCCGTCCTCACGAACATGTTCACGTGCGTCAGCAGCGCCTGATCCCGGGCTTGCCCCCTATCTCATCTCCTCACATTACTGGATGCGGGTGCATGCCACGAAAACCGGATCACCGAGGTTGTAGGGCAGCTCATACAAAGCTGTGTTGTAGTCCACTCCTTCACCCCTACGCATTGGGAGCAACGCCGTGTGGCAGTGGACGACTTGGCGACAGCTCACCGTGCAGAGCGGCACGAGCGAGGCCCGGCCTTCGGGATCCACCGTACCGGTCAGCAGTTCCACTTGGTAACGCGGGAGCGGGGCTGAGTACTGTGCCTCTTCCAGACCCTCTTTGCTGTTGCCATTATCCTCCTCGGCATCCCTTTCCCAATGATCCCGTGTGACAGACGCGGTGGTGGTGAGGCAACCATCGGCCTGACGCACCGCACTCGTTGCTGCAGCCTTGTAGGCTGCATCTACCTTTAATCGAACCACCTGCAGTGCCGTCAAGGCGACCTCCCAGACTGTGGTGTCTGCCCACGCGACCTGCACCGCAATGGGCCGTTCAACAGCCGAAACACCGGCAGGCGACGCGGCGCGGAAGGATTGCGACGAGTCTGCATGAGCCGTAACGGACTCTGGTCCGTTAGGTGGAGGTGATGGCACAATGGGTTGTGCCGCCTGCGAAATGCCAACAGATGGAGCACCAAGGACGAGACTACAGTACTCACTGCGAGCAGCGATGTCTTGGCCGGTGATGTGATACAATCGCACCGCGCAGGGGCACTCCGTGGTACGACGGATACCGCGATCGAGCGGTGCACGTTGTAGCCGCAGCGCGCTTCCCGTGTGAGTGAAATACCCTCCGCGGCCCGAGACATCACAGCTTCTGTGCGACTGCAGCGGTGTCGCTAGTACCCCAAACATGGCGCTGTATCTACCTGCTTTTTTTCTATATATGTGTGTGTGTGTGTGGCTGTATTTCACTTCCCTTGCCGTATGAGGCGTATATCTGTTTTGGACTGGTTAGGTATGCTGTAAGTTCGACTGCAGGAAAAACAGTGCATGGGACCAATACAAAAAAACGTAAGCATGCATCAATCAAAAAAAAAAACACAAGGATGAGAAGAGAGCAAATATATATATATATATATATATATATATATATATATATGAGAGAGAGGTGTTTGTGAGAGTCTGAGTTTTTTTCTTTCTTCAGGTGTTCCGCAACGTGTGCGATAGGAAGAGGTACGAATGTATTGACTACGTGGGTATGGTACTGCACGATGACCGCACGCCCCCTTTTTTTCTCTCCCGCTCAGCACACTCCACCTGCACCGGGGTGTAGCCGCCATACCGGAGTCTCCTGTCATCGTTACACTAAATTGAGTTCACAGATGCACGAATGTAATACGCATAAGAGCGGAAAAAGGCGAACGGCAGGTGGAAAGATCACACCCATTGCAATGCTGGGGTCGCTAGTACAGAAGGGCTTTCAACACAAAAGGAAGGGGGGGGGGTGTCGGTTGTGCCTACCATCCCTTTGTCACTCTCCCAGGCTTCTGTCCACTCATGTAGAAGTGCCTTCTTGAGATTTCACTGCAGCAAGGAAAAGAAAACCGTCCGACACACGCGCCCCCTTGACTCGCCTGTGTGGTGGTGCCGTCGTATCTAGGGAATTCGAAGGGTAACAGTGAAGTTGACTTCCATCGGCGTCGACAACCACTGTACACTGCAGTACGGGTCCTCGTGGGGGTCATTGCGCACACGCCGTGCAAGCGCTTCGCAGTATTCGGACGTCACATTGGCCTTGGCGAGTACAGCAAAGTGGTCCTGCACGGGAGACGTCCCAATGACGCTTTGACCCCCCTCCACTACTACTAGGGCAGCGGAGACACCCGCAGTACCCGCCCCGTGCACGGTCGCTGCCTCTCCACTAGCAGAGCAACCTGGAGGTACAGAAAAAAGTGCTGTTCGCGTTCGGCTCGTATGTGTGGACATTACCGGTGTTTCTCCCTCCACGACCCATTCGATGGGTGTCGGGGACACCGCAACAGCAGCCTCCGTCGGTCCCGATATGAGAAGCAGCGTCGCCTTGGAGTTGGACACGACCGCTTGCACATTCATCACACAAACACGCCCCGCCTGCCTAGCGTAGCGCACAAACATCGTCGGACTGGGTTGCTGATAAAAGTTGTGGAGGGGCAACTCTACATTGGGCTGTACGCGCTGGGCTTTCGGTATCCTCAGCAACGGTAGCCCAAGACATAATTGCTCCAGCATGAGCTCGCTTGATGGACCACGGAGGACTGCACCTTCTACAAAGGACGGGTACGCCCCCAGAAGCTGCTCGTAGGCGTAAGACATGCTCAGCGCCGCCTCCACCTCGAGATCGGCCAGCGGAGGCAGTACACACGTACCTTTTTCACGAAGCGCCTCCCAAACAACCGCCACCGTCTTTTCAAGACTCCACGTAACATCGAGCTCGACCAGCGGGGCGTTGAGAGGCACCTGGTAGCGCTTGGTACTAGCCTGTAGAATACCGTGCAACCGCGATGGGGGCGGAGGCGACGACACACGCGCAGCTGGAAATGATAAATTGAGTGAGGAGTTAGTCTGGCCGTCACTGACCGGCAACGGAGACAGGGGGACTGAGGACGTCACCGGCGTACCGCCACTGACACTGAGGGCGGTGAGCCCCCCCTGCTGAATTGGCGAGAGCGATGGAATCAGTGATGCCGGGTGACGCAGCAGTGCCGCATCCTCGGCACAGAAGTTGCGATGACACGCACCACGTTGCACCACTCTGTCGTAACAAACCTCTACCATTGCCTCTGCCCCACTGGTATGAATCCAAGCGACAACAAGGACCGGCTTAAGTCCCACGGCGGTGTAGTCGGAACGCGACTTGTCATCTAGGTTCATTTTATCTAGGAGCAAGTGGCTGTAATGGCCCTGGCCCACGGCGCGGCGAATAGAAGCCAAGTAGGCTGATCGACTTCCCGCCTCGTCCTGATTGAGCCAGCGTGGTGCCCCGCCTGCTTGCTCCAAGAGAGCGTACAGAATGCGGGCCAGGGTGGACTTGCCGCAGCCTTGCGGACCGATCAGCATGATGCTATCAAGACTCTCCCCAGCTGACGACGAAGCATCGCCCACATCATGTGGCGGCGACGAATCACCATTACCGTTATCGGCGTCGTCATCATTGCTGATCCGACCAGGGAAACGCAGGCCGTCGGCGGAGACGGTACTAGCCCTGCCACAGCTGCCTCTCCCTGGTGCCTCTTCTAGCGCCTGGTATCGCTCCTGGTATGTTAGCCAGTGACCGCGTATGGCTTTGAGGGTGTCAAGGTCCGTGGAGTGGGTAATAAACTTTTCGTGGTGCAGCCATCGCGCAAAGTCGAACAGAAAAGGGAGTCGACACAGCTCCCACTGCTTGATGCTCTGTCGCGTCTCGCGGGAGAGGCTGCCGATTTTCTTTCTCACCCTGCTCCGTAGCGGCTCACCGACAAGACGGTGGGTGACGACGTACTCCTGCACGACTCGCTCGAGGGAATGTGGGTAGGCGCGGCACTTCCACACTTGTACAACCACTGCCCCCTCGCCGTCGTCCGCCTCAGCCTTATTTGACCCGTACAGCACCGCACCCGCCGTATCGCATCGAGACATCAAAGATTGGCGTAGTGCTTCGTACTCGATGGAGTCAAGCAGTACGTCACCTAATATCGACACCGTCGGCAGCCGGAAGCGCCTGAAGAAGGAAAAGGCCCTCCTGACGTCCATGCACCACCCGCGCTCGTCAAGCGGGGTATCCCAGGTGATGGCATAGAACCACAGCGGAATGGCAGTCTGCGCCATGGTGCTTGCACAGCTGGTGGCATCGCTACAACCTGTCACGCCTGGCGACGCCCCCCTCGAGGTAGCGGGAGTGGTGGTCATGGACGCAGCGGATGGAAGGCCCGCTGTTGTAGAGTATCCCTGTAAGCGCTCCCAACCGGACAAAATAACATCAAAGCATAAACTACGATTATCGGCCGCCACACAGTCGTGTAACGCCAGCAGCGCATCTGTGTTCAGGTCATCAGAAGAGTCCTTCGGAAATGCATCGCCGAGGGTCGTTGGAGTGCTTTCGGTGTCGACACAGAGCGACTCCAGCAACTGTCGCCAGAGACGCGCCATCCGAAACGTCAAGTCCATGTACGCCGCATCTGCTGACGCATTGCTGCTTGCCATCGGGGCAGTGCTACTTACAAGAGTGCTCCGCACGCTACCTTGCTCCACATCGTCGGAGGCGTTTTGTGTGGGAAAGCTTGCAGAAGGCGATGCGGACGTCCGCTCAGTGAAGGACACCTTCGATGAAATAAAGGCATCGTCAGAAACTGCTGAGGACGACGAGGACGACCCCGGCACTACACGGTCCGTAGAAGGTCCATAGCGCAGCAAGTCTTCCTCCGGCACCTTCAGTCGCGTCACGATGTGCTGATAGCGACAGCCAATGACCCAGTAGCGCTCTCCCAGCCAAGAAAAGGCGGCAATGCGGCCTGGTTCACCGTCTACCCTCACCAAAGCAATAGCCCTCTTGGACACCTCCTTGCGGATCGAAAATACATTCGTGGCCTCACGCCAGTGGCCCAGCTTGCGAAGTCCAACGGAAGCTGCGACACGCGTCCACTCATTCTGAGCAAGATGCGGCGAAGAAGATTCCCATCGACTCGATTGACTGCCCGAGCGAGGTACGTTCGGTGCCGGGGATGATGCTGTGGGAGGCGAGCGGGTTGAAGACCGTTCACAAGACTTGGTGGGCGAGCCTGATGTTGGGGAGCACTGCAGCTCCTCTTTCATTGCGGTATGAGAACAGCTGCCCTTGTGCTTTAGGTCTCCCGCCCCTACCCTCCCATTCAGCTGCAAACTTGGTACCTCGGTAGGCGTACGGACGAACACGCGGGCCTGTCCTACAGGTATCTGCTCCCAGATCTTCTTGTTTTTTACATACACACCGTCGCTGTTGCCACTTAGGAAGCGATCAATGATGAGGAAGTCCACACCGTTGGGAAGTACCACGGCCGTCGGCTTCAATTTGATGCGAGGGTCCCCGCGAAAGCTGATGTGGTACGCCTTATTTATGCAGCGGCGCTGATCTTCGTCCAGCACGGCCGCCGACAAGCGACTGCAGTTTGGCTCCTTGGAGATGCTGGCCACAGCAACGCTCTGCGATACACACAACGGTGTCCGAGGACAACTTGGCAAGCGCGCAGAAGCAGCTGCCGCTGCAGTCGATCCTGTTGCTGAGTGGTTGCAGGTGCCGCGACTACGGTCTGCATTACTGTCTACAGACAGCGAAGTCGCAGAGAGCCTTTGTAGGCTACTATGAACTTCTGTGGCGCCTAGATCGTACACCCATGCGCCTCTTGAGGAGGAATTGTGGATGCTGTTTGACGGTGGCGCCACAGCACTCGAGTTGTGAGACTCGAGAGACGCGGCCATTTTTTTTTTTTGAGGAACCCGTCCGTTACGCACAAGCAACGCCTCCCCCCTTGCAGGAGCGTTTTGATGTTTCAGTTGGCGCGATGTGATACCACACACATACACACACAATCACTTACACTAACATTCACAGTCCCTCCGTCGAACACGTCTCGGGAGATCTATCAGGGACAAGAAAAACAAACAAGAAAAGATAGCTGCACAACTGAGCGATGGAGGGATGCGTTCGGCGACGCGCGCTTTGTCTACAAACACCGGCACGTACTGGTCGAGTTCGTGTTGATACGTACAATAAGAGATGTGAAAAAAAAAAGTAGAGTGTTAGTATGTGCGTGTTTATGTATGCATGCAGGGATAGGTAAGCGATGTATATGATGTTTGACTGCCGTCTCCGTGTAACGAACACAAAAAAGACTTTGATTACTACGGTTCAGTTTATGTAGGTGTGTGTGTGTGTGTGTGTGTGTATGTATGTATGTGTGTGTGGGGGAGAGAATGGTTTGGGGGAAGGGGCAAAGGAACAACAGGGCAGGTAAAGAGGTGCTCGTCTTCAGACACACACACACACACACACATACACAACCACACACAACCACGTGCTGCGAGGAAAAAAAACGAGCGAGGCGAGATAATAGATAGATGAGGAGACACGCTCTATATCTCAGAGAGCATCCTCATCTACTTTTTGGAATCCCCGAGACCTCCATGCACACACACACACACGCATATACATACACACATATATACATATATATATATATATATATGTATATGTGTGTATGTATGCCCAGAATCCCCTTTGTGTGCGTGTGTGTGTGTGGCAGATGTGGTGGTGGGAGACGAAAGAAACAAGGCCCCAGTCGTCGACGTGCGACTGGCCCATGCACCATACAACTTACGGCGGAAAGGTGCTGAGCGATAAAACAGGAGACCAACGCGCCAATGAAATCACTTAAGTAGATGTCAGCGCTTTTTGGTCCTTTACGGGTGTGCCACGGAGTCCATCTACCCCCACCCCCCACCCCCTAGCTACCACGCGCTCGTCCCCACCCCATAGTCACCCCATGAGGGGGCACGGGAAGGACAGGGAGTAGGTGTGCTCTCATTCTACATTCGAGGTACACTTCATCTCCTTTCCGGTTTGTTCGCTCAGTTTGGTTTTCTTTTTGAGCGTCACTGTGAGATATGCCTCAGCGCTATGACGATACAGGTGGAGCTACACCTCCGTAGAACTCATAGCGCGGACCCTCTACTGCAGGGCGTCTCCTCACCTCGTTGTGCCCTCTTTTTGCCTTCACGCTACAAATAGCTTTTTGGTTTTTGGTTCTCCCTCCCACGTTCGTTGCCGTCGTCAATTTTTTTTTTTTTTTGTGTGTGTGTGTGTGCGCCGGCTGGAACCAAACGATGATGCCCATTTTCCTCGTGGCTTTGATCCGCAGCGAATATTTAAGCCATTTGAAGCTCGATACGTCTTGCATTTCAAAGACGAAAAGAGGGAGGTCGGGTGGCCACAGAGGAGTCCTGCAGCCACCTCATGTGCCTGCCTACCCCACCTCGCCCCACCACGATTCCATACAACTAGCTCAGAGAAGAATGTTGCGGACGCTGCAGAAGTCTCCCAGAACCTCGTCAGTCACTTGAGCCCGCCGCTTTCGCCAGTCGTGTAGGACTTCACGGATGATGCACTCCGCCGCCTGCTCCTTGACCTCGGCGCTGTTCATGAGACCGCTGCGGTAGCGGTGCGTCACGTCAGCAAGGAGTGCGTCATCGGAACAAAAGAAGCGCAGGTACTGGTAAGCCACGTCCACTTCTAGGTTAGCGCCGGTCTCCTTCATCTGCTCGAGGGTGGCGCATCCGCCCGAAAAGGCGCAGCGCAGCTTCTTGCGCACCTGCTTATCAGTGTCATGTAAGGTGATCACTCCGTTGGTCTCCGCACTGCTGCTCATTTTATGCTCCAATCCTTTGAGGGCGGGCAGGAATTTGGTGTGCAGCAGTGCCGGGGGCGGCTGCTTCAGCCGCGACGCGGCAGCGCGCGTGAGAACAAAGAAGGGGTCCTGGTCGATTGCACAAGGGATCAAACACCTCATCGGTTTGCCGTTGTTCTGCAGGACGCGGCGAAAGGCGGTGCTGAAGCATGGCGCCGCTTGTGTTGCTGGGAAGGCGATTTTGCCGATATTGTCGCTGTCCGATATTCCGAGTGTGTTCTTGACTGAGTTGGCAGTCATGCAACGTTGCAGCTTCAAGACTGTGGAGTACATGTCACCCATGTATACAGTGTTCCGAAATATGAATGTGTGGCGCGGGTTAAAGCCAAATGCAATGATATCCTTAATGTTGTCACGAATGACCTGCTCCGCCCTTTCCCCCTCAAACGGAATGTCGCGGAAGATAAATTTTTCATCGTCTGTGATCTGTATAACGAGCGGAAGGCTGAAGACGTCTTGAAGATACTTGGTCAGCATGAAGGGAAGCACATGGCCTAGGTGCATGCTACCAGCGCTGGGGCCACGGCCAGTGTACAGGAAGGCAGCGTGCTTACCGGGTTTGATGGAAGCCTCAATATCGACGAGCGCCTTGTGAAGGTCGCGGTGGGAGAAGGCGATGTCTCGAGTAAAAAAATGGTGAAGCAGCGGCTGCAGCGATGGTGACCGCTCCCGGGCCCCGACAGGAGGCGCGGAGGCCGACGACGCTGCAATGCCAGAAGACGCAGTCGTCGAATCGAGGGACGCCAGACTCTCCGTGTTCGCTGATGTAATCGACATAGCGCGATCTTTCGATTTGATGATGACATCACGCATGTGCTGATGTGCACGGCCATCTACACGCTCCGCTTTGAATGTGGTCAATACGCGATCATAATTGATGCCTTGTGGGCCCTTGGCAGCCACCGTCCAAGGGGTGACGACGTCCTCGCTATGAGCATCGTCATCTCCGAGGTGCTGACTCTGTTCGCCTGGAGTATTGGTTTGGCTAGATCCCATACGTAGGATACCCAACGCGGCAGATGCACCCACAGCGTCACGCGGACCCCACGACCATCCGACGCAGCGACGCATATCAATTTGTTAGGGGCAATAGATGTTGGCTTGTAAGTGTGTTAGAGAGAGAGAGGGAGAGGGAGACGGACGTAGAAAGTGTGTGCGTGTGTGTCCGAGGGATCAATGGAAAAAAGAAACTGCTTGCCAGACCGCTGGGTAGCGCTGTCGACGTCTGCAACTCGATGGATGCTGGCGACGGCCCGTAGCCCCTGCAGGGAGAGAGCATCTAAAAAAAAAAAAAGAAGATAACAAACGTCTACAAGGCAGAGATATGAGGAGGAGGAGGGGGGGTGCACACGCCCGCAGAATATCCGACACCAGTCTGAGCTGGACTACGCCCGTCTCCCTTGTGCGCCGCGCACACCAGTCTTTACTTGGACCACAACATGGCCTCTTGCCGCATGTAGGAGAAGAAAAAGTGCACTACAATGTAGAATTAGCAGGAATCATACGACAAACAAAAATCTCCGTGAGCGCACCCATCGCCTCGATAACAGAATCACAAACACAGAGAGGGTGTGCGGGTGTGTTAAGGGGGGAGAGGAGGAAGGGAGGTGAGGGAATCATTGTGCCCTTTTAAAATTCTATGTGCCTGCGATCCACTACGTTTTCGCTGGGATATAGGCAACCATGGCGGTACTTCGGGGCGCGAATACACTCAACACGAGTGCTCGTTGGTGTATCAGATACATGCTCATCTTCACCGGGTTTAGCTCCTTCACAGCTGAGAAAAAACGAGCGAATTTCCGCGTGTCGACCATTACAGTGGCGACCTGGACGTCATCTGCACTACCTCCACCGGTGTCGTCACCATGTCCATCGCTGTCCTCTCTCTCCGGCATCTCCACCAGCTCAACCGCCTCGTACTTGAGCGAAAAGCGCGCCATAAAATGCTCAGCGTAGATGAGGAGACTTGCTAGCGCTGGTTTATCCTCGTCCCGCGACCTCTTCGCCCCTCGCCGCAGCGTTGTGCACTCATCGTCGACCCCTGCATCACTGGACTCCACGTCGCGCCGTGAGGTCGGCTGCGCCAGTACGCGCACTGAGAAGGTCACGGTGTCGGCAGCGGTGTTCTTCAGCTTATCAATAAAGATGGTTAGCTCCTGCATGTCTGGAACCAAAATCTGTAGGTACTCATGTTCTAGCGGCGGAAAAGAAAGGCTTTGAATTGCGCGGTCCCCAAGGACGCGCAGAGGCACGTCGAAGCTTACGTCCGGCTGGCCCGAGAGTCCCTGCATGGCCACACGCCACAGCGGACACCCTCCATTCCGGGCTAACCGCACTTGAACGTGTGAGGAAGCTCCTTGGTGCGAACGCTCACGTGCCTCTGCATGCTTGACGATATGAATCAGCTGGGCAAGATCAAGTACCTCACAGGTGATGGAGTGCTCATCGTAACGAGAGTCGCAGACCATATCAGAGAACAGAAACGACGAGTGGCACCGTATCCACACCTGTACCCCATCCGGCGTATTTGTATTCGTATTGGAAAAAAAACGAACTCGCTCAGACTGCAGGCGCACGATGCAGTCGCGTTGGATACTACGGCACACCTGGAGAACACCGAGAAGGCCCTTGGCATCTTTGAGAGTTGCCTTGAAGCGCATTAAAAATTGTGGAAAAGGTGAAGAGGGACGACCAAAAAAAAATCCCGTTGAGCTGGAGAATAAACAAATAATAATAATAAAAAGGAGGAGGAGGAGGAGGAGCAGAGATGCACACACGCCCAATACAACGCGTAAAGAGTGGCGTCACCACGCTAGTACTCGTGCAGCAATCGGTGAAATAACATGATAACCCTAAAGACACAAAATGTGGCGGCCTCCCAAGAAGAAGAAGGGAAAGGGGAAAACAAGCGTGTTCCAAAAAATGGACAGATAAAATAGTGACAGAAACGTTACAATGCACCCACATTGCCCCATGAAAGCACTGTTGTGTGCCGTATGTGTGCCGTGTGTGTGTGTGTGTGGTGGATGACGGGGGGGGGTAGCAGAGGTACATTGGCCCCGCGCTCGCTGAGTAGTTTTCTTTGTTTAGAAAGAGGGAAGAAGAGGCGCCCGGTCATCCTCTCAGAAGACAGCAGCATAGCAATATATATATATATATATATATATATATATATTCTTTTTGAGGCAAGCATGAAAGAATAGCGTGGAGACAAACAAAAAATTGGTAAAGGTGCGCCTCTGTTCCTCGCATTGCCATTGGTTTACATCGAGTACGTAAAAGACAAGTCCCGCCTTTTTGTTAAAATTATTATTTCTCCAAAGCCCCCACTTTCTTTGCCAGTCGCTGCTCACCCCTGAGTGAGTTGCGTCTAGGCGGCATGGGAGAGGGACCAGGTGCTCTGCGCAGCAAGCAGTTCATTCATCAAGTTTCGCAGAACGCTCTCGACCGTCTGAGATTTCTCCTCAATGATGACACCCCCATTTTCGACGTCCGTGGCGGTCTCGCTCGTACGACACAGGGTTTGGTAATTGGAGATGAACTCGATGGCGACGTTGGGGGTGTAGCCTGTCTCGCAGATGGACCCGCATTCGGAGCAAATAAGCTCACCTGCGTTGTTGTACATATTGGAGAGACAGGCGAGACAAAAAGTGTGCCCGCACGGCCACAGCGTCCGTGGCTTATCAAAGACATAAAAGCACTCGCGGCACGTCGACTCCATCTCCAGCGAGGCATGAAACGTCATTGCGTTCGCCACCGCTACCGTTGTCAGTCGTACCGCACCCAACAAAGCCTTTTCATGCAGCAGCATGTCCTCCAACTTTTCCTCGGTAGAACGGACGGCAGGGTCGACATAGCACAAGTCCATATCACTCACTTGACAGCCCACATCCACCGTCGAACTTCTTTGCTTCCAAAAGCGATCGAGAAAGCTGTCAGCAGCGCCCTCGACGTCGGTTTCTGCATCGTTCTTCTCTAAATCTCCTTCAGCCGCCCCCTCCAAGGCGCGGCTCATATGCAGGCGATGCGTCACAGAGTAGTTGTAAACATTTCGGGTAAGCGCACTGGCGTACTGCTCCGCCGTCAATCCGCTGCGCGACTGACCCACGGAGAGGTAATGCGCATCTTCTACAAAGTCGTTCAGCAGTTGAATTTGCTCTTCCAGCTCCGTCCGCAACGCATCGCGCTGCGCCACTAGGGTGTCGAACTCTTCCTCGGCCTCCCTGTGAAACTTTTCAACAAGTACATCATCACTGACACAAAAACCGGTGAAAGTGTCGTCGTCGTCGTCGTCGTCGTGTATCATGTTCCCGTCAGCTAAACCGGGTGCATCATCACTGCCCGTTGCGTTGAAGTTGTCCATCCTCAGATTATCCCGGATGGAGGGCATAAAACTGGGAAGGAGGAACTCCTTCATCTTGTCATCCCACATATCCTCCACACCATCGAGAATGCTCTTCGCGGTGCGGCGCAACTTGACATGATTCTTCTGCTCAGGGAAAAGCATAAGGAAATTATCGAGCTCGTCGATCTCCGCACTGTCTGTAGGGCTCATCTCCAAAAGGTCATTCGACGAGGATTTCTCTGATATCGGCGAGGCTCTTCCTAATATCGGCGAGGCATTCCGTTTTTTCGGTGACAAAAGGGTGACGCCACCGACGTCGACACCCAGGATGGGGCTGGATTTCCTATCCGTGGTCTTTTTGCCTGAAGACCCTCTGCTGGAGGTTACCCTTGGCCTTGTGGAGTTTGTGTCGACATTGCCTTCAGCGTAACAGTAGCCAGGGTCCGTACTGGTACTAGCTAACCCACTCATGCTACTGCTCGTGTCCACGCTCTCAACGGATGTTGTCTGTCCGCCGCTTTGCGCATCGCCTTCAGCAGAGGTAACCCGCTTCACACGGGTGGAAGTCTTTGGCCTCCTGTCGAGGGTGATTGTTCCGCTAAGCTCTGTGGGCCCGTCGTACTCAACCTCTTCCGACAAATCCACAAAGGCGACTCGGGTCTGCCGCTTGTGTCGAAATGCCGCTGCCTCTCCAGGGCTCTTGGTGCGATCTGGTGAGTAAGGGGTGAGCGATTCTTCAAGCTTGGTGTCGTCTTCACTACCGACAACGTGTGACTGACCGCTTCCCTTGTTACTCAGTGAGAGATCACCATAGGCCGCCGGATTGATGAGATGATCGCCGAGCTTGGGTGGCATAGCTGCCGCAAGGTGTTTCCTCAAGTGATCGATTTTGTCCGTCTCGACGATAGTGGGCGAGAGGTCCTGGACAACCGTAACGTGATGCTTCGACGATGGGCTCAAACCGCTGCGAGACTCTGTATTGGACTGTGCGATTCGCTCTAGTAACTCATCCGCGTCCGCGAAGGAACCTGTTTTCGCAATTTCTTGTATGTAACGCTCAAGGTTCATCATGTCGTCGGAGATGGAGGGCACCTGATGGCCACCACCACGTTTCTCGAGGCCTGACGAAGGGTGGTCACCTCTCCTACGGTGTTGGGATTCACGGTGCTCCCGTAGTAGCCGCAGCGCCTCTGATCGTTGCTCCACGGACATCTGCTTCCCATACGCCTTCTCTAGCATCCGCTTCAGCGCGCGCACGAGAAGGGAATCACTACCCGAAAAAGTGTGGGATACTCGCCTGCCATATCGGGGGGGGAACAGTGGTTCCTCATCCTCAAATACGGCGTATTCAGAGTCGTTGTCCTCTGCCCACTGAAAAATTATTTCGTTGTCTGTGAAGAGAGACCGCATGGTCAGCCTCGATGGAGGAAACAAGTGAGCGTCGGAATGGCGCTTCGTACCTAACAAAAATCCGGAAACTCCAGAGCGCACGCGGCCTATCTCATCGCTGTCTCGGCCAACTGTGTAGTGGCCGCTGCGGGTGGTGAAGCAGCGATTCACCAATCCTGAATACAGACCACGGTTGTGCTTCGGAATGCCCTTCAGACGGTGGACTCGCACCAGGTCTACTGACGAGTACGGGTTGGCATTGTCGCTCGTCTCCGAAGACGACTCCAGCGAAGAACGAGGTGCGGACGAGGGCCGAGACATAGCAGCACCACTTGCAGAAATGCCCTGTGTGGGTATCCGCTGAATTGTAAGCGGCGCCCACACCTCCTCAGAGGAAGGATGTGTGCTGGTAAGGGGCTCTGGAGCGTTGGCCTCTACAATGGCTTCAAGGGAGACACCCGTACTCACGACCCTCTCCTCCGCTGTATCCAAGGGAGGGGCACAAGGTGACCTCAAAGCGGCCGGTGGTTGTGATGGCCGGTGGTCCTCCTCCCACCGAGCCTGCGCAGCGCGAGCTTGTCGAAGACGCTCTTGGAGACGGGCCTCCAGTAGGCTGCGCACCTGCGCGGTGAGCACTTTTTGTGCCCGACTGTGCACCTCCTGCGGGCACAGTAGGTAGTCCGCCTCCGTTACGGGCGACTTCAGTGCAGGTGGTGGCGAGGAGGGAGAGGAGTTGCAAGCAGCAGCAGCAATTTTCCGTGAGGGGGTGCGACTACCAGTCAAGTATATGGAGAGACGTGAGTTTCTTGAAGAATGCGATGCTGTGCTGTGCGACTTGTGCAAGGGAGCGAGGGGATAGACATCCAGGGTGCGCACGCACTGTGTGACAGATGTGTCTACCGTCGAAGGTAGCTGGGAACCGTTTGAGTCAGGCATTTTTTTTGCCCTCTCAGCGCCTCGGCCAGTAGAGATTTGAGCAACACGGGGAGAAAGAAAAAGCTGCGACAATCACACTTCAAGGGTGTGTGCCCCAAGTCTAAAAAAAATGAGTGTGGTGTGTGGAAGGCGCTGGTGGAAAATGCTCGCCCCGCCCTATGTTCACCTGAACAGCGAACAGGAGGATGAAGGGGGGGGGGGGGGGGGCGAAGGGTACAGAAGAGCTTACACGGCGTTACGCTTACGTATAACGAAAGGAAAAAAAAAACAAAGGTGGTTGGGGAAGGGAACACGCCAGATGCTGCGAAGGAGCAGACCTGAAGGCAGACGTGCAGAGAGACACCATCCGCCTTGCTAGGCCCATTGCTAAGATGCATTCGTTTACGGAAAAAATGCGCCAAGCGGCGGATAAGAAGCCGACAAAATTACTTTTGGGTGGGGAGAGAGCGGGCAAACCGCATCACTTCGCCGCCATGCTCGCACATCGACATCGCGAGGTCACACCAAATCCACCTCGATCGCACACAAAAAGCAGAGATCGAAAGGAGGACACGGAATCACCCCAGGCGCCGGCACCCACTGGTTCACATAACGTCTTTGTTCGAGCAATCTTATATTTTCCTTTCTGTTTTTAAGTTTTTAATTCTGATTAGTTGGGGCGTGCGCAAGCGTGGGTGGGTGGGTGGGTGGGTGGGAGGAACGTTAGTTTTGCTCTAATGCCGTCAATCATTTATTTATTTATTTATTTATTTATTTGTCGATAGATGAATTTTTTTACCCTGAACTCCTCAGTCAGCTCAGCTTGACGCGACCAGTAGAACGCGGTGTGTGTGTGGGTGGTGGGGGGGGGGGGTAGTGGGGGGATAAGGAGACAACTCTGCGAACAAAAAGTTGCGACAAAAGGAGGAATATATATATATGTATATATATATATTAATATAGAAAGAGAGGTCGTAGGACGGGCAGGCACAATCATGCCATGATATAGATTAGGGATGTGTGCCTGACGCGGGCTGTGATCACGCCCGGGTAAGGCTGTAACCACCGTCCACGTTGACAAAAGATCCGGTGATGTACTTGGCCTTGGCACTACACAAAAAGAGGACAATATCACTTACCTCTGTGAGTGTGGCCTCGCGCCGGTAAAGCGGAACTTTGCTGCGATACTCCTCCTGAATGTCAGAGGGCATATCATCGCCAAGGACCGACAGGCCCGGCCCAACGCCGTTAACTCGAATCTGAAGCGGGGCAAGTTCAAGGGCCGCACACCGCGTAAGACTCTCGAGTGCCCCCTTGGCCATCGAATACAGAGTGAACCCGAGCAAAGGTTGCTTCGTCATGGCGTCTACCATATTCACAATAGCGTAGTTGCTCCCACGCTTCTCGGCGGAGGTGTCAGAGATGCGCTGCGCGAAAGACTTTATCAAGTAATACGGCGCAATGGCATTGGAGCCAAATATATCAGCGCTTGATGCCTCTTCAGCTTCTGCGTTTTGAAAAGATAAATCGCTGCCTTCTCCCCCCCCGACCCCTAATAGCGGTGTGGGGTAGTAGGCAGACGCATTGTTTACGAGCACATCGCAGCGTCCCCAAGTGGTGTAGCATGCATCCACCAAGTCAGCGCAACGCTTAGAGAGGGGAACGCTCGTCACGCCATCATCTCTTGCACCCAAAAATGCGGTAGTGTTGCTTAGGTCTGCCGAGATCGCTATGGCGCTGTGTGGTCGCTTTTCGTTCAGCGCTGCAGTGAGCGCTTCTGCCTCTTCCTGAGAACGATTGAAGTGAACGCAGACCGCGTAGCCTTCGTGGTGGAATAACTCAACAATCCCTCGGCCAAGACGCTTTGCACCGCCTGTTATCAATGCCACTGGCGCAGTGGTAACGAGCATGATAACACACCCCTCGGCGCTCAACCTCGGTTAAGAACTAAAACACCGTCCGCACAAACACACACACACACACACACACCATTCACAAATACAACGATCTCTCCCCGTTTCCCTACGGGCAGAAAGCATACACACGCTTATGAAGAAGTCAAAAAAAAAAAAACACCCTGCTCAACTTCACAACGTCTTTGCAGAGATGCAAATAAATATGTGTGAAGCCGTGTGTCCTAGAAAAGATGCGAGGGCAGGGGGCGGAGGAGAAAGAAAACAGCTCTTGTAGAAATGTGTATGGCGTACAGATGCGCGCACGGTGTATTTATGACGATAATAATAAATCGTGATCTGCTCAGACGAATGTGATGTTTCAGAAATTTCGATATCATTTCTATATATATTTTTTTGATATTTTGCGTGATTTTTTTTTGGGGGGGGAGGGAGAAGAAGTGATGAGTAGTGGCGAAGACGGCAGTAAAAAAAAAATAAACTACATGGAGCATGAAGCACGACACCTTCAAGTGCACACCCACGACATCTTTATTTGATGTTTAGGTGAGCAAAGTCTTCGATGTAGAGGGGAGATGTGACCTGGGCAGGGGAGACACGTTCCACGGAGCTCAGCAACAGGCTGCAGATGCGTCCTTCTCTCTCCACTTACGCACTTGAACAGGAATTTCTAGCGGCACCAACAGCAGCAGCAATACGCCATCACCATCGTGAAGACTCTGCTTTATCATTCATGGAAGCATTTCACGGAAGAGGTTCCTGATGCGATCAATATGAACATGAAGAAGAAAATCTGGCGGCATAACCACCGGGATGGATAAGAAAGGGGCGAGTGCAGTATGTGTTCAGATGAGCAAGGCTACTCGTCCACGTGACTCCCAGCCGTCTTTGTCTGCACACACACACACACGCAAAAGGGGGAAAAGAAAACACGATCTAGCGATAACGCTGAATGCAGAGACTCCAAAAATTCTTCCGTGGGAAAAAAAAAGACAATTGGCAGACATGATTGCAGCCTGAGTACCCCAACCAAAAAAGAAAAACTAGCAAACATTTGCCGTTCGCTGCATTTGGAGGCAGAGCATCACTCCACCCACCAAAAACGAATGGCCATAAATGGATAAGCACACCGGCCCGCCCCGCCCCGCCCCGCCCCCCCCTTCCATCCTTTGTTGCACTACAGCTGAGCCCAGGGTCATCCACGGTCTGTGATGGCTCGCGCTTTGGCCCGAGTGGGCGCCGGGTGCGCGTGGGAAGAAGCCTGTCCACACCCGGATCACAAACCTACGAGACCCCGTGCCCGCCACGCTGGGAGCCGAGGGGGCGAAGGGGGTACTCACAGCTTGCGGTCTTCAGACATACTCCGGGCGTCCTCAGCAACATCCCGCATCGGCGAGTCCGCACCAGTGCCGAGAAACGGTGAACCTCCCCTGGGCCCTTCTCGCCCAATCCTGTAACAGGGAGGGGAAGAGTGTCGTTTGCCCCGGTCAAGGACACGGGCGCCGATTGCATTTCTTGCGAAGTCCACCCCGGTTACCCACAGTATGCAGCTACAGGGGATAAACCCCCCATCGAGGGCACGCTCACAAGCACGAGAGAAAATGCAGGGCTACCTAAGCAGGCTGTGGAACTCATCTGTGCCGCGACTCCCCAACGGCCCTCACCATCCCCGCAAACACAGAGCCCTGGCGACTTACGAGCTCGCGCGGGGTGCCCATCTCGGCAACAACGCCGTGGTCCATCACGATGATCTTGTCGTACTGCGCGACAGTGTGCAGCCGGTGCGCGATCGTGATCACAGTGTACGCCGAGAACTATTCTCGAGGCGTCGCTATCAGTACCGCCACCGCACTTTTCGATCATGTGTGTAGATGGGAAAGAGGGTGGT
>CM007343.1:39037-63421 GCA_000333855.2 Endotrypanum monterogeii | reverse complement strand
CTCAGGTTCACACCCTTCTCCCCGATCTCCGTCTCCAGTCCTCCGCCAAGCAGCGCAAGGTCCGCCTCCAGATGGCTCACCCGCACCGCAGTGGCCAGCCGCACGGCGTCCTCCTCGTCGAAGAACAGGATGTTGCCCCGGACCGTCGCGTTCATGATCCACGCCTGCTGCGGCACGTACGCGATGCTTCGCTCAGTCCACGCGCGGCCCTTGCTGATCTCAAACTGTGACAGAAAAGACTGCAGCAGCGTCGACTTCCCGCTCCCCGTCGCGCCAAGCAGCACCGTCAGCTTCCCGCGTGGTATGCGAACCGACACATCGCTTAGCAGCACCTTAGGCTCCAGTTCAAAGAACTCATCCTCCCCGGGCTTGCTCTTTCCGCCGCCGCCGCCGCCCCCGCGCAGCGATGGAGACGACGGCGATAGTGTCACCACGGGCACCACCTCAGAAACAGTCATCGGTGCAGGGTACCGCTTCGCCGGCCGGCAGCCCCCGCAGCACAGCGTCCGCAGAGCGCGGGAGATAAATGACATCCTCATCTTCGGCGCAAATGGCAGCTTCACCGGCACAAAAGCAGTCACATCAACGCCCTCCAGCACGGCTGCAAATTGACACGCAGTGCTGTGCCCTCGCTGCTCCTCGAAGTATTCCTCCATATCCTGCACAGTAGAGCAGCAGGCGTTGTCGCACTCCAAGAATTTGTTGATGCGGCCAATGGCCACAACGAACTGCACTGCCATCGTAAAAACCCACGGGATTTGCTGAAAGGGCTGACGCAGAATGCCGAGCAGCGCAACGGTCGGGAAGACAACGGTGGGGTCCAGCTCGTGGCCGGTGCAGTAGTACACAGTGAACACCGAAGCAATCATACAGATTGGCGCCACGTTGTTGATGAATGAAGTGGCCACGCGCGTATCTTGAATTTTTTTGAGGTAATGTAGCTCGACTTCGCGTTTCGCTTCGATGTTGGCAATGAAGCAGGGCTCCCAAGTCATAAACTTGGCTATACGAATGGCAGTAAAAAACTCATTAGTTGCCTGGATGCGAGCATCAACAGCTTTGGTGATGTCTTGCCGGGCTCTCATCTGAATGCTCATGAAGAAAGTATTGAAGGGAATCGTCGCCAGGAAGAAGACGATAGCCATGACGGCGCACCAGCCAACCAGCCGAAAAAGTTGTAGAACGGCAAGCACAAGTACCAGCGGACTACTCCAGAGATACATACAAAATAGCATAAAAAAGTAAACACGCTCCACATCCGTGCCCACCATGTTGATGATGCGGCCGGCGTTCATCTCCGGCTTCGACAATGATTTGCTGGAAATGATCATACATTTCTCGAATATGAGCGCGTTCAGGGCCGAGCGATACTGCAGGCCGCATTGGAGGCTGATGAAGTTGTACCGCTGAATACAAAAACTCTGTGTCGCCTGCACAAGGAACATTCCCGCTACGAGGCCAAGGCCGCGGCCCCATGAGTGGTTCTGCGGGTCATCATTCAAAAAAACTACAAATGCTCGCAACAAGATGGGCATTGAAGTGCTGCAGATGACCGCCACTAACAGAAAAGGAACCTCCGACCAGAGGTATCGCGGCAACGTGAAAGCCAACAGACGAGCGAGACGCAGGGGCTTCGGGGTGGGAATCTCCATAATACCACCGCGACTCGCCAAGTTCAACTTCAGCTTTCCCACGTCCTCCAGTGTCGACATATCACTCTGCTCGGGCGTAAACAGGTGCTCACCGTGCACAACGCCGTCGAAGAACGGTGACACAGCGCTGCTGTCAGACCTTGCAGCCGTACGCACAGAAGGCGGCACTCTCCACTCGACGCCGGCCATGACCCGTGTGTACCCGCCTTGCTGCGGCACACCAACCCACCGCAGCACGCCGCGGCTCGAAGCATCCAGCGTGCTCATCACCTCCGTCCCAATCATGCAGTTCCACGCGTTTCGGTCGAACATGGCAGCCTGCACAGCGCGCGAGAGCCGAAGTCCACACTCGTACGCACGCACGTCCTGGATCGGGTGGGGCAGCGCCTCGCGCGTCAGTTTCTCTCGTGATGCGAGCAGCACCAATTTGTAGACCCATCCGTAGTAGTATCGCTGGTACCACGATGACGTCTCCTCGGGGACAGGTGTGTATGGAGGCTCTGGTCCCCACATCTCCGCCAGTTGCCTTCGCAGGGTCAAGTGGTCATTTCTATAATTGTATAGCAAGTCTGACTGGTAACGGGGTTTCCGTAACGGTGGTGACGCGGACTGCTGTACCGACCCCATTTCCGTCGGCGAGTCCTGGTGGACGCCCTCACGCACCATTGTTACAGAAGACTCAGTGAAACTACAGAAAATAGAATATATATATATATATATATATATATATATGCCGGAAATGGTCGATAAACGCAGCGTATCGTGTGGTCGCACACCGTAGCTGCCCCAGCCCAGATAAAATGATCTTGTTTTTTTTCTGTACCCTCCTCGAGCAATGGTCGTGCGGAATACAACTACGAAGACAAAGATCTATTCGAGATTCACACTCGCTCTCAAAAGCACTTTTCTGTTGTTGTTGTTGTTCGTCTCGTCGAGGTGGTCTCGATGACCACGGTGTACCTTATCCCACACAAGACACCACGCAGCGAGCCTGCAGGGAAGCAACAATACCGGAAAAAAGGTAAGAAGGGAAAGAAGGGAAAGGAGAGGGGGGGGGGCGCACACACAGACACACTCGGAAAGAGAGAGAGCGCTTTCGTCTGTGTAAGTGTATGTTTTTTTTTTGATGGAAAAGGGGAGGGAAGAGGGTAACGTTACACACAAACGTCGATCTACGCACGACGCAAAAAAAAAAAAGAAACCGAGACTGCTGCGACGACGACAACTTCACGAAAACAGAGGGAACTGAAAAATAATAATAATAATAATAATAATAATAGGGAAATGAGGACATATAAAGGAAAAAAGGACGGGAAAACAAATAAGGCGACACACGTAAAGGGAAAATTACAACAAAGCGAAAGGTGACGGCACAGTCTACGCTTGTCTCCGTACAAAATTAAGCAACAATCACGCCAAGAGGTTTGACGCTGAAAACGAAGAGGGTCTTCAGTGTACAAGAACTTTGAGAAATCGAAGGGGAAAAAGAATTTTTTGAACCACCAAACCGGGCACTTATGCATGCAAAAATATAGAAGTAGAACAAGCTAACTTGTTTTTTTTTCCTCTTTCCTATGTGACGGTTGCGTTGCTGATGATGGTCTGGGAGGGGGGGGCGGGGGCAGTAGTCGCCCTGAAAGCACAATTTTGCCACCTGTGGTCGTAGAGGTGACCACGTCCAAAGGAGTGCAAACGGAAACACTATACACTCACCACCTTACCTCACCTCAGGAAAGCCAGATAAACGAACAAAGAGCAAAAAAAAAAAAAATGTCGTCCGGCACAGCAAAATAAGGCTGCGGCGTCAGAAGACACGACACTGCAACAGAAAACTGCAGACACGTGCACACAGAAAGAACGAGGCACGATGAATCAAAGCCTCTGTGTAGAAAGAAATAATATGTAAAGAAAAAAGTATCAAAGGGTCGTGAACCGATCACAGGAGAAGAGAGAAATTTTTACGGACAAAATGCTGACACAGTACGTGTGCTACACTTATTTCCCCGACAAAGCAGTGACCTGCACATAAAAGCAGCAGCAAACAGGTTGAGGCCACACCGGCTCACTGACATCAATATAGGAACTTTGTCGATGGAAAATCTTCTGGGCTGGATGACACTCGTGAGTATTTCTGCTTTCCGTAACACCGGTGGTTGCCCTGAAAACGTCGAACACGCGGGCGGTGCAAGGCCGCTGTCGTGATGGCGGGCCGAGGGGAAGGGGAAAAGAAAGGTAGCGGAAAAAGCTCGAGCACTTGTGGAGTCGATAGAAGTGTGCGTTACTTATATATATCAAGCAACAAACGAAGCGCTTTATGAGCTTTCGCTTAGCCCTAGGTATTGTCTTTTTTTATTATTATTCCGCCAAATACCTCTTTGAGGTCTTCTTGCTTTTCACCAGCCCGTGGTAGCGGAGCACAGCAGCCTGCGTGGAGCTAGAAAGGGAAGTGGGGAGGATGCGAAAAGAGTTCCCTCAATCGTGATCACAGTCACAACAGCAGCAACCTGGTGGCTGTGCCGACACAAGCGAGCAAAAGGGGGAAAAATTCAAGTATTGGCATAAAAAAATGGCGGGGAAGAAGTGAAGCCAGCAACAGCCCCAGTTACGTGGATGTGCGTGTGTAGGTGTTTGTGTCACACATGCGCCTCTCTCGCGAGAAGCTTGGGGGAGAGACAGTAGAGAAAAAGAAAGTAAGTAAGAGCCGTGGGGAAGGGGAGCGGAGTCAAATATAGTCAGGGACGCGTATAATCAAAATGAGCCCAGACGAAAACACGAATATGCCTGCGTGGAAGCGTATAAATGAATATGCGCTAGAACACAAATTGACACTCGAAGAGGGAAAGCATATTCAGTAGAGAAACTGCAGCGGAAGTGGAAGATGATCCTGACCTCCGCATTCTCCGTGTGTGCATCACTGAAAGATTCCTTCTCGCCTTCAAGTGTGGTCGTGCGCATCAACCTGATGTCACTCCAAACGGACGGTGGGCGGAAAGACCCTGGTGTTTAGTTACAAAGTGCAGCATAGAGGCCTGAGGGGAGGAGGGGCGACAGAAGCAGCCCATCCCCCCCTCCGCTCACTCCATCACCCTCAAATTTTCCGCGTTTTTTCGTTCGCTTTCTTATTTTTTTTTTGGTCTATCGACTTCTGTCGAGCACGGGTTCACGCGGCCTTTGTCATTGTTTTCCTTTAAATACCCTTTATTCCCCCAGAGCCAGTACGGTGCAGCCGTGAGATGTGCAGAGGTAGCGGAGACGCGGGTGGCAAAGGTCAAGAGCTGCAACGTTGTCTTGACCGATCTCCGAGGAGAAAGCGCAGACTGGATACGTGCCCTTACCCGTATCTTTTACTTACGGGTGTGTTGCCAACACACTGACAGACTCGCACACGGCAGCGTCTACAAACACACCCTCTCAGACGCACCTGCGGAGGGGTCATCCAACACGCAGGCCCGTTGGTGAACGTCAAAGGAAGAGGCGACGCAGCACAAGAAAACGGATAGGGTGAATCACAAGTGCTGTGAAGAAGGGGAGAAACCCGAAATAAATAGAAAAATAAATGAAAGTACAGAGGCGACCGTCACAAATCATATGCCTCGGTCCGACGATGCTGCCACAAGGGGGAGGAAAGGCTGAGAGAGCGACGACGCATCGATGTCAAGAAACACACAGAGACGCATAGACTCCTAGCGGACAGAGCGCCGTCGAGCAGAGTCACGCTCATGCCTGCAAGACGAGCATCAGATGACCACAGGCAACTATCAGAGCTCTCGATGAGCGAGGCTCCTGTGAATGCACCTTTGGCTGTTGCGGACTCATAAGATTGGCACAGACAAGTACGTATCTCCGGGGGGGGGGGGGGGCTCACCCCTCGGGGAAGGGGGAGAGAAATTGAAAAAAAGAACTTCGCTACTGTTGAGCAAAACGTAGAAATATGAATGACAGTGGTGCAGCGACGGTAACACCTGCTTTACAGGAAAGGCGGCCGCCAAGCTGAGCGGAGCATACCCTCATTCGTTCGCTGGGCTGCCCACACCCACTGCACCTGTCTTGATCAGAGGGAAATACCCTCACAGGGAGGCCTGCACCCCATCCTCGAGTTCGATCTGAGCCTCGATCTCCACTGCTGCATTGAACGGCAGTTGTGCAACTCCAAAAGCACATCGGGCATGGCGGCCAACCTTCTCGCCGAAGACGCTTACGAGAAGCTCGGAGCAACCGTTAGCCACAAAGGGGTGCTCATGGAAATCGTTGGCAGAGTTTACGTAGCACCGCACCATGGCAACTTTTTTTACCTTGTCCAGGTCGCCACCGGCGGCAGCCTTCATCTGAGCGATCAGATGTATCGCACAGCGCGCGGCCGCAGCCTTTCCCTCCTCCACCGTCAGCGGGGCACCGAGGGTGCCGACCACCATCTTTCCATCATCATCCTTAGGAAGCTGACCGGAGATGTAGACTGTGCTGCCGACGACGGAGAATGGCACATAGCAAGCCGCAGGGGCAGCAGGAGCAGGGAGGGTGATACCCAACTTCTGCAAATTGGCTTCCGCAATGCCCGACATGGTCGATATGATGGAAGATAAAGAACGGATCGTTCGAGACGCCTTATTTCTCTTTTTGATGTTGTCCTCTGTACGTCACCGGTGTGATTAAAGAAAAAGCGATAGCTTGACGAATGCGAGAAGAATCTGTGTGGAACGAAGCCGGGAAGGGGGGGAACAGAATCGAAAAACAGGGGAACACAAGTTGTGCATCAAAAAGCAGGAAACAAGTGGTGAAACAAATTATAGGCGCAGAGGCATATGAGTCAGTCTGTGTAGAACATCCAATGGTCCTAAGTGTCGAACGCTTTTCTACCCTCACCTGTGCAAACAGTCGGTCACCCGAGACATACACACACACACCAGACATTCGCTCGAGATCCTCAGCGAAGGCCTTAACGGAGCTCAGCAATAAAAAAAAAAAGATTAATGACACTGCCGAGAATTATTATGTCAGTGAACATTTATGCGGGTAAGAGTGAGGCTCTGCTCCTCAGATAACCCGTCACACAATTCCCTCGTCTTTCATCTTCTGGGCCGACGCGGTAATGCTGGGAACAGATTTCTTCTCGGGTAGCTTCCCTCCCCCCTCCCCCTCCCCTCGCGTGGTGGTTGGTCCTTGGCGTGACGGAAACACCGTTTCATTTTGTTGTTCGTTCGTTCGTTCGTTTACTTTACAACGCTGAGTCCCAGAGAAAAATGTGCACGGCACCACGGAGGCACACACTTTATTGCAAGCGCATCATCATCACCAACACACCCTCCCTTTCACTGTACTGTCGTGGAGAGAAATCCTCGAAAAGAAGGAAGACATGTCAAATCACCTGCCCAGATGTGTAAATATGGGCACTGTTACATAACCCACCTATTATTCTTCTTCACTATTCTCCGTAGACGCCGACCCCTCCGAGTCCTCACCACTGCCCGCCTCCACGTCGACAAGGCGTGAGGCCGCCGCCAACGCCTGTTCCCGTCGCTCACGCTTCTGTCGCTGTCGCTCCTCGTGCGTCCCATCTAGTTTGCTCTGTGTGCGCTTGCCTCGACGAATGATCTCATCCACTCTATTCATTGCCTGAGAATCATCGCTGCTCTTAAGCAGCGCCTCGCGCACTCGTCTTCGCACCTTTTTGCCGCCCTCCACATCCCCTAAGCTGCATAAATCGAGAATGAGCTTGAGAACTGCCAACTCCTGATCCGGCGCGATGCTGCGAGGTATAGGATCCAGCGTGGCGACACTGCTCATTGTGAACCACGATCAGTGAAACAGGGGGGGATTTGACTCCACAGGGGTGGAAAGTGGCGCACACGACAAGAAGAATCTCTACAGGGTGGAGCTATCGCCTGTCGAGATGGGTGAGTGAGTGCACACGATCTGCTTCGTCACAAAAAAAAAGGACTGAATTTGGCGTAGATTCGTGTGGGGAGGTGGCGTGCGATGATGAACCCTCTCCCTCCCCCCCCCCCTATCTGCGGTCTGCTCGTATGATTATGTCTCTGCCGTGTCGATCCGCACCCCCCCCCCAACAGCTGTTCCGGTCACGAATAGAAAACGGGCGCACAGCAACACGGTGGTGGGAGCACTTCAATAAAAAGAACGGGAATCACTAGAAAAAAGGGGGAGAAGGAGAATGGAAGGAGGGGACCTAACAAGAGGACTAGAAAGAGTCTTCAATGCAAGATGCAGCGTTCCCGACAGTGAGAAGCGATGTGCAAGCAGATTTGGGGTGGTGGAGATATGGTGCGCTACACGCTCACTAAGTAAAAAAATCAAGCAGAGAACATGGCGCGCTCACGAAAGCTAGAAGTAAGTAGTTGGGGGCCGGGAACGTCAACATCATTCTCCGTCGACACCTCACTAATCCGACGAGAGAAAAGAGGTTTGCCATCGAGAACATATATGCCCCAGCAGAGTGCCCTCGGAGCTGCACGGAGCCTTCTCATCTACGCTGTGATCGTGCTGGTGGTATCGTCTGCTGCCAATGCGATTCTCAGCATTGCGCACCCGCTGCAGCTCCCCGCTTGTTTGTGCTTGGTTCACAAAGCGTCTCTCTCTGCGCGTGAGCTGGAAAGATTATCTACGCAGACCAAAAAAAAACAGCAACAGACATATATATAAAGGTCAGCATCACACACTCGCAGCGCTTTAGAACGCACAGCAGTTGCCCCGCGCGCACAATTTGTGAGGGAGAATAAAAAAGAGATGGCCGCGAATTCACAGCGCTAGAAAAAAAAATGAGAATCCACACAGCGGGGCACATTCCCTCGCCCCTCCACTCTACGCCTACGCGGTGAGCAACGAGCGAAGGTGCTACACAAACTCCGGCCACCGGCCCGTCACGCTCCTCCGCGGGGCCCGCTCGAGACTCAAAAAGTGCTCGTAGCCCGAGAAAGACAATGCAAAATGCACTCTCGTTACAAAACAAAGTCAGTCCACCCCACACCGATGTACCCCCTCCACGATACCCGTCGTAAAGTCTGCACAGACGCTGCTCCCTGGGAACAGCAACAAAAAAAGAGATGAGTAGTTCACTTACGTGCTGGTGTTAGCCACATGCCGCACACTGAAGAAAGAAGCTCATGTCTTCCTGGCCGCCCCGCACACAGCAACTCAATTGTCCCCTGTAACCCGATCCATGCCCCAGAATGCGGCGACGAGTACGCTGTTGAGTAGCTTCACCACCACTCCGTGTGCCTCAGCTAGGGTGTGCTCCGCAATGATGCCGAAACCCGACGTCGAAGGCATCAACCGTCAGCAGAGCACCGGCCTGAAAGGTCGCTAGATCTTTTCCCTCGCGGCAGAGGATGACCCTGCTGCATATACCAGATTAAGAGCGGCCTCATTGCTGACATCCCCCCCGGCTCAAGAAAAAATATTCCGCGTCCTCACAGTGTTTTAGTACATCGACAGAGAGTCCAGGGGTACACGCAGCGGCGCAGGTGTGATCACCTGGTCAGCCAACCCGCCTCGACGGCGCCGGGTCCACAATGCACCTCCTCACACAACTAAAAAAAAAGAATGGCGAATCGTATCGCTCTGTTCACTAACTCCCTTCTCCATGGGAGCGCAGTGCAGTAAGTAGCAGTCGAGAGGACTCCAAGGCATTGGCAGCACCGCCTCCGCGCCGTAGCACAGAGTGCGACTTGCAGAAGTATGGTGTGTACAGTGCAGCTGGGGTAGAGTGTTACCTGGTCGCCGACTGACAGGGTTGGCCTTCGTTATCGCAACGACTTTGGCCCCATTGGGGGCGGTTCACAGTGCTTTCGTTTCCCTCTCTGGGCAGCAGTTGAACTACGCCAAGGTGGAACTTCTGCTTAGTCCCCCCCCATGAGCCTTCTAAAGACGCGGCATCGCCTCCTCCGGTCAGCGTCAGATGAGTTAGATAACAATGTGATCATCTCGTCGACAGGGCACCACATTCTGCTGCTTGCCAAGTGCACAGCGTGGCTGACTTGCCGCCGTCGAGCACACCATGGAGGAGGAGGGGATTGCGCAAATCTGGAGTGGAAGCGGTGCTACCTGGAGATTGCAGTGAATCGTGACCTGACGGCAAGAGGAGCTACATAGAAACATGTCTTACGGTGCTCTGTGAACGACACCCGCAATCGTTGCTTTGCAGTACAACATGACTTACACCAACTCTGAGCACTCTGTGGCGCCGATGCATCCAGCCCCCACCCCCTGGCAGCACGTACCAATGAAACCGTCGGCGTACATGGGGGATCCGCTCTCCAAGAATGCGCGAGCGAGGATAGCGGAGTCAACATGTTCACGGTGCCATCCATTACACGGCCGCAGGAGCCTCCCTCCTCCAGGCACACGTCCGTGCGGTCGACGTGCCCACACGTGTCGACATCCAGGCCATCTCTTGTCTACACTTCAACTCGATCCCGGTCGAGTATCGCCTTCCTGTTGTATATGCACGCAGAATTTACCACACACACACACCTCCTATTTCCCCAAAGCGCATTCATTCCTGTCACACCGCAGAGCTTTAGTGAAACAAACAGGATCCCGTATATGTCCTCCCTTCCCTTCGCTGGGGTCAAAATTGACCAGACTAAGAACGGCAAGACTCTTTTTTTTTTTGGGGGGGGGAGGGGGGTACATAATCGTCCGCGACTGCCCGGTCATGAAGCCGCAGCGGTATCCCTAGACACCACACTATGCAACGTTGGCATCCTCTCAAAAGGACATAAATGCACGAGTAGCCACTGTACATGTGAAGCAACGGATAATATATGAAGAGGCCCTTCTATCCGTGAAGCAGGAGAATGTTTCCCCACGGCCTACTCCCGTTGACGTTACAACCCTGTAAGAAGATGCGATCCTCATCCCTGCAGACACCTCCGGCCTGTCAGGCGCTCTTAGCGGGGTGTAAGGCAGCTGCAAATCCGCATTGCATGAATGCCAAGGAATCCGTCTGAGAACCGTCGCTCCATCCCCCCCCCCATACCTCTGCTTACTCTTCTTCGAAAGTCCACACGGAGAGTCACTCCTACGACAGCGGTTGCCTTGCAGCACATCCCTCGGCGCTGTGCGTCTAGTTCCCCTCCCCCCTCGGAACAGTGGCGAGCTGCGGCTGGTTGACAGATGATCGGGGTTTTTCGTAAAAGCTCGCCTGCCACATAAGGAATACACACGTGTGCACCGCTCCGTATTGCCGTTACACGACGCCCTGAACAACTCCTCTGCATTGACGTCCACAACAGCTTACACGTCCAGCACCAGCAGCGTCTGGATTCTCTGACAACGGCACTAGAAGAAGCTGTTCCGTGTGTGTAAGTGAGCCGTGTCGAGGAAAATCAAGCGCTGTTTGCCTTTCCCCACAAAAAGCGCGCACTGTACACCCGTGACGCCTCCCCCCCCCATATATATGTATATGTATATATATACAGCAGCTCAGGAGGAGAGGGGACAAGTCGGGTGGGCGACTAGAAAGGGGGAGGGAGAGGACGACTTGACTTAGTTGAGCGCACCCGACCACGCGTCCACCAGCAGGAATCGGCCTGTATGTTTCCCTCCAGGGACAAGGCATGGATTTCGCTCCGCGTTCTCAATGGCGTGCAGGCAACGTCTTTCGTGTATCGTGTTGCCACGTAGCCGGGCAGCAGACAGTTCTGCGCGAAACACCGCCAATGCCTTGGTGGGGTTGCTGTTCCACAGATACGCCCAACCCACGAAAAGTCGGCACTTGAGCATGACATCATCATCCCACATCGCTTTAGCAACAGCGTAGAGCTGCAAGGCGCATACGAGAGACTTGTCGGCTCGGTGCAATGAAGCCCAACCACCTCCGATGGTTTGCAACTGAGCGATAAGGCAGTGACCCATGTACTGGCGCGCCATCTCCGAGTACGCGACCTGGGCCCAGTACATGGTGTGGTCAAAGAATAAATCGGCGTAGGTAGGAAGCACCACGTAGACGTGTGCATCCCCATCTGCCTCGGAGCCAATGCAGAACCAAGACGCTGAGGAAAATGTGCAAACATGACTAGAGGCTTCGCTAGTGGAAGGAGGAGACGAGACGGGGTCATATGCGATGAGAACATCCTTCACGAGCTCGGAAGCGCCAGCCTCGACGTACGTGGCGACCGCAGATGGCGTATTGCGGCGGTGGTATTCACATGCCAAGAGGCTGAGTTGAAGTGCCGCACACGCGTCGCGGAGACGGTAGATTCGGCGGATTACAGGCACACGACGCGAATCACCGTAAGCGCACAACGCCTCGTTAGCGTGCACGTCAGCTGCAACGGTGGACACTGTGTAGCGCTCCATCAGCGCGCATGGAATCTTTGTAACGGCTGCAGTGACAGCCAGAGAGTCATGGGGGAAAAAATGCAAAGCGGAAGCAGATGAGGAATATGAGTGAACGGCAAGCACAACCCCTAGTGAATGAAGAGTCGAAACAACATAGGCCTGATATATGCCCCCCCCCCTCCATACACACACACACACACACACACACACACAGCAGGGATGAGAAAGGCGAGAGCAAGGGAATACGGAACAGTCGCTGCAACGAATACTCAAAGAGGCAACAAGGCGTTCATCAGGTGAGAGGCCACACAGCTGACGCAGTGGAAGCACCGAGAAGAGGATCAAAAAGGTAAAAAAAATAAGTCAGGCGAATTTGTGTGTGTGCGAATCATCTTTGCTACTTGACAGTCTGATACGTGCGGCCTCAACCTTCATGAATGCATCGGTACTATGAGAGATCGGGGATGTTGACGAAGGCAACAAAACCAAAGCGGGAAGCTTTCGTGTGGTGGGTGCAAGGAAGATCACTCAGATACGTAAGGCGACGGGCAAGAAAAGAAACCCTATATCCATCCCTCTCTTGAGAAACATAACCTCACGTATGCAAGCATACCCGAGCAATCGCGCTGTGTCGCACTCTCCCACACCGACCACCGCACCAGGAAAGCACTGCTTCGATTCACAACAGCATCCCACCCTTGAGACTCACCACCGCCACGGAGAGTTATGATGATATGGTCTCTTTCGGAATTGATGTTGTCCCGAGAGTAGAGGACGACAAGTGACTCTTGCGTATTGATCTAGTCATCCACATCCCCCCCAGAAGGACGATGATACCGGCGCCAGTCATACCCAAAGAGACTTGACGTTGGAGAACCGTCAGAGAAGACTCCAGGCCCTGCAGCTGCCGCTGCACAGAAGAGTTGCGGCGCCGAAACGCACTCATTGTCTTCTGCATGGCGCGGCGCTGCAGTACTGCACGCTTTAACTCATTGCGTTGCTGAGCAATAATAACATCTTGCTCATGCCGGGCAACCACGAGACTGTGGTTCTCCTCCACTTTCAGGGCAAGCTCCTTGCTCGCTTTCTCGAACAGCGTCTGCTGTTCGTTAAAGCGCAGTGTCGCAGCGTCCTCTGCGGTCCGCACACCCGTCGCACGACCGTATACATACGCCACCCACCCACTGAACATGCATGCACCTATACCCATCATCATATCCCCTTGTCGAATTACTTCACGTTGTGATGTATGATACATGTCCGCGTCGCCCGCGCCGGTGGCGTATGCTTCTCTGCACAAGGCGTCCACCGCCTCCTGGGTGAACGCTGCCGTCGACGATAGAGTGACCGACCCTTCCTTAGAGGACTTGCCTCCCATCGCTGCGAACACGAATGCCTCTCGGGTGCTGATTATTGTCGGTCTGTGTGTGTGGGTGTGTGTGTGTGGGGGGGGGGGGGAGGGACTGAGGGAAACGCCCCAGAGCCGCAGACTCGAAACTGTGTGTTGAAGGAGGAAATGTGTGTCGGACGGAGAAGAAAATCGAAGAATGAAATACCGCATCGACGACAATGATGGTGGTTAAGGATGTGAGGACGGCGAGAGTGGTGGGAGGGGCACAAAGGGAAAAAGGTGCGCAACAGCAGCCCAGAGAGGCAAATGCGAGTGCAAGACACACCTCGAAAGCAGCTCAAGGAAGTGGAGCGGCTCATTTGATTGGGGCAATTCAAAAATACGAATGAAATGTCCGTGCGCTTTGATGCAGTGCATTACAATCAGGGAATGATTTCTCAATTCCGCCACGGCAACCCATGGATCGCTGGGCGAATTGCATCCTCCTGTAAGACCAGACCCTGTCGGATGTCGTGATCCACGGCATACCCCTCTTACCTTTTCCCACTCTACCTCATCAAACGTGTTTGTCCATCCTGCCTTACACCACTGCCATGCCACAACTCCCTTCCGCGCATTGTGAGTGGTCACAATGCGCGGAGATGGGAAACTTTGATCGCACCCCTGGCAGGAGCGGCACAGAAATATGTGCTCCTCAGAAGCCCACGCGCACGGTAGGGAAAAAAAAAGGCAAGAGGATTTTTTTCAAAAAATGAAGACACCTGCATGAAGAAAACCAAACGCCGTTAATGTACATCCGAGGAGAAACCCTCTTTTCATAAAAAAAGAAATGAGTTGCGGTAGATACCGTTCATGGGTGTCTCTCAGAGTGGACACTGCTGCCCTTCACTCTGAGCCACCGCCGGAGCAGAGGTCCTCGTGCAATGAGTAGCCACCAGCCAGTGCTATGAAAACAGGACGCAGCTGGCGCTGAAGCACTCGCACGCCGCAACCTCGCACAACCAAGACACGATACAGCGCATCTTTTTCCTTTCCTGCTTTTACGCGAACAGAGCTTTGGTGCTTGCGGGCAACAAGCGCCTCGACACCAAATACCTCAAAGCGGCTGAACATACACCGCACGTTCCGAGCATTGAAGCACGCCGACTCGCCCTCGCGGACATCGAGGGCGTAAAAAGAGCCGTCGCAGACCACGTAGATGGCCTCTCCGTGAGCGCCCGCTTCCTCGACTGTATCCGTCGGATCCAACCTAAGAAGTTCGCTGCATGTGCATGCTCGTACGGAGGACCACAGCCCTACAGGCTGCATCACTGGCGTCTGGTGCAACCATGGCCACGCGGCTTCCAGGCGAGCTGTCCAGCAAGCCAACAAAACACTACAAGAGCATAGTGGTATGGCGTAAACCACACCTCGCTCCTCCTCCACCAGCCGTGCGCAGGGCGGCAGCACGGAGGGATATGCGTCACCAAAGTAATCTCCACGCGATAATACAAAGCCTTCAAGGTCAGAGTACACGCGCACCGCTCCGCTTTTGAGAATGAATAAATACTGACCATCTCCGAGTATACCGTTGTTCCCACACCGAAAGATTACCTCAGTCGTGCTCATCACGCGTGCTGTCAGCACCATGTCGTCCATCTCCTTTTCCGTCACGGCTACTGTGAAGTTTGGGTCCTCACACAGCAGTGCACGCAACAGCTGCTGCTCGCGAAGTGTCTTCCTATCAAGTAATGGGAGCACTTTGATATACAGCGGCACCTCATACGCCTTTGCCAGATCGTAGCCGCTGAGCACGTCATGGGGCGGGTGCAATTCGTGCTCCTCCAGCGTCTGTTGGAAGGCGCGGACCAGATACGGATCGACGTCGGTAACATCAAAGTTCACATATGTCACCGTAGGCAAGGATTTGATGGTCTCTAGAAGATGAGCGGCAGCAATGCTCCCAAGCTGCTGGCCACCCAAGTCAAGGGTACGCAAAGCCTGCAGGCGCGGAAGAATATTGCACAAGTAATCGACTACCTCGTTGCCTGATACGCTGCCCTGTGTCGAACCCGCAAACGTGTCGTTATCGTACCATGAAGCTACATTTGATAAATCAATCTTCTCGAGGAGCGGTAGCTCGGCGATCAGGTCCAATATAGGTAGGAGGCCGCGGGCACCGATGTAAATGGGAGATAAAGCGGATTTTCCATCTAACTCACCGAGCTTGAACGTACGCATTTTCGCAAGTGGAATGACGGCTGCCCGGTCACGTGCTCGCTCCTCAGCCTCAGTTCTATCTTCGATTTCCTCTAAGTCGGCTACAGACACAAGTCGCATCGCAGCTTCGCGAGCGAGTCGTTTTGCATGCGAGGCAGCATCCTCCTCCAATAGCTTCAGTACTGCCCTATGAGGCCGATGTACCCTGTGGTGACCACAACGTGCCACGTAGTAGCCATAGAGCTGATTTTGGCTGGGCAACGGCATCGTCGTCCGCCTTTCCCCCGCCCCGTGTTAACTAGTCAACTGTAACAAAAGGAAAAAAAAAACAGTGCAGAAGGGCGGAGAAACACAATCGTGGGGGAAAAGGGAAGTATTCTGGATTAAAAACAGATGGCGGAAAATGTTTCAACAATGCAGGCAGCGCTGCAGAGGCGGAGAAGCACACTCAGTGATGCCCGGTGTGCGGGTCGGGGTCTTGGCGTCCTTTGTGATAGGACTCATTCGATTAAAAAGTCGAAGGAGGTATGGAGTAAGAAAAGATGATGTGAATCAGTCGAGAAGATGAACACATAAGCGCGAAGATGATGTAGCCAAATGCGTACAGCACAGACAAATATGCCAAAGCGCGGGGGAAAGGGGGGGGGTGCGCGAGAGTCCCCACTTCCCTCATGAGCCTTAGCGCATGGCCAGTCCAGAGCACCTACCCTCCCCCTTTCTACCTCATTGTGCCAACGGTGTGCTGAAGCAGCTAATGTGCCGCTGAGAGAAGACCACATATACTCTACACACAAATGAGCATGAGGGAGTGTGTAGTGAGTATAAAACACCACAGGAGAAAATTGAGCTCCCCTATCCGCACCTCGTATACCTCCTGCAACTCAGTTCGGGATCACTGTGCGCAAACACGACCCCCAGCGGCCTCTCACTATTCACACTCAACCATCGCAATATCTTTTTTTTTTTCTTCAAGCCCCCGGGAATGTGACTGAAGTGAACTATTTGCTCATGCAGATCATGAAAGTGTACATCAAAAAATGTGCAGTCATACCCCTTCCTCAGGCGCGGTAGGCAACCATCTCCCCATCCTGCTCCACGATGCCGACATCAATGTAGTCCAGCTCGCACAGGTCGTTGAAGGTTGCCGTTAGGGCAGAAGCCACTCCAGGTGTGACATCATTCCCCCATAGCGTCAGTCGTCGCAACATCGAACAACTCTTTAGGCTTTCTATGACCCCCAGAAGACCAGCCTCACCCATCGCGCAGCTCTCAATCCCGAGAGACGACAGCTGTGGGTGATGTGCCAGACCTCTCGCGAGCCCCTCTGCTCCACTGTCGCGCAGGCGGTTGCAGCTCGCATCGAGACTACGAAAGTCGTGTCGGCGGTCCAAAAGACGTGCCAGGAGATGCCCGCCGTCCTGCGATAGCTTGTTGCCTTTGAGGGAGAGGGTTGTTACGGCAGATCTGCAGAGCGCGAGCACTAAGGTTTGTAAGTTGTCATCAACGAGGCCGAAGTATGCCATGTACAACTCTTCCAACGTGGTATTGCTCTGAAGGGCGATCGAGAGATGATTCACCACAGACTCCACCTCACCAACACCGTTGAGAAGTGGCCGCCCAATATTCAGAGAAGCAAGTCCCTTGTTCACCTCTAGGGAACGGACGACCTGCACGAGTGACCGAATATCCATGTTCGTATTGTAGAGATCCAATACCGCTAGACTCCTGTTATGGCGCAAAGCGTCACCGAACGCCACACTGCAGTGACCTCCGAGTGGATTGCCCGCGAGCACCAAATGACAGAGCGACACGTTTCGCTGAAGCCCCTCTCCAATCGCCACCCCCGCCTCCGCCCCAAGAGAGTTGTACTGGAGATCAAGCGTAATGAGGCTATCAAGCTGGTTTCCGAGTGCCTCGCCGAGGAGCACTCCTCCCTCGTCTGATATGGTATTGTAAGGGAGATATAGCGCCGACAAGCCGGGGCACATGCGGTGTGCCGTCAGAATCACCTTTACATCGATGTCAGACAAGCGATTCTTGAAGTTCTCGAAGGCGTTGCCCCGCGCCACGATCTCTCCGGTGGTGCCGCTGTTGCTCACATCCTCCCTAACATCAAGACGCAACTCCGCACAAGACGCACGATACGCCTCCGCCCACATGATAGCTCACCAAGTAGCTCTGCCACCCCAAAAAAAAAAAACTATGCGGGAGCCCTACGCACGTGTGGGGGGTGCGAATAGGTACCAAAAGAAGGTCAGGCGGCAGCCGTTATCCTTTGGGGCTGACAATACTCCGCTCGTGAGTGATGACGAAAATGCGGTTAGCAGACCCACGAAATTGTACTGCTTTTGACGTTTACGTGAGTGAAGATCTCCGCTGGCCCCCATCCCCCCAGAAAAAAAAAAAAAAAGACGAGGTCAGGGAAAGGTGATGAGCCAAAGCAACAGGCCACGGAAAGAGGTGCCGTAGTGCTGTACCCATAAGCGCAAACTCGAGCCCGCTGTGTCCCCGGACCCTCACGCTTGGCGCTGCCCCTCCCTCCCCTTGCAGAGACTGTGGTAACACAGAGAAAGCGTGGAGGAGGAGACGCGGTCTTCACGGATAACAAAATAACCCAACCGGCAGCTCAGAAGAGGGGTGGCTTGGTGTCAATATTCACTTTATTTGTTTGTTGAAGCTGTTACGATTTTGTCAGCAATACTCGTCAAAAAAAAAAGGAAACTAAGTCACTACAGATACAACGAGCTGGCGGAAACGACATCAAAAACTGCCGTGGAGCGCACATTTCCGGGTTCGCATGATTGGGTAGCTGTGCCAGCCTATTGACTAGCGAGTGAAAGAAGGTAATCGGTTTTCTTCCCCTCGATCTCCTCTTTTATTCAAACCGGGACATATATGTGCCCCATCCTTCCTGTAGCTGTAGCTGGAGGGCGTGAACGACACGGCATGACAAGGCCGCGTACAACACTTCCAAGGAGCGTCAAGAAGGTGAAAAAGATGTCCGAGTGGTGTTGACAAGATCGGATTTTTTTTTCCAAACCCCGCGACAATTGATGCGAAATCAGCCGACCACCCTTGCGCATGAAATCGATAACTTGTGGAGAGTCGCGCAGGTGCGTAGAGAAGGCAAAATGTAGCAGGGAGGGTACGTGCCAAAAAAAAAAAAAAACATCCTCAGGTCCTTCAAAATCAGGTCGCACAAACACATGGCACCACGTAGTGAGGGGGGGGGTCCGCCATTTGCTGTTACATTTGCTCTACCTGTCGGAAGCGGATCTACGTGTTTTGTTGCTTTCAAGTGTGTATGATCGGGTGCACTGAGAAGCAGCAAAGCCGACGTCAGTTGAGGGGAGAGCATTGGGCAAGAGCGCCAAATGCATGATTGAGATGATAAGATACAGCACGAACCGAGGCACACCATTTCCCTCGATACACCCCACCGTTGCACTGCGCACGCTGATAGGCGACATAAAGATAGCGACGCGTCACATCCAATTGTGTGCGCTCATCTCCCTTTCACCGCGCACTCCAGGAGGGTGCCCATAACCGGCGCCGCGTCACGGTCACCCCACCACCATTACGACCACCACCCCTTCACCTTCCTTGCAACGGAGTCATGCGCAAGCGCACAGGCACAGGCACAGGCACGCGCACAACATCTTGGTAGAGGAAAACACGACCCAAGAGATAAGCAGAAAAAGAAAAAGGGCGTCCAATTCACACGATCCCGCACTGCCGCAGCATCAATCCCCTTCACGTAACTAAAAACCTGATACCTCAACCCCCTTTCGCGGCTAAACGAGGCCCCCACCCCTTCCCACCGGAATGCGGCATCACTTCTCCCGCATATTTGTTTCGCTTGTAATGGAGTGTCTCTCTCGTTTTATCATACATTCTGGACTCCGGCATTCATAAAAAGACGAATCCAACGCCACGAAGCAGAGTTTCTTGTCTTTGAACGTACGTCGCTCCCCCCTCCTTGGGAAATGACAACACTTACCTGTGCACACAACGCCACCAGTACACACACACAGGCAAACCCAGATGAACATGCGGACGCCAGCGACTTCCGAAGCAGAATCCTCACCTGGGCATTTCTCTTGAAGGCAACCCCCATCACAGCCTTTGTTCCGACAAGAGCATACTAATACACGCACACACACAGAAAGCGGGGGAGAGGCACAAGTTTTGCAGGTTTTTTTTTTTCACAGAGACTCATTCGAAGGCACACAATGAGGAAAACATATTGTAGACGCGTCCGTCCGACGAATGCTCAACTCGGATTGAAGCCTCAAACGAGCGGGGTCGAATATCAACTCCATAAGGACTGAGAAAGGAAGAAAACCAATAATAAGCGCGACGTGTGTGCGTGTGGCGCGGTGGACAGGAAAGGAGGGGAAGGGCCGCCGATTCACAAATAGCAAAAATAAAAAACGTGCGGGTTTGCACAATCCCAACAACAACAATAGTGTATGTGTTCGCCCACCTGTTCCTTCTGTTCGACGGGAAGAACACAAGTTCAACCAACAATGTCATTCACAAAGACGATACACGCACGCGCACTGCAACGCTGCATGTGTCATGCGACTGACAAACACAGAAAACAGACACACTCAATCCACGAAAACAGGGCGTCTTCTCGAGGTCGCTCAGTATCTACTAACCTCAACCCCTTCACACTTTTCTCTTCGTACATGGTGAGATGAACATGCTGATGGTAAAATGGAGAAAATAAGTGTCCATGAAGGGGAGACGAAGACGGCACGATAAGCCTTGTGGTGCGGGGCAGCCCCTTAGTGAGTCGTACAAAATCCGATTGCAGAATTGGCTTTGTTGCTCATTAGAAGTGCCACGATAAGGCCAAAAAGACCCAAGGCCTCTGCAAAAATGAGCATCAGAATCATGGGGACAAAAATCTTTTCTGTCTTGGCGTAGGCGTAGCAGCAGATGTCCCCAACAATGCCGATGGCGTACCCTGCCCCGAGGGAAGCAAAGCCGGACGCCAGCCCAGCCCCAAGGTGCATGTATCCGGAGAACAACGAATACCCAGTCAGCTTCATGTTGTTGCAGATAATCACAGAAACGATAAGACCGTAGATGCCAAGAATACCTGCCATGACAACTGGCACAATGCCACGCATCACACGGGTGGGCTGTACAATCCCTAGCTGAGCCACCGCAACGCCGGCCTTCGCAGTGCCGAAAGCCGCGCCAACATTGGACAGAGAAAGGGAGAAGGCAGCCCCGAGCATACCGAAAAGAAACGCCTCGGGGTCACATAACTTGGGAGTGGACATGATGAGGGAACGCGTGCGCAAAGGTGGACTTGGAGTGCAGACGAAACAAAAACAAAAAAAAAACTGACAGGAGCAAACAAACCGAGCAGCAACAAATTGCGATGAATTATTCAAGCGAGGGAGTACAGATGCACAAGAACGGACACGAAAGGTGTTCGCGAACGATACACACACACACACACACACACACACACATACAGACGTGGAACAGATAGTGAAAATGTGAGGGTGCCGTGGACACCAGGGTGTGCAAGGAAGAGGGTGAAGTCAAGATAAATGAGAAGTAGGAGAATAATCGGAAGCTAAGATGCGTCGTTCCTAGCATGAGGAGGGGGGAGAGAGATGACTCGCTCTCGTGTACCCGAGACCTTCACTCTCGCTAAGGAGAAGTTGCGCACCCTCATCGAAAATGTCCATGCGTCGATACCCTCAACAACAAACGCAGACGAACACAAAGAAAGCTGTGGAGAGCAAGCGTATCCCGTGTGCTATCAGTACTGTCCCGCGTTCACTCACGTGCGATGCACGTCTTTGTCATTTTTGTTTTTAATGCTCATCTCTGGAGGCGTCAATGATCAAAATCACAACCACTGACGCTGCCGTATGCGTGCGATCTAGAAGGTATGCAACAAGGACCTGTGGTAGCAAGAAGAAAAGGTGCTCATGAAACCGCATGAGGAAGTTCAAAACCACTAATGCGTCGCTGGAGGTAGGAACAAGTTAGAGGCTACTCTAGTAAGGACAAAATACTTGCGCGAGACTGTCGCTTGACAACGCATGACGGATGCACCGGTTCAGCTGAGTCTTTCGGGGCGGCCACCTTCGGAAGCACCGCTACACTGCACTTAATAACCGTTACAGGAGAATACAAGATGAACTCATCACTCACTTGCATCTGAGACATCTGCTTCACTGTATGCAGCCCAGAATAAATACGGCCGAACACAACATGGTTTTTGTCGAGCTTTGGTTGAGGGGAAAGCGTGATCAGAAAACGGGTGGCTGTCACCGAACCAACAGTTGGTCTGCAGCTAAGCAAGCCTGCACCTACATGTCTTAGGGCAAGACCCTGGGAACTGTGTGCCGCATTGTCCACCTCACCTACTGTCGCCGGGTGTCCCTTTGCCCCGTCCACTTCACCCAGTAGCGCGAAGCCAGGCAACAACTGCCGAAAGCTAAGTCGACGCAGCTGTCCACTGCTCGCAAGCTGCCAAAATGAGTCAGCGCAGAAATTATCATAGAGTTCGATACTCAGTGCCCCTGCAGTGCTCTGCAGCTGCACCACGCGCGCTTCCCGCTCCGTCATTTGTCAGTATCTACCGCCCCCTCAAATAGGTATCGAGACAAATCCGTCAAAAGCACATAGAATATCCATAAAAACCACTTTTGTTAGAACTCCCCTCTGCAGACCAACATATATATATATATATTTTTTTTTATGTGTATATGTATCCAACCCACCTTACTGAGGCGCCGGGAAAAAAAAACGGCTGGTGAGGGGACACTCGGGAAAACAAGCGCCTGCTCCAAAGTACCTCCAATCTTCCGCGACCCTCTACGGTTACTATTCACATGCAACGCACCCCAGGTTAGTATGCGTACTCATAGCGCAGCGCGCCAAGATACAAGGTCCATTGAGAATGGTAAAAGATAAACGACAGTGATCGTTCCAGTAGAGGATAAGAATGGAGATAAGTAGAGTTTGTAATGCAGAGGGAAAGAGACAGATAAACAACACTATAAGCATGGACGGCAACGCTGTATAGGACGCATGTGCGCTGCGATCCACTGACTGAGACTCATTGACCACCCTCTGCGAACTGAGCTCTGTCCACAGGCACCACACTCGAAACCAATAAGCCATGACCTCCCATTTCAGGTACACTCGTATCAACTTGTATAACCGTAACAGAAACCGCAATAACCCCCCCCCCAAAAAAAAAAAAAACAGAAAAAAAAACGGACACACCGCCACGCCGCCACCCGTCACCACCACGCACACACGCGCAAGACGCAGCTCATTGATCTTGGTTGGAGATTGAAAACGGTAAGGTCATCTCGCACGCAGCAGCGCACATCACCTGTAGCAAAGATATTTCATTCGAATCACAGCCGCAAAGCACAAAAGAAACAGCCAGCAAGGTCTCTTTGGGGCGTTTCCCACACTCGGGCAAACCGGTGTCACCCAGCGCATTCGAACCCCATCGTGCAGCGCCAGCAGCGTCCCCACCGCCTCTCACAGGGCTGCCCCGCACACTCCACACCAGCCCGACGCGAGCGACCACACCCGCCCTCTCTCCCCGTCCCAGCACGCGACCACCAGCGCGCACGCACGCGCAGCGTCAGATGCCAATAGTCATAGTAGTAGTATTGTTCCTCGTCCTTCGGATCCGTATTGCAGAATACAAGCATCATCATTCACGCGCAACAAACATCACTCGGTGAGGGGAAGAGGAGGCGCCGGGTGTGCGCAACGCGCTCACGCACAAGCAGCGCGCCTGACGCAGCGACAGCTCAGACACGGGGGACACAATCAACAGCCATTGGGTTCAGACAGTGATTTTGGTTTTGACTCGAATGTCCTTGATCGTAATCATGTGCCGCGCGCCCACCCCCACCCCCACACACACACACAACAAAAAGAAAAACGGACACGCCGCCACGCCGCCACCCGTCACCACCACGCACACACGCGCAAGACGCAGCTCATTGATCTTGGTTGGAGATTGAAAACGGTAAGGTCATCTCGCACGCAGCAGCGCACATCACCTGTAGCAAAGATATTTCATTCGAATCACAGCCGCAAAGCACAAAAGAAACAGCCAGCAAGGTCTCTTTGGGGCGTTTCCCACACTCGGGCAAACCGGTGTCACCCAGCGCATTCGAACCCCATCGTGCAGCGCCAGCAGCGTCCCCACCGCCTCTCACAGGGCTGCCCCGCACACTCCACACCAGCCCGACGCGAGCGACCACACCCGCCCTCTCCCCCCGTCCCAGCACGCGACCACCAGCGCGCACGCACGCGCAGCGTCAGATGCCAATAGTCATAGTAGTAGTATTGTTCCTCGTCCTTCGGATCCGTATTGCAGAATACAAGCATCATCATTCACGCGCAACAAACATCACTCGGTGAGGGGAAGAGGAGGCGCCGGGTGTGCGCAACGCGCTCACGCACAAGCAGCGCGCCTGACGCAGCGACAGCTCAGACACGGGGGACACAATCAACAGCCATTGGGTTCAGACAGTGATTTTGGTTTTGACTCGAATGTCCTTGATCGTAATCATGTGCCGCGCGCCCGACCCCCACACACACACACACACACAACAACAAAAAGAAAAACGGACACGCCGCCACGCCGCCACCCGTCACCACCACGCACACACGCGCAAGACGCAGCTCATTGATCTTGGTTGGAGATTGAAAACGGTAAGGTCATCTCGCACGCAGCAGCGCACATCACCTGTAGCAAAGATATTTCATTCGAATCACAGCCGCAAAGCACAAAAGAAACAGCCAGCAAGGTCTCTTTGGGGCGTTTCCCACACTCGGGCAAACCGGTGTCACCCAGCGCATTCGAACCCCATCGTG
>CM007343.1:0-38429 GCA_000333855.2 Endotrypanum monterogeii | reverse complement strand
AGAGGAGGCGCCGGGTGTGCGCAACGCGCTCACGCACAAGCAGCGCGCCTGACGCAGCGACAGCTCAGACACGGGGGACACAATCAACAGCCATTGGGTTCAGACAGTGATTTTGGTTTTGACTCGAATGTCCTTGATCGTAATCATGTGCCGCGCGCCCACCCCCACCCCCCCACACACACACAACAACAAAAAGAAAAACGGACACGCCGCCACGCCGCCACCCGTCACCACCACGCACACACGCGCAAGACGCAGCTCATTGATCTTGGTTGGAGATTGAAAACGGTAAGGTCATCTCGCACGCAGCAGCGCACATCACCTGTAGCAAAGATATTTCATTCGAATCACAGCCGCAAAGCACAAAAGAAACAGCCAGCAAGGTCTCTTTGGGGCGTTTCCCACACTCGGGCAAACCGGTGTCACCCAGCGCATTCGAACCCCATCGTGTAGCGCGAGCAGGTTTTGCTGGCCATCCATCATATTGGGCACGCTCGTTGTCCAACGTGCGTGTTTGAATTGTGTGAAGGAGACGTGGATTCCAGGGAAAGGAAAGCGAGTACGACAGGTGGCGAAAAACTCGTGGAATCGTTTCTTGGTTGTCTTATTCGGTGCGAAGCGAGTGACCTCTCATGAAAATGGGGGAAGCAGTTGTGAGTTAGTGGCGAATGGAGTATGTGTGTGTGAGTCAGTGATCAGGGATCAGAAGAACAGTCACAAATTGTGCCCTAGCGAAGTGGAAGAAGAATCGCACGGTGCTGAAAATAGTCGATGCCATCAAACGTTTATCACCTTGAAGTTAGAAATAGACAACGTTATTCGATACTAGGCAGCTGGTATGAACGGTCAAGTTTGCTGCGGCAGGAAGGAGTGTTTCCTGAAGGGAGGCGGACAGGGCTCAGTACTACTTCGATTGGTGTCGCACCGACTCATACAAATGTCGGCGTCGCGACAGGATAGTTGTTGCAGATATTATTTTTCTTTTGCAGGGCGATAGTTGTGTCATTGCCGCTTAGTTACCTTCTCGTTTCTGTATACAAAAGCTGAAGTCTAGATGACGCTGGTAAGCATATGCAGGGGATCAACAATAAGAGAAGAATGTATCCAACAGTGCAAACAAGGCGCACACCCGGAAAAAAAAAAACAAGAGTTGTTTCGGCTGCAGTAAAATCAAACTGGTCATAAGAGACACATCTACCACAGCTGCAGTCCTGGAAAACGTCTGTTGGTACGCGATCTTCCCCACCTGTGCGCGTTGACGTCTGTTTATGAAAAAAATATATGTATCAGTATAGCGCTCTATTTGTTAAAATACCTCGAGCTGCGACTCGGGAAAGGAGATGTAATGGGCAGTGCAGTTGTCGAGAACCACCACAAAACGCAACTCATCCGTGGTGCCCACGAGGCACGCTACGGGGGCCTCGAAAACGAGAATGTGGAGAAACTGAAATGACCAGAGCGGTGCCTGGGAAGACGGGGGGTCACCTGACATCTTCTGAGAAGCAACAACGCACCATAAGGATACTGCACCGTCCGAATGCCCCAGGAGAATTAAATTTCTGAAGGAGAAGGAGGCGCAGTTGGCCAACAAAAGCGCCGTAACGCGAGAGTCGGCCATGCGTGTGGAGTACTCTGGGGGTGTAGACATGAGGAGCGCGACCATATTTAGCTGTGTGAGCATCACACCAGCAGCAGAGAAAATGATGAGGGAATTTGACTTTGCAGCGTAATACAGTCCTGTATGATTATCCGGAGAGATCGCCTTCACAGGGGTACTGTCAACTTCGGTACAGAAAGAAGTGGCAAAGGTGAACGTAGTGATTGTAGTTGAGAGACGCCATCCAGCCACCACCGACTCCTTCTCGTACGCCACCAGCAGGTTGCCTTCTTCCAAAAAGAACAGACTCGATACGGGACCTGCCTTCTGCAGCACTTCCGAAACCGAGTCCAGTACCGCAACAAGAAAGAAAGAATGCTGACAGTCTTCGCGGCTATACACAATTACCTTGCCTAACTCTGTACCCACGCAGACGATGTTGCCACGGGCAGAAGCGCCGAGGCAGCGCACGCCTCCGCTGCCGGAGGAGAGAATTTGTTGAATTGTCGCCAACTCGCGGTGCCCTCGAGCAGCCGTGCACACGATGCAGTCCATGTCTCGATCATAAGAAAAGAGATAAACCGGATTTGCAGACACCACAGCACTCACCTCGTCGCAGAGGAAAAATAAATCATCTACGAATCGCGCTGCTGATATGCCACCCCCTGCCTGTCCTACAACCTGCGCATTCCAACATGGCTGCGTTGTAACCTCCTTGGCGGCACCTAACATGTACGTCTGCGTGGAGCACACCTGTTGCGCATCTTTACGGGCCGCGTGTGCATCTTTGCTGAACAGCTGCAGCGGCGTCTGACCGAAGTTATCTACCGAAGCCACAATAGATTTGCGCTCTTCCTCTGTGGCAGCGTGGTTTATAGCGCGGTCGACCCCCTCCTTGTAAGAAAGAGGACTGAAAACATTGATCGCCTCCACGGCACCCTGCCCGACCTGCTTGTAGCCGAAGATGAGGTCGATCCACTGATGCAGCTGTCGGCTCACAGTGTCGCTCTCCAGAGACAACGCATTCATGTACACGAACCCCACCGCACTTCCCCCACACCAGGGCGGCAGCACAACATCGTTCAGAACCACCCCATCGCTGCGGGTACCTAAAGACACCTTGTTTCGATTTTCCAAGAACTCCGAAACACGAAAAAACTGGGGAATTAGTTCCTTGACATCCCCCCTGCTCAGTCCCTTTCCGTTAGCCCACGCCTCTGCGACGCTGTGGAAAAGTCGATCGGCTATATCCAGCCTTCCGCCCTGGAAGCGGATAGCGCGAGACGTGAAGGGCTGTAGGCGAATGAGGTAGTACAAGACAATGGCAGCAGTGCTATAGTGCGTGCCGTGGTGATATGGGGAGTCAGAGACCGCGTCGGAGGCGATCCACTCCATATAGCGATCTTGCAACTGTTTTGCACTCACTTCATTCAACGCGCCCACAGGTTTGCTCAAGTCCCGATACGCACTGGTGTCCTTAAGGTCGAGTGTACTTTCCGTGTAACGACTCAGGATCCACGGCATAATGGGATATTGACTTAAGTTAGCGGTTGTCCGCGACGCAGCATCGTTCAGAACGCGCAAGTAGACGTAGTTGCTACACTCACGCCGCACCCATCGCCGTGTCCAGATGCCTAGTCTTGCCAACTTCTCGCTGCAGGAGTGAGCGGAAATGCTAGACAAAAGAGGATCTGTGCTGCTCTCAAAACATGCGAACAGTCGATCGCGGAATGTTTTGGAGAAAGACAGTTCGTCGTCCAACAAAACCAGAAAAACACATTTGCCTGAGTCGAGTACCACCTCTAACCCAGCGGAAAGGTGATGGAAGAGGCGTTGATGCACTGACGTGATACTGCCGAGGGGAAAGCGCCACACCAGTGCGTTGCTTCCTTTTAGAGACTCTGTTCGCAGCTGGCGGTAGTACTGTGAATAGCGAAAAGCGGCCTGCGACGATGTGCTACCGCCGCCTTCGACGTTCCCCGAGAAGAAACGTCGGAATGCCTGCTGTAGCCGAGACGATTTGGCGTAGGATTTCTGCGAAGCAGTGTGCACCCGCACTTTCTCCGCTAAGAAATCGCCGGATGGAGTCACTGCACTAGAGGTAATGATAAGCAACTCCTGCCTTGTGAGGATGCACGTACTGATGTAGCTTTCCGTGCCCAGCAGGAGATAAGCGTTGCTCACAAACAGCACCAAGTCGACAGCGCCATGACCGGCAACTTTCGCTATCACTGCGTGAGCATTCTGGCGCAGTACCCCTGCCGCATCCCGTGCTTTCTGCCGTTGTAGAGGTAGACACACTGGAGGAGGGTACCGAATATAGAAGCTGAGCGGATCACTAGTGACCTCGTCAGGGTTTTCCGAAAAGTGGCGGCAACCACGGCTGACAGCTCCGTTGTCCTCCATCGCCCACTCGCTGCACAGACTGCCCTCGGTACCGCCAATCGTACTAAAACCGTCGATAAAGTAAGGGTGACGACTTGCCGTACACGCGAGAAGCGCTGAGTCTATAAAAGTTGTGGTTAGGAAGGTGCCCTTCCATAGACCCCAGTGCGTAGCGAGCAAGGCTGACACGTACCGTCCTCGACGCCTCCATTCTGCCAGACAGCGAGTTGTGCAGCGGATCGTCAACCGCAGGTGCTCCTCAGACATCGCCATCACAAACTCATACGAGTGCCCAGTGTAAGAATGAAGCAGCTGCACAACACAGTCATAGTGCCGGCGTATCCAAACCTTGAAAGCCTCCGAGGACGCAACAGGTGGTAGAAGGAGGTCGAAGCCCCCGTGGAAGACATCCACCGCCTGCGAGGTACAGACAAAAAGAGAGCTTACGCAGGGAATCTTCTCGTTCGCCATCAGTACCGCCTTCCATAACTTCACCATTCTCCGAATGGTTGGATGCTCATCGTCGGCAAAGCTCGCCCACAAACACACTGTCAGCTGAAGAAGTCGACCAACAACAGCCCTCAGCAGTTTCAATGCGGGCATTGGGGAAGAGAATAGTGTATCTGCGCAGTTGTACACCATCTCAACCGTCACGCCTACTTTTGAAGCATCTAGACCGTGAAAAGAAACGCTCGTCACATACATGAACCATTCAAAGAGCGCCGTGCGTGCATTCTTCACAACATCGGCGTCACCTTCCCAACGAACGAGCAAAGTTTGGTAGAAGACTGCGACTGCAGCAGGAGGAACGGCACCACCACTGACTAGGTGGTTCAGAATATACTTACCTAGCTCGATGGCGTTGCGCTTCACCGCTGCGGCGCTGCCAGTGTATGTTCCCTCAATCGCATGCTCTGACGCCTTGAGCCATATGAAGCAGAGAAACGCCTTGCGGGCATCCTCAGCGTGATTACCAGCCCCCGTGATCTCTGCCGATAGTGCACGGTGGAGAGCCAATACGTACTTGCTCATTGCTGTACCGCTGTGAGACACGGCCTCGAAACTTTCACTTCCCACTACCGATGAGGCATGCGTGAGGAACAATGTCTTGCAGGAATTGTAGAGGTTCTCCATTCCTTCCAGTGGGCCCATCGAGTCAAAACCGAAGCTGCGAGTCTCACGACTCATCGGATCTGGCAGCACCTCCCACTCATCTTCTTCGCCTGCGTCAGTGGAGCCGCCACTGATGGACAACGCTCCACTGTCATCTTCTTTTACACAACTGCCACCTAGAGGGAATGTTCCCACAGCGGGTTGGACAGCCACGGGCTCCTTTGGAGAAAGCGCTGCGAGCACCGGCCACATGAGCAAATCAATCAAGTTGGCCACACTTTCGCTTTGGTACAGCGACCGGCCGAGTGACCGTGATATCCTGTACGACTCAGAGAGCCAGTCGAGCACCTCGCACACCAAATTCTTTAGTGCAGCGACAGAAGCTGCGCACTGCGCTACTCTTGGCGTACACACCACAGCACCGTCCACCTTCGCCCCTCTGTCCCCGCTGGCTCCTTTTCTCATGCGACACAGTGCTGAGAGGACTAATCTAAGACGTCTCCAACGGCCTGCTGCAAGAGGAGGAATGCCTGTCGAGATACGGTTGGCCTCGGCAGCGGCAGCGCTAAAGTAGCCGCGAATTGTAAGCACCTCCGAAGTCAGAGGAGTGACGCGCAAAAGCAGTTGGCATTGAAACTTGACAAGATACACGATAATCGTCAGAAGCCCCTGCATTTCGGTTTTGCCACTCCACCGAGCAGTGGCGTAGCTCGGTGTGGACGAGCCTATGGTCCACAGGTGACCCATATACCCATGCACGAGGATGTCCATCAACTCGCGTTGGTGGCAATGCGGCTCCAATGCCTCCGATATACACTCCGCCTTCGCACATGAGCACGCCTCACGAAAAGACTTGGAGTTCAGGAAGCATATCACAAAAAGCCGAACTGTGAGAGCTACACTGACGGAGTGCGAGTTGCCGGAAAGAATTACCGTAAACCACCAGTCTGGCACAACTGCGACGAAGCTTGTCAGAAAGGCATCGGTTCCATCATTCAATGTCATCTCTAGTACCTCGTTGAGACAGCGAAGCAAAAGGTTGCGTACCAGCACGATGTATGTGAAGGATGTGGAAGCCAACTTGCTGCCCAGAAAGCTTTCCATGGTGAAGATCGAACCACCTTGGCTGGGCCCTGGCACGGTCATCAACACCGCCATCAGGACCCGCTCCATCAACTCCTCCCTATCGTAGCTAGCAAGCAGAACGTACTTGACCAGCTCAATCGCCATCAAGAGCCGCTGAAACGATACGTACTCGCGCAGGAGACCAAATAAAAAACCGTTCACAAAATCCGCAGTGAGAAAGCGCGCAACGTTGCAGGCCGCTAACCCGTTTGACGGCAACACCAACTGCCGTAGTGTCTCGGAGGCGGTCACCCACGCATCATTTGATAGATTTGAAAGCAAACGCCAATTAAAAAATATTCGTTCTACCGGCAGCAGGTTTGAGAGCAGCTGACCATGTACGGCGCGCCCGTGCTCGTCGCGGTAACACACTGTTCGCAGGCACACGTCCAGAAGCGCAGTCACAGCGGTGGGGTTGTGTAGATACACCTTAGGGTAACATGCGACGTGCTCGGCAAACTGCACCATGAATCGGTGCTGGCTACGCGGAAGCAACCCTGTCTGTCTGTTCATGAGACTTGCCACGCGCAGCATGTTATACGCGGTCACATGGACAACCGCGGGACTTTCCTTCGCCTCCTCTTGTGAATCAGCAGAAACGCTAGTCTCAGAAGAAAACTCTCTTGCATGCTCTGCATCGAGCTCATTGACAGCGATGCACCGCATCCACCTCATCCACTCGCAAAGAGCGCCGTTAGAGAGTAACGCAACTACACTGTTCGTGCGACTGTCTCGGGGTGGACTGTAGTGTCCATGGAGGCACAGCCCACACGCGGTGGGCGTAACGAGGTTTCGTAGCACCCACTGTTTGTTATTCAAATAACCAAACACGGTGTTGATCTGCTCCATCGCGAAAACGTGCACGTCGACCAGTCGGATCGTGGGTGGGTGACACATGACAACACGCTGCTCCCGCAAAATGCTCTCGACGGAAGCACTTTGCAGAGTCGCCTCCACAGATCGCACAACTTCCTCAGGCAAACACGGTGCGCGCATGTTGTAAACCTGCTGTCCTGCGCTGTCCCACACTTGATTGGGTGGATAGGGTCCCATCGCATAAAGGGAGGCGATTTGCGACTGAGATGCACCGCACCCGTAGAGCTGAAAACTGATGAATCGTAGCGTCGCGTGGTTGCTGGCGAAGCCGGCTGGAGAGCCCAAAGTCACCACCAACTCGCGACTCTGCATTGAAGGGATAGATGCTGCCACGGCAGCGGCCGCCTCAAGCCCTCCAGAGGGGTATGGACACCCCTTGGCCGCCGCCTCCACTCCATTAAAATATATCTTTAGCTGTGATAAGGACATTCTACCGCGGGCATGTGATGTTGCAACGTGAACCCAGCGCTGCTCCGGGATCGTGGGGAGTTCAATCTCTGTCACGTCACCTCCAAGATCGCAGAGGTACAAGCAGCACTTTCGTTGGGTGTGTACCGCGAGAGACAAGCACACGTGTCGTCCCATTGCAACCCACTCTAGCTGCCAGAGTAACACACGCCCCTCACGTTCGCTAGAAAGAGAGACAGGATTCATGCAAACCCACATGGCAGCAGTGTATGCGTCAAGAGGTGGCCAAGCAACTCCAGAGCATGTCACCAGTCCCTTTGCACCACCCCCCTCACGGAAGTGTATGTAATCCGGATAGTGTGGGGCATCTCTACCTCCGGCAAGACGATCAGGAAGCCCCTCTAACCACACGCGCTGAGCTCTCTGAACGTCTGCTGTAGTTGCACCACGTGCGAAGAAGAGTGGCAGCAGCTTCCTATCGCACACGTTCGAAGCACATCGAATCCACGTATAGCGCTCCCAGTGTACAATAAAATCAGCTATGTAAGAGCTGGGTACTGCCACGCCAGAGTGTACCATCAGGTGCTCCATAGCCTCCATCCCACTAGACGCATCGGCATGCTGCTCTGCGAGCATCGTATCCACCATACGCACAAGGAGCCTCACTGGATAAAGCATTTCAATGTACGGTTTTTTCATCACGGCAAAAGGACCGAAGTGCAAAAAAAAAGGCGCTGGCCATCGCCCCCGTTGCAGAACAGGTTGGATGTAGTAGCCCTCGGCCAGGGCCAGACTGTCGCTGGAGCGTAGCACACCTGTGCAAAGGTCCATCATAATCTGAACGTGGTCAGAGCTGATAGGCAACGTTCCCAGCGTACGTTCCACCAGGTCCCATACATCACTGTAGTTCACGGGTGCCAGGACTAAGCTCAGACAGCAACCCAACAAATGTCGATCAACCGATGGGTTCCGACTGCCCTTCTCTACATGCTGCATCAGAGAAAGACACAGCCCAATGCAATTGTGCGGGAAAGACGCGCGGTTGTATCGATCACATGTGTGTAACAGTAGCACCAGTGTGGAAAGAAGGGGTGTTGCCAACGAGGTCCATATCTCTGCGTCGGTGGCAGACAGAATCAGCTTCAGGAGAACGTCATAAAAATGATTTGTTTTTACGGCCACTCCGACAAAGATGTCGCGGAGCAGCACAGCGACATGCATCTGCTTCGATTTTAGAGCTGATAGCATAACCTGCAGGAGAGAGGCACAACCATTGTGACTGAGGATCGACCCCTCAGCCCTTGTCGACGTCAAGACAACTTGAACCAAAACAGAGAAACGCTCCACAAACATTTCCAAGTCGTTGGCACGTGACTCCACTGCTAACTGCACCATAAATTCAACGCAGTTCTCAATGACACCCAATATCACAGTTGTTGAGGCGTGCGTGTTCGCTTTCAAACCCCAATCCGTGAAAAAGTCAACTACAATCAACCACTGCTCCGGCAGAGAAAGCCGCGCAGAGCTCAGATGAGCCAGAAGCATCTGCAGAAATCCTTCCAGCTCGCTTTCATAGGGTAGCGTGCTAACGAAAGCCATCAGGCGGCGCATCTTCGACGCGTCAAACCGCGGCATACCCTCGGCACAGATGGACAGCACAAACCCCAGGAGCTCTGAAGTGACACCCTGAATTGATAGAAGATCAAAAAGCTGCTCGCCATACAAGTCGGACATTCGGCTGTTGGTGCTCAACACGAACAGACGCGCCAGCGCGTCCACCGCTTTATCACAGCTAACGCGCTGGGATGCCTCGTGGGGCTCGGACAAGCCCCACGAGTCGGTTATGCGCTGCTGCACCTTGCCCACGGAGGCGGGAAGAATGCGTAGCAAGCTGCTACCCAACAGTGACGACCTTACTGACGGGCGCCTCAACACGATGGACCGCTCAGCCAGTGCAAGTACCCGCAGGCTTCTGACCAAGCGACGTAAAGCTGGCATAGCCTCATCTCCAGCCTCTCGCTCAACGTTTAGCAGCGTTGCTGTGACGACATCAAAGTTCACTGTCTCCACGGGAGAAAAGCCAACTATTTGTTTGGCATCAATGATATCATCGACCGCATAAGCGAAGCAACTGAGAGACCAAGCTGCGGCGGTTACCCCGGAAGGGCGTCGCTGTGAAGATACCAGGGCACCTTCCATCGCCCTCAGAGTCCCTACCACTGTCTCCACGTCAGCCACGTTTCGGAGCTGATGGTGAAGAATACAGTTGCTCTCCTCCGCCGCTTCAACGCCAGCTTTCTCTGGCATAGAAAAGTACGTCATCGCTGTCGCAGAAATGGTGGCAACACGCTCTGGCAAAACTGCCTCGAGGACTGACCGTCGGGTAAGCTCCTTGTGCTGGCACGTCATGACCCTGCTCACAATCCTAAGTAGTGACGCATCTGTCTCTGCGACCTCGGCCCAATCGGTGACCTCTTCGTGTTTTTGGATTGCCCGCAACAGGTGATCGTGGAGAACAATACTTAGGGCGACAACGTTGAAGGTTCCGAGGCTCTCGTATGAGCTGGTCAGCTGACCAACATCAGTGCTCGTGATAGTGTCATTGTTGATGAGAAGAAGCAAGGCCTGTGAAAACAGTTGCAAAGTTCTCAGTGTCGCCGCAGTGGGCACAAATGAAGCATCCTCAGACGTTAACCGGCGCGCAAGGGCAGCAAAGTCTTTGCAAAGTAACCCAAACAAAGCCACCCCGTCACCAAAACAAACTCGAAATGATTGTGATTGGCGTGACGTAAACGTCGGTACAAAGACAGACAGGAAGGCAACCACCTTTTCATTGCGCTGCGCTGCGCCAGATGGTATACACCGCGCATCCAGCCAAAGCCGTTGCAGCTCGGAAGTGACTGATGACTGCATGCAATTTATATTCGAAAAATGGTGCCACAGCTTTTTGTACAAGCACACACACACACACACACACACACACACACACACACACAGCAACAAAAAAAGGAGAATCGCAGGGTCAAGAAGGCCCGGTTATCGATCAAAGGTGAACCCAAAAGGTCGAGAATGTCAGCAAGAGGAAAAGAGTAGGGAACATAAGTGTAGTAGCTGAAGGCAGGGTGGGTTGAATTTTTGAGTCGTAGACGGTCGCTGAAGAGGCCACGAGGTAGCTACCACAATAAAAACAGCATGACTTTGCTGCCCTATGACGGAGATCTCGATTTTGAAAGCGCCGGATAGCCTCAGCATAACACATTGACTAGAGGCGCCGCCATTATCTACAGCGAGTCGGCATATATGTCGAGCACATGCAGGTGAGGAGCCATCTGTTAAAGAAAATGAAAGTCTATAAGTTTGAATGAGTTGGATCGTGTTTCCTCTTCGGACCTTTTTTTTTTTGAGGGGGGGGGGGGAGGCGTTTTGGGTTATTTTTTCTTTGCGTAATAGGGTGACCTTGAGAGCATTTTTCTTTTATCAGGTACGCGTACTGTACGGTTACCTACACATGCATGCAGACTAGAAACTGAACAGTAATGAGTATGCGTCACCGAGCCCATTCGGTCTCCTGAAGGCTCATTCCTGACGCGAAACAAAACCGAGATGTGGCAGCATAGAGAGAGAGTCCCCGAAAAAAAAAAAAAATAGATATGAAGACAAGAAGAAAAAAACGGAATCAAATATCATTGGAGGAAAACCAGAGAAATTGTGAAATGCAGGAAAAATAAACGTTAGGCAAAGAAGCCAAACGGTAATGGAAAAGAGCGAAATAATAATAATAATAAAGAAGCACACTATACGCACACACAGACACACAAAGAAAGACGCACATACAAACGAAAACAACCCGCACAGCTTCAGAATATCGATAGTGAAAGAAGTTAATCAGAAATACAGGAAAGAAACCGACAAAAGGAAACCGAATTAAAAAATCTGAAAAGAGAACAGCTACACTACGAAAAAAAAAGAACTTTTTTTTCGCTGCCTCTCTCGACTCCGAGCCATAAACACATCCACACACACACATTTCGCACTCCGCCTTTCCTCTTTGAAACCTCTACCCTACCTTCCTCATACCCTTACCAGTAACCCTCCTTGAACATATCTGTTGGATTGTATCCATCATATCGGAATACCACACACGCACAACCGATAGCATTGACAGAGAAGGCTCATTTCTTTCGCAAGTTCACTGCCCCTCCCCCTCCCTCACTTGGCCTAAACTCGACTCCCAGCGCGTATTTTCTTCCCACGTTGGGGGAACCTTCCATCCCTATAATCCCTACCCCCACCTCACTGTATCAATTCAGTGAGCCCCACAAACACGGGGTAGAGGGGAAGGAAAAACAACAAAACACGAGGGGGTAGAAACACGTCTAGGGAAAGGTGGGGGGGGGAGGAAATGAATGCGAAAAAAAAAGATGGAAGCAGCGACCGTAAAGAAACAGGAACAACACGTGTGTAGTAAACAGGGCTAAACAGAGAAAATAAGTGCTGATCACACGAGCAGGAAAAAGAGAAAAACATACGATATTATTCTACCAGATGTTTCTTTTGTATTTTAAGTTCATCTTTTTTCTGTTCGCGGCAACCGCTGCACGATGGGGAAAGATGCGTCGTTATTTTTTTTCTAATTAGAGTCACCAACGATCAGTTCTCTCATATTCCATCACTTTTTCTCTGTGAAGGATAGCGACACTATACTAGACATGGCTACATGTAATCAACACGAAGATGTCGTGTGAACATATCTTCGCTAGCCAACAAACTTTCCCAGTACATGAACACTTCGGTGTCGTCCTGCATGTCCGTGAATTCTTCTTTTTTGTCGCGTTTTTATATCCCTCTACTCCCTTCCCCCTCCCTGCCCCTCCCGCGCATAAGGCCTCTCTCCCCTTTTTCAACCGCTCCTCCATTAGGCGACTATTGCTTGAAAGGAGTCGACGTTCCCGGCACACGAAATAACGCAGTAAAGTAACCGAGAACAAAATAATAAACGACAGCGTGCAGACGAGGCACTAAATTCAACGCATAATGCGTGCAAAAGATGACCCATATTAGACCCACGATGTTTCTGCATGTATGAGCTTGTATGTGACACATGAGCAGAATCTCAAGAAAACTGTTGAGGAAACGTTTTTTAAAAGGCATTCATCAGCCTCCCCATGTTTCCGTCATCGAAGCTCTAAACGTATCTTTGTATATGACCACCTTCATTCCTCGCTTCATTGTTCAGAAATCGATGGACATGATGTTTCCTTCTCTACATCCTCGACTTCCAAACCTCGAACACAGACAAGTAAATAAAACCGCATATAGCAGCTTGAGCGGGAAAACAAAGTGAGCAGTGAGTGTCGTCAGTGAGCGTCAGGGAGCACACGCAGCTCTTGCGAATGTTGCGGGAAACAACTTGACAAACATAGAGAAAACTAGATCGCATATAAAAACCTGCGTCAAGGAATGAGAAACAATCTCAACGCATATACACTAATCACACCGACCCATGCACACACACGTCGCCCTCGACCAAGTCTCATAAATCAAGAAAATGAGAAATAAATCAGCAGAAATGGTGGACGAAAGGAAACAACAACAAGTGAGAGAGCCGCAGACGGGCACAAGGAAGGAAACGTATGAGAAAAAAAAAGGCGAATGAAAGAGCCGAAAGGGAGTAGGGAGGAATAAAAGCGAGGGGGAGGGGGATAAGGCAGACGGAAGGGAAGAATGAGGCAACGTATCGCGAGTCGACAGCGCTCTTGTCTCTCACGACACGACACGACACTACTGAATAGGGTGACAAAAGCAAGATTAAGTGCAAAAAAAAAACCCTCGAAATATATATTTTTTAAAGGTACAGTAGAAAAAAAAAATTGACAGAGATAACTGAACTACACAAGCATCTTACATATCAATCTGGCATGCCATCGAGCAATTATATATTGCACAATCACATCCAGGCGGCTTCCACAAACACACCTAGCATCTCCCTTTTTTTTTTTTCTTATTGAGCATATGCATCAAAGGTCATGTGACGGAAGTGTTCGTGGGAGCCTTCCGAAGCCCCTCAGCGCTGAGAACACCACCAGCAAGTAAGTTACTCAGACAGAGATAATCGGAGCAAAACAGCAGATTCGATCTGTACCATGAAACACAGCATCAAACCCTGTGGTCCGGCTACACTACATAATGATCTCAGGCTGCAAATGATGCTCGCCTACATCCTTGTTGGGCAGAACCTTGATACCAACAAGAATGACACCGTCCTTCACCTCAACGTCGTCACCGAGTACAGACGTGTCCTCGATGTGGCACCAGTTCCCGATGCGATTATTCCACCCCACAATGCTGTGGGAAACCATAGCACCTTTGCCGATCTTAGTGTTGGCTAAGATGGCGGAGTTTTGGATGCGGCATGACTCGCCAACAACGCAGTTGGGGCCAATAGAAGCATTGGGACCAATGACAGCACCATTTCCGATCTTAGAAGAGGGATCGATTACCGACGTGCCTACTACCGTGAAGCGACTGCCCCTCTGTTGCTCATCAGCCTGCGTATGAACCCCATCTGCCTCGCAGTCACCCGCAGCCAACGAGGGGATGAACTTACTCATGCCCTCGATGTAGTCCTTCGGCTGACCAACATCCATCCAAAACCCCTCGAGAGGGAATGCGTAGAGTTGACCCTCTGCGGCCATCGCCGGAAATACTTCCCGCTCAATGGAAGTTCTACGGGGCTGAATCCGACTGAGAACACTTTTGTTGAAAATATATATGCCCGCATTGATTCGGTCTCCAACAAACTCCTTCGGCTTCTCCACAAAGCGAACAATCCGGTTCCTCTCGGGAGTATAAACGACGACGCCGTACTTCTCCCACTGCTCCACCTGTGAAGCCATTATGCTGCCCTCGCCGCCATGCGACTTGTGGAACTCCAACAGCTGCCGCAGCGGAAACGAGCAGATAACATCGGCGTTCAGAACAAAAAAAGGCTTATCATCCTGCAGTAAGACATCGCGGGCAAGTCCAAGCGGACCGGCCGTGCCCAACGGCTCCTCCTCGACGGAAAAGACGAAGGATACACCAAGTCTCTTTGACCACATGTCCATCTCAGCCTTCATTGCATCGGGTCGGTAGGCGACAGCCAAAACCACCTCCGTTACACCAACCGCCTTTAGTGCCTCGACCTGATGAATAATCATTGGCTTGTTGCAAAAAGGAACGAGCGGCTTTGGCATGGTTAGCGTCAATGGACGGAGTCGAGTACCGAAGCCCCCCACGAGAATAACAGCCCGCATCCCCTGTTTATCAGTCCCAGACATCTTTCTAGAGAGACGAAAGCTCTGGAGCAATGATCAGCGAAGAAAAACCAAGTATAGAATCAAATATAAACACGCACAAAGAAGAGCGCGTAGCGGTGCCACTACCTTCAAAGAGAAAATTCAGTGCTCTTTTTTTTTTTTTGGATGTGTCTTCTTGCAAGAAGATATTCCCGTCCTCCGTATGTGCGCACACACTAATATATATATATATATATCATGAAAGAATGTAACAGAGAAATAATGTTGAGGAATCAAATATGTTTCAGCGATTTGTGATGTCGTGTGAGGTGGGGAAAAGGTATAGAAGAGAAAACACGAAGGAGATTCCCTGTGGTGTCGCGAGGCTTTTGTAGGGACAACTTTTGAGAAAGGCCCCAACGCAGGAAAGGGAAGACAGGCAAAAGAAGGATGTTGAGCAAAATCAGAAAAAAAAACAGAGACGGCCACCGTGAAGGACATTCAGTAGCAGTATATGCGAAAATCTATTTAGCCTCCATCACAGTCATCGAACTTTGAGCGCGATAGGAAAATCAGTATTGATTAGAGGTGAAGCTGCTTTCCCAGTTTTACACTGCTGCCGAGGAGCCCTCGGCGAATTTCCGACTCACAGACAAAGCTGCGGTGCGCGCCTCATAAATAACGCTCTCCTCTGCAACGATAAATATACACTTCTTTTTCGATCTTTGGGTGGAGACTGACATCATTTGCAATAATCTATTTTGCGTTTGTGTGTACGCCCTTTTGTCCTCAAGACGTATTCTTTTAGGCAACACTCAACCTCTCCTCTGTTTTTTTTCTGGGGGGCTTCTACCTAATCGGCAGAAAGTCTGCCCCCGAGATGAAAAGAAAACGTCGACGACTTGCAAAACAAAACGTGAATACACAAGCGCACGTAAACTGCAATCAAGAAAGGCCTAAGCGCTATAGCCTACAAGAAATCACCTGAAGGAGAGCATTGGTGTGGAAAAGTATGTTGAGATGAATCTGCGTGACCCTCGAATTGTTCGCGAACCTATAAGAAATAATGCGTATCAGAGCAGCATCCTAAATCCCAGTTCTAACCTCGAAAAGAGGAGGTCTTAGTCGAATGCCAACTAGAAAAACTCTCAGATTCAAACAAGGACGCATAGAGAGACGCGATAATGATGAACGAAAAAAGTGCCAGTGTGGATCGACGATCCCCTCGGGTAAGATTATATATTTATAAATATATATATATATATATATATATATGCACAAAATATACGGTAAAGAGAGCCACTTCAAACACACAAAACGATTCTCTGCTTTTGAAGACAGCGACCCAGGTGACCTAGAAGGCAGAGACATGCTCAGCGGTCATAAGCAGTAGGATACTCTGTATATGTCGATAGATAAAAACACACACACGCGCGAATATGGCTCTACGGTGCGGATGAAACCTTCCAAACGTAGAGCCGAAACGGATCTTGAACAATCATATCAGCTAGGTAAAACCCTCGCATCAGTGGTATTGCTTCAAGTTCATACTCCATTCGATCAGAACGCGCGACACTTCCGAAAAGAAACAGTGCACCACCCACACGTTGTGGATTAAGAGCGTCTCGCGCAGTTGCTAACCCGGCTTTGAGAGCATTGCTGAAGTAAAAAACGTCGCTGCCCATTACGATATCAAAGGCGTCAACACCACACTCCCGCTTTATCTGTGCCAGGTGATCCTCCCTTCCCCAGTGCAAAAATGCGACATCGCAATTATTGTAACCGTTTCGCGCGACGGTTTCCACAACGAGGGCGATCGAAACTGGGGAGCAATCAGTCAGCACCACCCGTCGGGAATGCTGCGCGACTGTTAGTCCAAGTAACCCAACACCACACCCCAGCTCTAGTACACATTTACCTTTGAAGGTACTTTTGTGAGAAGTGACCCACTCACACATGAAATTTGCAGCGGGCCATATATATTGCGGAATACTGTCTGACTCCAAGAAGGCCTCCAAGTCCTGCCTCCCTGGGGTACATGAGTCAGCGGTGGCCCCGCGCTGGCGAGTGAGGAGCTGGGCGGGTGACGCTGTGGTGAAAGGCAGATCCACCCAGGCATAACGACTATCTTGACGCACCACCTTTCGCAAAGCCTCCACAAGTGCGCACTTCTCCTCGTCGCGCACACCAACAAGTACGCCGTTATGGCATAATCCACTTCTCATCTGGTCGCGGTCTCGGAGCTTCGAAGTCTTTCAGCATCAATGCTTGACTACACACAAGAGTAACCAAATAATATCTCTCCGACTCAACGACTGACACAAAAAGTGTCGGCGGCCGATGAACGAGACGATTAGAAAATATATATCCGCATGCGCCTGTGTGGGTTCACACGTGTACTGGGGAAAGTAGAGAGAGCAGCGTACAGTGTGATGACGAGCGTCAATTTTATTACTTCATCTGTCTATTTGAGATAGTCTGACAGTAGCTTCGGGTGCTCAGGTCTATTGAACGTACGCGTGCCAAAGTAAACGAAAAGAAAGGAAGACGGTACAGAGAAGACTTACGGCGACCTCAATAAGGTGCTGCATAAACTCGGTGCATAGCGCGCGACCGCTGAACCACAATCCCGAGCTTGGAATGGGACGCGAGTGCGGTCACCACAGTTTAGAGGAGTAGTGTCCTGAGTCCTTTCCCTCCTCCGACTCTGCGATGTGGTGAAGTAACTTGTGTGCGTTGTGTCGAGCTTCCCTGCTCACAACCCCACTACACAGATCAGATTGTACACCCAGAGAAAAGCAACGTCATCCCCGCTTTTAAAATGTGCAGGAATGGTACCATCAGCGCCAACACCATGTACCTCAGATACAGTCGCCCCTGAGAGACACGGTGCCCCTCCCCCTCGACCACCCTGAAAAAAAAAAAACGGCTACAAACAAAAATTGTTTGCATGTGATTTCGTACCAATTTTGTATGAGTTCCTTCACGCCCGTTTTCATGAAAAGGCGGCATCTGCCAAGACATGAAAAAAAGAAACAACAAAACAACGGACAGTTGTTCGCGGTGCAACACCATGAGAATTCGGCATCACTCATAACCTTCTAGCATGAGGAGTCGCCAAACTCTACGACAGACGCGGAAAATTGGTTTCGTTAAATTCAGGGAACCACTCTGAAGACGGCGGGAAGTTTTCTGTATCAACGTGGTAGGGCGCGCCCCTCGTACGACCGCGGTTGTTGACGCCACTACTCACAGCTCGTCCTCTGTGTCCGTCACGAATGTTACCCCGACCACGCATTCTATCAACAAAGGCAAAGCCGTCACCACCAAAAGCGCCGCGACCTCCTCGACTTCCTCGACCTCCCCTGGAGTGATCAGCGCACCGGACGGCACCTCCACTACTGTGCCCCGCCCGCTGGGGATGGCCGCGAGCACAGCCTCTGAACCTGTGGTGCGCCGGTTCTCTTCCACGTTCGATCACTTGAGGGGCCGAGACGCCAACAAGATCTTCCCTATCATGTGGAGCACCGCTGTGCGCACTATTATTACCATGGTAGCGCTGCCCTACTTCCAGTGGAGCAAAACGTGGTGCCCCGTCGAGGCCATTGCTCGTTTGATATCCAGCCTCCAGTCGGCGTCGATTTGCGAGGAAGTCCTGCTTCAACTGGTGCACTTCCCCGCCTAGAGAGGAGACGTTGCTTTCAGAGAGAATTATGCAGCCGTTACGCACTTCGGCGCCCTCACGAATCAGTACCTTCTCACCAGGGGTTGGAATTCCCTTGAACACATGCAGAGTGGACAGCTCCACCGCGGGTATTTCCACGTGTCCATCAGTCAACTGCAACCGAAGCAGCCGTTTGCTAGAGTTGCGCTGACCCGCAGCGCTCAGTAGTGTGTGCTCCTCAGAAGCATCCGCGCACGGACCCAACGGCTGTGTCGCGTCGCGGGACACGTTTATCTGCATGACAACTGCCTTAGGAAGGGTAGCAGAAACCTGTGCACCAATGCCGTACGGAAGCAGACTTGGGCCGCATACATCACGTAAATTCTCCCTGAGTGATTTCTGGTACACCTCCATGCAAGTTGCTGAGGGGTTGGACTGCACATAGCGCTCCACATAGTCAGGTGATAACGACACCGAGAACCTGTTCCTTACCTCATCCGCGAGTTCTGTCATGACAACGTGGCAAGAGGTAGCTACGAAGCCCGTGGTGGTCTGCTTGGAAATGAAAATAATAATAAAAACGACGAATTGCTGCGTACAGGCTGCACAGGGTGCTGACCCACCTGCAAACAGTTTCCTGAAAGGAAGAGGAGAAGCGAGAAAAGGTATACGTGCGCGGAAAAATAAATGCATAGAAAACACTTTTTGCAGGCAGAATATCGTTGAGGCTAAACGCGCAGGTTGGGGTAGACGCGGGGGGTGAGTAGGCTATCCAACACGCACGCCGAACCCCTAGCAGAAAACAACCCTTTTGCTTGGTGACAGCGGCAATAGATGGTGACGAGAACACCCTGACCATCGTTGCCCATCGCTCGCACCTGAAAGCATCACGAGTACACGAGTCAGAGAAACAAGCAGTGAGACGACGCGCCTTTAGGACGCTTTCATATTATTTGAGAATCAGCAACGCAACTGTTGCCGCTGGAAGTGGAACAGGGAGGAAAAAAAAAAGGTGAAGCAGGCGGCAGACTAAAGGGACCCCGTGCTGCGCCGCCTCCTCAACGCTATTCAACTGAGCGTTATCTTCTTCTCTCCATTGTCTCATTCCTACGCCACGTGCGACCTGAATGAAAAATACACAAGAACACAATAGATGAACGTAAAATGAATTTAACAAGAAAACGTGGCATCAGAGCAACACGCATAGAAGCACATGAGCCGTACAGCTGATATTGTCAAAGATGGTGAAAATGGCACCGATACAGACGATGCACATATACAGAGGCGACGAAAGAAACTGTTCAACTTCGGGACACACGCACACACAGTCCTCTGTATCACAAACATGCTTCCGCCAATAAGAGATCGAAGTAATACGCGGTGCGAGCGTGGATACTACTCCCTTCACAACCTCGCATAGTATAGAGTCGATTCCTAACAGGTACATCGACAAAAAAAAATGTGGTGATTATCGCTGATGGATGGGAAGACATCGGCAGCAGTTTCCACCAATATTCAAAAAAGCAAAGTGACCACAAGGGACTACAGGTCAGATACAGGCCGCTAACCCCTTCCTTCTACTCCTTTCTGGAGCTTTCCACAAACCTCGAAAAAAAAAAAGATACAGGTACTATGTAGAAAACAGGAGAGTAGACGCGGTATCTTTTCGTACGTGGCGCAGGTGCACTACACGCTAGTCGCTAGGAGGAGAAGGAATCGGCTAGAAGCAGTCAGAAAACCGAAACACTCATTTCCGTGCCGTCCACTATATCATGTGGTGCCGTCGCTTCGCACACGTGAACCTCCCCCTCGACCCTACCAGGACACCCGCACAGACATTTTTTTTTCTATAGCCTCACCGACAGCCCTTCAGGTCTCTCCGGATGAGCTGCGCTTTCCGGAATGCCGTTGTAAGCACACACGTGCACATCGACCCGAGGCGTGGGTACGGAAGTGGTGATAGGGACGGGAGGAAAAAAAAAAAGCGCGACTACAGCCCACTCTTGCGGATCCAAATAATATACTGAAAACAGAAGTTATGAACAGAGCGCTCTCCTATTCCGTGTCGCTACAATGACTCCAGTCGTTTCCTCAGCATGTCGCTTTCCATGGCCAACTGATCGCGCTCCTTCTGCAGCTGTGACTGCCGCTGTGAATGATTGGAGTACAGCTCGCGCTGTTTCTTATCCCTGCCACGGACTTGTGCTTGTGAGAAAACCTCACGGGATACGATGGCGTTCTGCAGGATAACGACCTTCCGCTCCAGCTGCTCGATCTTGCAGTCGTGCTCATCCAACTGATGGTCGCGCTGTGCCACCGTCTCGCGGGACAGCTCCAGCGCAGCACTGAGATCCTCGAACTGGGTCAAAGACACTTCAGCCGTGCCCTCTGGGACGTCATCCATTGGTTCGTCATCTTCCACCTCAGCGAAGACATCACGCAAAAAAACATTGACGGCTTCTAACCGGGTCTCCAGCTGACGCAAGCGAACCTCCAGTGATAAGATCGATTTGGAGTTGCTCACGTTTGTCTCTCGCAGCTTGGAGAGGTTGTTATGCAGAACTTTTTTCTCCCCCTCCAGCTCCCTGATAGATTTGTACTTATCCTGGGTGCTCGCCACCGCCAGCACGCGCTCGGTTTTCTTTTGTATGCGCTGGTTACTTCTCACCTGCTCCTCAAACTCCTCATAGCGAGCGTTTGCTTCACGCAGCTGCTGCTCCGTCTCCGCAAAGCGGTCGTCCAACTCCTCAGCAGCCTCGATTTTGGCGAGCAGCTCCTGGACCTCCCGCTCCAGGCGCTCCATCTGCTCCATGAGAGTGCGGCGTTCTGAACCCAAGGAGGTGATCTTGGCCTTTGTTTCTTTGAACTCGCTCGCAATGGCGCCTTCAGTGCACGCCGAACCGCGGTCCACATCCCACCCAGTTGAGCGTTTCGCCTCGTCAAGCTGTTTCTCAGCGTGCTCCAGCGACCGCTCCACATTCTCCATCTGATGCGAGGTGACTTCAGCTGCGCTCTGAAGCTCCACCGTTTTCTGGTTTTCGAGCTTCAATGCGTCCTCCAATGCCCGTAGTTCCTCTAGCGACTCAATCGAGATTTTCAGGCCGCTCGCAGCCCCCTCGCTGCGCTGTCGCTCTTTCTTACGAATAATCATCTCGTTCATTGTGCGCATTTCTTTTAGCAATGCCTGCTCCTCCTTCGCACGCTGAAGCTCCGCTTCTTTCCGCGAAACACGCAGCTCAAGGTTCCGGACCTCGCTGCGACGGCGCTCCAACTCCTCGGAGATAGACTGCGGCGAGCCCTCTCGAGGAACTACTGCGCCATTATTTGACATTGTACCTTGGTAGAGAAATAGAAACAGGTAAATATATATATATATATGTGGGTGTATGTGTGTGTGTGTGTTAATCTGTGAGATGATATATGCACTCTCGAGTACGTGAGACTACGGCAAACTCGGCGTGATGAGTAACGAGCACAAATACTAAAACAAAAAGCACTCCCTTAAAGGCGATATCTGGAGAAGCAGACGTGATTGGTGAAATGACAGAGTCCTCCGCGAGGTGCTTGTGAAACGATGGAAGTGAGACAGATAGGAGAGAGGAGCCAATCATGGATTTTATGGAAACAAAGCGCAAAAAAAAAAAAAAAACGCGAGCGGGATTTTTAAAAAGTAGGTGGCGGATATTTTCTTTTCCGCCGACCTATTATAGCGCTGTGAACAACGGAAGGCGAACCCTGTTCATTATCCCCATCGCGGGTGCACGCTCTTGCCCCCCCCCTCGCACATCCCTCCCAGCAACATTATGATCTTAGTCTATTTCAACCGAGGGACAATCTAAAAAAGTTACGTTGCCACAGTCTCGCGATGGTGCGCTGCGTCGCTTCTAGTAAAAACAGAGAGTAGGATTCCACGATTAGAACCGTGTCAATGGATACTACCCAGTCGATAAAAGTCCGAGAAAAAAAAATGTAGGCTGCAGCCTAGTACGCACTGGGAAAAAGACAAATGCGGTGAATCAGTGATCGGGGTATGGGTTGTCAGAGAGCGTGCCCTGCCGCTGCATCATGCGTACTCGTTCAAGACCCTCCTCCGCAGTCTGAGTAGAAATAGAAAACGCTTTCACAATCGACTCTTTCAAAACCTTTGTCAATGCCATCTGTGTCAACCCGATACCATCACCGCGGCAGATGTCGAGACCTGGGTGGTAACCGTGAATGTCGATGCCCGCCACATTAGCTCCCCGAATTCCAGTTATTATGTGTAGGAGATCTCGCGTAGAGAGACCTCCAGGAACTGGAGATTGCACGGCCGGTGCAAAAGCAGGATCCAGCACATCCGCATCGATGCTCAAAAAAACTGGATAGTCATTCCGAATGTCACGAATGCAGAAGAGACCCTTTGCGTAGATAGCCTGCATATCCATATACATCACCTTGTGTTCTTTTCGGACCCTACGGTCGACGGACGTGACGCAGCGATTTCCGATCTCGACAACACCCTTCAGCAGGTTCTTCTCTAGCAAGACCCGAATCGGCTGATCTGCTCTCTCTAGAGAGGGTTTGGACGAAAAGTGAATCAGCACCACCTCGTTTGACCGGAAAAGCCTTTTGTAAGACTCAATCATGGCCAATGTCGCCGATCCGTCGCCGCCAACACTAACAGGAACGTAACCCTTCTCGAGCAAGTCCGTTGACGCCTCCGTGGCGGCCATATACCAGTCGTCTTTTGAGATCGTGGAAGCATCATTCGAGTCATCGAGCATGTCTCCGCATTTGATAACAGGGAAAAAAACAACAGTCTCTGGCGGACACTCGACAGGACCAGGTTCGTGGAAAGTCAACTCTGCGTACATGTCACAATCCCGCGGGGACATATAAAAATGGCTCAGCAGCTTCGTTGAACTAGAATGTGCTCCGCACGAATAGCCCATAACAGCAGTAGGCCCCAGCTTGTTAGCCCAATCCCCCGACCTCGGAGGCAATGCCTTCACGCGTGAAAGAAACTTCGTGAACATCGCACATTCGATATTGGTACGACGTTCACTGTGTTGCCTGTGCCAAGGGAGTACACTTGCACCCGTGCGTCGGTGTCTTTTGAAAAAAGCAAAAATGAGAGGGAAAGGGCAAAACCGTGAAATGTGAGTGAAGCAGACCGCTCAGAGAAATGATACGGAGAAACTTTTCCAGAGCATTTTCTGCCGGCGCAAAAACTGAAAAAAAAAAAAGTACGAAAGAGAGAGTGAAAAAACTACATTTAGAAAAGAAAAGACATAGCCTCTTCCCCTGCCACCTTCTCGATTATCTCGCACCATAACCGCCTTTACAAACTTTCCCTTCCCCATACCTTGATGTATACCAGCTACCCCCTCACTACGAAGCCCCGTGATCCATACCACCCTAGCTAAGAATAATACGGTGAGCAGAGAATAGAGTGACATAGGCGCTGCTCAATCTTCTCTGGTACTTTTACGTTCGCTCAGATTGGTTTCGTGTTCCGGGACGTCGCAGTAAACACCAAAAAAAAAAAAAGGGCGGTAGAGAGCATAGAACAAGACATCATTTCTTTCCCAATGAAAGATGTATAGTGTGACAGCTCTCTGACGTGCCCCCTCGTAAAAAATCTGTAGATGATAAACACGGTTGTGGTGCTGCTTGTTTCGGCAATTCCTCCGAGAATGTCTCGCCGGGATGAAGCGCAAGTGGCAACATTCGTCCACTCGTGGCGTGGTAGTGACGCCGCTTATATTTTTCCGCCTTGCGTGATTGGCGAACGAGACGATGGGCAGCGCCTTTTTCACGCTGTCCAGCCTGCCATTCCAGAAATGCTTCTCGTCGAGCTATGCGACGAAGCCGTTGCTCCTGTAGCATTCCCAGGACCGCTTCCTTTTCCCGCACAAAATCCTGGATATTGATACTTTTAGAAGGCGCAATCCCGCCCTCCCTCGCCAGTTCCTCCATATCTACGTCCGCTGGGTCCACACCGCACTTTAGTTTTCCGTTTCGAAGTTTCTCCAGGATGGTCTTACTTTTGAGGTCCTTGACCTGGAACAGCAGGCCTCTCGAGAGACACCTCAGCATCGTCCCTGCGCAACCACAGAAAAAGGCAAGGAAGGAACTTTAAAGCTAGATGATCAGCACGATGCAGTCCCACCTCACCCTCCGGAAAACTGCAATGTACGCGAAGTCGAAACAAAAGACCCACAGTCAAAAAAAAAAAAATACATGAGCAAAAAAAAAAAAGAATTATCAACACAGAAAGAGAAGCGATCGTGAACAGTGAACCTGACATGAGAAAGAGGCTGACACGCCATCGAGGATCTCGAAATGCTCGTCAGCACTCAAAACCGCCCAGTTTTCAGTGCTGAACAGTACGCGGCATACATGGATGTGCCCTCAAGAAATGTCGACCAGAGTTACCAAAAAGACCACTGCTTCGGTGTACTACTCTTTGCGGACTTGTAGATTCACGAGACGGCAAGAAGAAAATTAAAGGACTTTCCCTGGTTTCTTTTTGCTTTTTTATCCTCAAAGAAGCCTCCTCTTATTGACCTTTTCGTCACTCTTCCTGTGAAACTGGGAACAAAACACCACGCGAGTAGAATTATCCAAGATCCATTTAATCCGGTTAGTTGCGGACGCGCAGTTACTCTTTACCCTCAGCGCTGGAGCGCAGAGCGGCCAGCCTCGCCTTCTTCTCTCGGAGGCGCGCAAGCCGATCCTCTGCTTCGTCGTTCTCACGAACGCGCTTCTTTGACTCATTCGATACCGCCGGTTGTGAAACAGACACTTTCTTCGTTGCAGAAGTTGCCTTCGTTTCGGCCACTGGCTGAGCGGGTGCTGGCTTCTTCTCAGGGATGGTCTTCTTCTCAGTGGCGGGCTTCGAACCTGTAGATACTTTTTTCTGCTGCTGCTGCTCCGGCTGGCCCTTTGTCTTCTCGGCCGCCACTTCACCACAGTCGGACACTACGATACGACTACGCGTCTTTCCAGAAGAGGAACCCAAACGCTCGACCTTCTTGACAATATCAAGACCTTCGATGACGCGCCCAAACACGACATGCTTCCCATCAAGCCACGGAGTTGCAGCAGTGCAAATAAAAAACTGTGAGCCATTGGTATTAGGGCCGGAGTTCGCCATGGAAAGACATCCAAGTCCAGTGTGTTTGCCGGCTTTCCCGGAAAATGTTTCGTCTCGGAAAGTTGTGCCATAGATGGACTCACCACCAGTGCCGTTCCCTCGCGTAAAGTCACCGCCTTGGATCATAAAGTTCGGGATAACGCGATGAAACACGCTGTTCTTGTAATGGAGAGGCTTTCCACTGCGTCCCTTACCCTTTTCCCCTGTGCATAGAGCTCGAAAGTTTTCCGCCGTCTTTGGTACCGTGTCGGCATACAGCTCCATGACGATCCGACCAGCAGATTTGTTGTCGATGCTGATTTCAAAAAACACTTTGGGATTCGGAGTCGCTCCGGCAGCAGTCGGACGCTTCCCAACCTTCGGGGGGACACTCAGACGTGACATTGGAAACAGGAGTACCACACTAGACACCTACCCTTTTCTTCTGATTATACACCTTTTATTTTTTAAGATCACGACTGTGAAGTAAATTATTTATTTTCTGTTCGATTTGTGAAGTGGGTGAAAGCAAGATAGAGTAAGAGAGGGGTTAAAAGTAGAGCCAGCAAACGAGAAAACACTATCGGTGGGACAAAAGAAGGGGCAGCATACACAAGGTGAAAAAAATAATATCACTTTTTTCTAGGAAAAAAAGCAGTAGAGGGCCCAAGAACGCCAGGACAAATACTTTCTGCCGAGATCCTGGTATCTTCTCAATGTTCAAAGTCTGTTTTCTGTCGAGCAAGATTCGTATCAGTCGCCATGAAACAGGATAAAAATGGAAACCATCAAAAGAAGTTCTTGTAGAATGGCCAGTACTCGGAGCTTAAGAGCGAAACATAATCGGGTGAAGGGACAGACACACAGCCACCGAGTAACACTCGAAGTCCAGAAAAGATAGCAAACAGGATATCGCCAGTTCCTTCTCCTCCTACCGAGATCCTCATTTTTTGTCGCTCTAGTGATTTTTTGAGACTACTAAAAGCCTTTCCCATCGCCAAAAAAAAAAGAGACATAAATTGAGTTTGGTTGAATAATATATAGTTTTTTTTCCTGTTTCTTTGCCCAGTCGCTTGCTATTACTGCATATAAATATTTTTTTCCTCCTCACCTTCATCTGGAAAACCGAGAATATTGAAAGTCGCTGTGTTGAGGGGGCTTGCTCACATGTTTTTATCGAAAAATTCGCCTGCGTTTGAAGCATTCATGGTGGGTTTTCCAGGTGACCATCCGCATGGAATCATCTCTCCATTCTCGTCCGCATACTGGAAAGCCTCTAGCAACCGTAGCGCCTCGTCTACGCTGCGACCCACTGGCAGATCGTTGATTGTAGAGTGACGCAAAACACCCTTTTTGTCGATCAAAAAAAGTCCGCGCAGACTGATCCCCATTTCTTCGATGAGAACGCCATAGTCACGCGCAATAGACATTGACTTATCCGCCAGCACAGGGATGTGCATCTCACCGAGACCACCCTTCTTACGCGGGGTGTTCACCCAAGCCAAATGAGAATAGGCTGAGTCACATGAGACAGCCACAACCTGCGCGTTCATCTTCTCAAACTCGGCATGGCGATCGGAGAATGCGATCACCTCTGTTGGGCAGACCATCGTGAAGTCCATCGGATAGAACAGCAGTACTACGTACTTGCCCTTGTAGTCGTTGCTGCTGATTTCTTTAATCGCACCTCCCACAACCGCTTGACCACCAAACAGAGGCGCCGGCTCGCGAACAGTCGCAGTACGGTACATCTGGTAGTCTACATTTCGAAGCGGCAATGTCGTCCCAAATGCACGGTACTGCAGGCGGCTCAGAAGGCCGCTGCTCGCAAGACGACGGTACATCGTGCTTACTTCAAGGCAGAGTAGACTCGATAATAAAAATTAATCTCGAAAGAAAACAGAAAATGCTCGCTTCGTTCTTTGATGAGCCCGAGGGATGGAAAAAAAAAAAGATGATGATGATGATGAAAGTATACAAGAATGTGCCTGGCAGAAATGGATATAGTGACCGAAGGAAGAAAAGCGCCATGGTGAATGGGAGCACAACCTATTTCCCTCAATGTCCACTAGCCCTCCCTCCCCAGTATCCTTTGCGTGTTCCATTGTGAGGTGCGCACCCTCTGATGAACCTCCACATCCGATACGCCGTGGGTAAGAGGCTCATGGAAGCAGAAACAGAGAAGCTCCTCACATTCATACCCTATATGACTATGTAACCCAAAGTACTATCTCTACGTTATGAGAAATAAGCACCCAATAACAGGTGTAGCCTCCTCTTAAACACCCGCACATAGCCAAAGGTTCCGATCGGCGATGTTCCCACCACCAAGATCCTCGTGTAGTGTCGCTCTACTATACGACCTTCGCTGACACTGCTGCTCACTGGTAAAGTTCTGTGTTTCCGCAGCTTTTCTTGGATACGCACAACAGGTTACTCGACAAATTAAGATTGTTTAAAAAATAATGTCACTGCTCTTGAACAGTAGGTCGAGTATGCGAATGGCACTGCAGGCCGAAACGCCGCGCTGGCAGCATGCACAGCTGGACCAATCCGCTACTCGGAATTTGTAATCATCTCCATGATGCCCATTGTCTTCTCCATGCGTTGCATTACAGCAAGAGCCGCACCGATCCTCTTCTGGACTTTCAAAATCTCCCTGTGAAAAAAGGCGCTTTTGCCAACGGAGGCACTGTAAATGTCCAGAATCGTCTCAACAACAACGTGCATAGTATCCGTAAACTGGGGCATCTCGATGTATTGAGCGGCAAAGCGCAGAACGCGTACAACAGTTCGATCGTTTTGGTTGTTCAATGCGATATGCAACGCGCCTCGACGCACCAGCTCCTCGAAAGTAGAAATGAGGATATCAGGGTGTCTTGAGTAGAGAGCCGTTTTGAGCGCTTTCCCGTATTGGTAGCTTTTAAGCTGGAACTGCACCTCTTTCATCTTATCGTCCAGAACTTGCTCCTTTGAGCGCGGCTTTGTCTTGTCCAAATAGAGCTCCCCCATGACGTCATCCTCCTCTTTATCCGCCTTCTTGAAGCGGTAGACGTTGAGTTCACCAGTGGTACTGCCAACCGCGTACTCTGACGAGAGAGGATGCACAGCCAGCGACGTCACCCCGTTTTCGAAACGCCTGTTCGAAATACAGCGCAGCTCACCACCCTCTAGCGAGAACATTTTAACGCGGCAGTCCAGCGATCCTGTCAGAAGAGTGCGTAGCTTTTGTGAAAAAGCCACCGCAACTACAGACTTGGTGTGAAATGAGCCCTGAAATAAGGGTGTGCTAAGGCCCTTCCGTGGATCGAAGACGATGACTTGATCACCAGCTCCAACAGCCAAAATATCTTCACTCGGCACGTAGCATAGCGCCTCCACTGCTTGGGTGATGACGTTCTGGGAGCTTTGCAACGGTGTATCCATGCTAGTGCGGGGGTCCCACAAGTTGACTCGGTGATCGTAGGAGCCGCTCAAGAACGAGCCACCAGTGTAAGTCTCAAGGCAGCGTACATAATCTGTGTGAATGCGGGCAGTGCCAAGATCGTCGTCGCGCAACAAATCCCACAACTTCACCGTTGTATCGTCACTGGCAGAGGCAAAGTTATGGCGTCCTATGAATATAGAAGAGCGCACATCTCTCATATGTCCTGAGTACTGCCGCTCGAAGGCGGTTTCCGATGATCGAACTACGACGCGCTGGTCCACAGATTGAATGTAAAGCTTGTCATCTTCACGGAAACGTATTGAATAGTTCTTCCGCTCCGTCTGCTCGTTCACCACCACGCCGTCCGCCTGTGGAACACGTAAAAGCGCCAGTTGGTTTGTAGAGGTGGCACCCAGCAGCGAGCCTGAATAGTTGTAGCGCAAACTCGTTACCTGGCCAAAAAACTTCTGTTCGTAGCAGAGGTGAACCGTGTTCCACACAACAGATGGATCCTTAGTGGTGTGGATAGGTACCTTGCGGAGCGGCAAAGTCCAATCGAGGTTCATTGTGGGCGAAAATCAGCAGGAGCGCGTGCGTTCTTTAATCCGTACGCGTCAAATGGTGGTGCACATAATAACAACAAAAGTTAGAAATAGCAGAAGGGATAAAGAAGGAGAATTGTGTCAAGAAACGCCAGGGTCAGAGTCCAGCATGAAAAGATAATCAAGAGCGAAGTCTAACGCTATCCTCTCCACACCCGCAACGGTGACCAAATGGAGAGCTCGTCACGAAAAATCTTTTAAAACTGAAAGGACCAGTCACCAAGCGAGTAAAAAGAGATTATTAGAAAAGAGCATCAGAAATTACTACTCCTTCGATTCCTCCCCGATACGATTGTAGCAGCTAAAGGGGCACTAATTGAGTGCAAGTAAGTCTCTCTAAAATTACCGAAGTGTCCACCTCCTTCACATCGAACAGCGTCACCCCATCCTCTGCAAACTTCCTCACCACTACGGCCTGAAAAACAGACGGTTTGACGGTGAGGGGCAAGCAACGCAGCTGTGCAGACACTAACACAACGTCCCCGACATCCACAGCACTGTAAAGAATTGCCACTTGATTCGAAGATGCACCGTCGCTGAACAGACTCCGCAAGACTATATTCTTATTATCCACAGTGCAACAGAACAACTCACAGCCTCGCAGGTGCCGCTCACACTCCGCTCCCATCCTAAACAGGGCAGATATACTCGTACAGACATCGCCCTTGGCCAAAGGGGCGCAAGAAACTGGAACTAGGCATGGCAAGTGCCCCACCGACAGCGCTCCGTCACTCGCACAAAGAAGAATGTTAACCACCAACCAGCCAGATGTGGTCCAGATACTTTGGCGAAATACCGCAGCCTTTTGGCAGAAGACTACCTCCGGTACAGTGTCTCCAAGACCTAAAACCCTCGATGCACAAACACGCAATACACGCTCAGAAGACATGAGAGGTGAAGTGAAACAAATCATTTCGCAGGCCTTTGTTGCCATAGCATCTGTCAGCGACTCGTAGACAGCTCGCATTCTTGTGCCGGTCGGATACGTCAAATAAAATATACGAGAATAACCTGTGTCGTAGTCAAGCACCTTCAGAATTGCTGCGCGTGCATCATTCTCTAACTCCTCTGACGGAGCCTCGAAAACATCCGCAGGGATCTCTTTACTGCACTGTGTGTCCACACAACAGTTAATCACGCCCGGGGTGACAAAGGCGAACGTCACCTTGACATCTGACATGACCGCATCTGTAGCAATCTACCTTCTTCTGAGTAGTTGACACGAATGCATGCACCCCACTATCTGTTGTATTGTATAAGAGCGCCAGCAAGTAAAAAATGCTCTAGGTCAGGAGAAAAAAAAAGAGAAAGCAAAGACCAGTAAAAGCCATATTCACCAAGAATCAAACACTGAAGCTGAAAAATTTCTCTAGAGCCTTCGTGACGTCGTACAAGAAAAGTCCATCTGTCCTGACCCTTGAGAGCACCTTCCACCTAAACACGTCACCGATTGTGAAGTTGTGGGAATTTGGTGCTACAACACTGTGGCAAATCTTTTCTCGGACAGCATCGCCCATGAATGCCCTCAATACGAGCCCGAGGTCCACGATTGCTTTCCTACAACCCCTCCCTCTTGTCCGCAAAAAAAAAAAAACTATTGAGAAAAACATCTTTTCTTGTTGTTCACCTCCACATGATTACCACCGCCTTTTTGACATGAGAAAAGTCACCTGGGGAAATCAAACAGCGCAGAGTAGACTGGAATATGACAACACAATTGATTACTGAAGCTTTAAAAAGAGAGCAACCTGAAGCCGTGTGTACACAAAACATGAAGGGAAGTCCTGCGGAACAAAAAAAAAAGTCACCATCACTACAACTGCCTCCCATTTTACTGCTTCCGCTTCATCTCTTCCCAGCGGTTCTTCACCTCCAGGTCGTTACTCGACTGAAACTGGTACTCCAAATCAGAGTTGAAAGTCTCAGCTATGAAAATCTCCCTGTTCTCCTTGGCGGCCTTCGTCACGAGCTGATGAAGAGTGAGCGCAAACCTTCTCAGAGACTCACCAGCTCCACCTGGACCACCTTTTTCCTTGAGCTTATGGATCATTGTGGAAATGAAGGTACGTACGTTGACTTGCTGGAGCACAGATGAGGCTCGGAGGAGAACCGTCTGTATATTCTCCTCCGGAACATTACCCTTCAGTAGGTATTGAATGAAAGCACCCGCTGAACCAGACGGTATCTTAAGCAGCACGCAGGCACACACCTCTGGGTTATGTGTCGCTAGCTCACCCAGGAGCTGTGGGGAGACTCCTAAATGTGAGACAAGGGACTCGTTGAGAAGCCCAAGAAGCAGCTGCTCGTCATCTTTCGACAGCTTCGATTTCCGTGCTTCAAGAAGCATTCTCTTAGAAATCGACCATGCTTCGCTTGGTGGGGCACTGTCGACGAGAAGCATAGCCGACTTCCCCGGTAACAAAAGCTGCAGTTCACCTTCCTGGATCGGCAAATTCGGCAGCTTCGCTGAAACCGATGGAAGAAGCAGCGCCAGCGCTTTGTTCGGTTGTTCATCAAATACAGCGGCGGTCTCGTACACTGAGCCGCACTGTTGTTTCTCGTGCTTCGCAACCCAGGAATGCTCGATATCCGCCATGGGTTCTTTAATCTTGACACTAGCCTTTTCCCATGCGTTTAGGGCCTCGTCAATAGACTCCTGTTTCTTTGAGGCGTAAGACACAACCTTCTCGTCATCGCCGACTGTGTCACCAAGAAGCTGGAACGCGAACACTTTGGCGGCACAGTGAATACGGAAAACCTCAGCCCGCGTGGCCTCCATACTTCTCTTAGACTCTTTGCACTCTTTTGTAGTGTACTTGATTTGCTCCACGATGAACATATCTCGACGGATAGCATGTTCTAGCTCTATTAAAACTCCGTAAAATGTGGACTTCGCCACCACATTGTCTTGCTTACGCATGAGGTCCACAAGATACAACGCAGCGATAAGCCCAGTACCTTCTGTCGACGCGACAAACTCCTTGCACATCTGCCCAATCTCACAAGAGGCGGCGGTGTAGCGAGATGGTTGGAAACTATCTCGAAACCTCTTCGACAAAGTTCCAAAAGAAGACGTGTTGTCGAGAAGTGCGTCCAGCAGGCGTGACCTCTCCGTTGGGTTAAGAAAATCGACAGACATCCTGTTTCCCTACAAACGACAGTTCTTTGAGAGAACACGAGATAATCGTATAGCTTCGGTCACGTCAAAAAGGCCTACTACAAGACCTGGTAAAACTTTTTTTCAGAAAATAAAAGCACCTCACTTTAGTAAGAAGCGTTTATTCTCTGGAGGCACCTTTTTTCTCAGCGTGCTTTATCTGTTCAGTTGTCACACAAAAACAAAGAGAAAGCGTTTTTACGCTTTTGAGCGACACACCTTCACTCGTTCGTCGCTTCTACAGCTAATGCAACCGACTCCACGGAAAATATGTAAAGATAAGATCCCTTTGTATTGACCTGTATACTTCAGTTGTTTTGCTAAGATTTTTGTTGTGTTTTGATGAGTTGTTTGGCGTCATCACAATTTCGAACATTGCAGAGAATTCGGGGTTAATAACAGGAAAAGTATGAAGAGGCAGCTCCTTCGTTATTCAATACATTGCATGTGCTCGAAGACTCTTTATCCAACAACCTGAATATCAGGTTATATATACCTCCGCACCGTTCATCGGGGTCAGTCACACTGCTGACACGCTCAATGAATTCCAGAGTGTGGTTCGGTGAGCACCACACTCCACGTTCAGAAGACCTGAAAAACTCTCGGCCTCTACCAACATGACGATCTTCCCTCAAAGTGGAGTCAACCACCCAAGCGCAAAACCGCCAGCACGGCATTCTGCAGGAGATGCCTCACATACGCAACTTCGTCTCTTGTGAACGCTAAGAGAAGGGTTCACCTCCCTCGATCGCACACCACTTGGCAGGAAAAAAAAAACATAAATCGCCTCCACCAACACGAAAAACTGTAGAAATCAAAAACTGGATAGCTTGGCAAAACCGTGAGAGAAGCACAACGTACGGAACCCGAACGCACAAGATCAAAAGTCCTGGTATGCGACCACTAACCTATGTGGGATTATAGGGAATAGCATGGGGAGGATCCAGGCGACATATCTTGAGCACGTTTCATTTTGCACGAAAGTCTTACAGATGGAAAAAATCTCATTTGATCAACTTCCTTAAACGCTTTCAAAAAAAAAAGCCTGATGTGACTTTCAGGCCGACAATTTCGAACGCAAAACAGACGAACACGAGACGCTATAGAACATGAGTGTAAATAATCATTGCATTCAGAGTAACTGTAGCAGAGGATATCCCTCGGTTATGCGCTGGCTATACACGAACACAGAAGACCAGGAACTGGATTTCAAAAAAGAGTAATTCATCATGCCCTCTCTGCATGTTGAAGAATGGAACTTCTGCATTCTACGTCGCCGTGTACAAACCATATCCATACACTTTCCTGAAGTCAGTAGCCCTCATGGCTCACCCTGCCATAAATTGCAGTATATCACATCCGTCGTACACAACCTCACTGACAGAAAGAATAAGGATTAAGCTAGAATCGCTCGACAGACAACGCATTTGAAGAAGACGCCCTGTAATGGTGCCTGCCACAACCGATGCTTTTTCTCCGACCAACTGATGAAGAGGCAAAGGAAGGACATCTGTGAAATATGGAAACATCGGGTTCGAGAATAACCTTGACTCCCGGCGAAAGAAAAACAGCGTTATCGTTGGATCAGCATCTGTCTCCGAGGTGACAATATCAGTGAGATGAAAAGGTACAAGGGCTACTGCGATCGGAGGACTCTTGCTCGAGAAAAAAAAAGAGTAGCCAACACAGCCGATAGGACCATGCTGGCGATGCAAAAACCTGCACACAAACGGGGTGTACCGCAAGAGCTTCGAGCACAGCATCACCGGTGACTTCAGCGCGGCGTGTTTCTGGCTCGCTTCCACCACACTCCCAATCAGTAACAAGCTGTCTCCCGCTGGAACAGTGCTGTCTACACTAAACAGAAGTGCCCCAGAGAGGCCTACCGAATTTGGTACTGAAAAATCGCCACTTTCTGTTTTGAAAACGTCGCATTTAGCGGACGGAAGCCACTGTCGGGAGTCTCCATTTTTCCATTCCTCCACGTCGACAAAATCGTAAAGCAGCATCTTGTCCCCCCATTTCAACAGATTATTGTGCAATGGGCTATCATTCTCAATAGAGAGAAGAACTTTGCCGTTGTTGAGACCAATGAGCCCTATTCGATTAACCACTTCAAAGTACATCGGTCCTAAAGTAATTTCCATGGCGCCTACCAGAGTAGGCAGATTCAGGGCTACTTCAAATTGATCCATTTGCTTCGGCCTTATTCTACCTTTACCACCAACTAGATGATGCATTGCATCCGCATTTTTGCTATTTCGAATGACGCCAGCCCTATACGCTACAGTGTCCGCTGGACCCCGTTGAGGCGTTCCTGAAGACACATCATCATTCGAAGGTTGCTCGTACATGTATACCGTCCCGTCAAGGTATATGCAGGAAAAAAAAACAAGAATCCGATTATCCACAAGTGTTCGCAAAACACTTTCCACCTGTTCATCAGCGATCACGGCCTCCGCAGCAAACAAGCCTGCAGCGCATCCTTCATCATTCATCGAGCCAACAGTCACAAAGCAACGATAATCTACATCTTTGCCCGGTCTGCAGACACCATTAGAAGATATGGCGATCTCCGAATCAAGCGATATACCCTCAAAGCGCTTTGGGGAGCCGGTATTGTCGATCTCTGCAGTCATTGGAATTGTGCATCTATCTCCTTTTATCAGAAAATGGAGCCTTTCCCTTTCCAAAAGCAACAAATTAACATTCTCGGGAATACAAAGCTTTTCACGGAGTTTGACGCACAGATACGCCTCTTGCACGTACAGCCTTCCGGGAAGAGAAACATTGCTGAAGTTGCAGTCTACCACATTCGTTTTACAAATGTTTTGAATGTTATCTATGCTCTCCAGAAAACAAGAGTAGGAAATTTCGCAATTCGTCACCTCATCAGCAATACTTCCGGCAATGATCTCTACCTGCCGCAGAAGCTCACCTGCTTCACCGTCAACAGAGAAGTGAATCGTGTAGGCTCTCTCCCACAAGGTCAGCTGCTTTGATTCCCAATCACACCTCTCACTGGCAATTTTCGCTTTCAATTGTTCTTCTTCTATTTCTAGGAAAAGAAGGCGCTTTGTGTACTCGGAAAACGAAGGTCGTGTGACAGTGCTTCCCGCACTACACTTCGAGCCAACGGCTTGAGAAATATAGCTGCGAGGATCCCACATATGGCAGAAAGAGACACGGCTGATTCTCCTCGGTTCTTCTGAACTTCTGCAGGAGCCTTCCGATGGAAATATTAACGAAAAAGTCAAGTTCCAAAGCAAACAAGCCATCAACGTGTGTGAGAGTGTGATGTTATTCGTTCATCTCATGAGTGGAGGTCCCTTCCATCTAGCGCCTCCAGGAACTTACACAAGAGCGGAGAGCTAAACATGGAGTTAATTCTCTCTGGAGAAGCTGATGAAATTCGACAATGCGAAGCATCAAGCCAGAGTTGCGGATGAAACTAGTCGATCACTTACTAGCAAGCGTTTGCTGAGAAACAGTCAGGTATTTTTTTTTCTTTTGCTCTACGTCTTTTGAGAGGTGGCTACAGTCGTACAGCCCTAATTATCAGTCTTTTTTTTTTTTCTCGTCAAAAAAAAGAAAGTTGACTAATACTCCGTTTCATTACAGGAAGGTGTCACTTTCAAGATGTATTCAGCTAGTCATCACGATTTGAAGGAAAAAGATAAACATCCACCATGTCACCAGAACAACTGCAAAAGTTTGATTAGCCCAAACTGTCACCCGACATCCCCGTAAAAAAAAAAGGAAAAACGGGAAGATCACCTGAAGCGAATCCATGTACAGAAGTTCCATGGTATTAAGAAAAAACAGGAGCATTCACATCATCACAACACTCGAATTCTGAAACCACCATCTAGACCTCACGAAGACAACTTTCCACTCGTGCATAAGCTCCTAACGTAGCTTCTCTTTCATTTTAACAAGTCTTGATAAAATACCGCTTGAAATAAAACAAAACCGACATTTTGCAGCTGCCGTCCAAAAAAAGCTTGGATGTATCGCCTTTATACACCCTCCAGAAAAAACAACAACCTGCGCGATCTCAATTTGTCACAGAAACCTTTAGCGTACGAAAAAACCTCAGAATGTTCCTACTTGCCTGATCCAGCCAGGCCTCCCTGAATCATCGACAGTTCCCGGTTTATAACAGTGCCACAGGCCGACGACCCACGTACAACAACAAAGCAACCAAAGAAAATGTTTGCTCTGTAGAATTGGTGCTAATGCTTTTTGTACGCCGATTTTGGCACTAAGTAGCAGACTGCATCGTTGGAAACCAGTGCTTCAAAGAAAAGGGTGGCCGATAGGGAAGCAACGAGAGTGCTCTTAAATGACTCATCTATCCTCAGAAGCCGTTTCCAGTACATTATCCCCTACACTGCATCGTTTTCACCGAATCATTTCTTGTTCCACCTTATGATCAAAGTACTTGAGTGGTTTTGTATGAAACCATATATTGTGCGGAAAAGCATCCGGATTGTAGCAATCAACTTGTCGATAAAAGTGAGGCCTTTTTCCACTGCCGCAACAGCAGACGCATTCTTTCTGATGCGAGAAAACATATGATATGGGATGGTGGTCAGTTGAATGAAAACCAAAACAGCCCGCAAAAAAGCCAGCTTATGAGTTCCGAAAACCTTCGTTAGGCAAATTCACATATGGGGTGGTTGGCACAGCGGTGTCACTAATAGGATTTTTTTGAGTTAACGTTTCGCCAGAAGAGAGCAACAGGCTGAAAAAGTTTACAAGTTGTGTGGTGACTGTGTGATATATCGTCAGAAAATCCTACGCAAGACACCGCCGCCAATGGTTCTCTCCGGTATGCGAAATAGGGTCGATGAATATACCGGGGGGGGGGCTTGGAGTAACACAAAGAACCCTTTTTGACTCGCTACGCAAAGTGCCACAGATATTTTCAGGGCGCATACCAAAGCCCATGCTTGCGTTAGGGTTTTCTCACGATTCCTTCTTTTTTTTTTGGCCCTTTTTTGGTCGCAAATTTTGATCCGTGAATCTGCTCCCGGCCCGTTGCTGGCCGCCTGGGGCGACTTTAGGAACTCTTCATATGTTATGTTGAATGGTGCCAGAAATCAAACATCGACCCCAATCGACCCCGTCTTTAACCGAGAAGCATGTTTCTTCTGTGACGGGAGTGCGAATGAGCGTTTTTTTTTTCGGTCCAAAAGTTGATCGGGGGCGTCTTCAGAGGCCCGACTTGACCTGGCGGACCTCTGCCGACGGCGATTTATGACCATGTCCTTCGACATTCCCTCCCCAAGTAGATGGTGCCTGTTTAGTTGATTACGGTTTCTTTGATGTCTGTTCGGGCTTTCAGGCGCCGTTTAAAGGTTGACCCCAAAACACCCTCTGGACCCCTTGCCGGGGACCCCTCCCAGCACCCTCTGGGCCGGTTCCCATGGAAATGCCCAGGGTGAGCCCCATGGACTGAGGATCAAATATTGGGGTGTGCCTTTGGGTTTTCGACATGCCCCCAACACTATTGCCGGTGGTGCTAGGGCCTCCATTGTTGGTCAGGGTTAGGGTTAGGGTTAGGGTTAGGGTTAGGGTTAGGGTTAGGGTTAGGGTTAGGGTTAGGGTTAGGGTTAGGGTTAGGGTTAGGGTTAGGGTTAGGGTTAGGGTTAGGGTTAGGGTTAGGGTTAGGGTTA